>OY728134.1:805367540-805871774 GCA_963277665.1 Viscum album | reverse complement strand
CCTCTGGAGAGGCCGCCACCCACTTGGACAACCCCTCACACCCATCCAACCCCTTGTACACCCCCCTAGACACCCCACCGACCCCTCTGGACAGGCCGCCACCCCCTTGGACAGCCCCCACACCCACCCATCCCCTTAGACACCACCCTGGACACCCCCCGACCCCTCTGGACAGCCCCCGACCCCTCTAGAAAGCACCCCCACCCCTCATGGACACAACCCCCCACCCCCGACCTGCTTGGACACCCCCCTGGACACCCCCCAACCCTATGGACAGCCACCCCACCCTCCTAAACACCACCCCCATCCCCTACCCCTTGGACACCCCCCTAGACACCCCCCAACACCCACCCACACCCTTGGACAGCCCCCCACACCCACCCACCCCCTTGTAAACCCCCCTGGACACCCCCCGACCCCTCTGGACAGCCCCCCGCCCCTCCTGGACACCACCCCCCACACCCTACCCCCTTGGACACCCCCCTGGACACCCCCAACCCTCTTGATAGCCCCCACCCCCCTGGAATCACTGAAAATTTACCATAACAAGAAGTTGGGTCATTCAAAGAATGTTTTTAGGTGTGGAGAAAGAACTGAGTTTCAATAGATAGAGAAGGAATTCGACATTAGGTTGTCTATTCCAAGTGTGGATTTGAAGGAGTTAAAGTTTGTTCAGTGACCCAAGAGATTGATTCAGATATTCCGATGTTGTGCCATTTTCTCATGATGAAGATGAATAATTGGTGGGGTTTGACTTTTAAATGGAGAGCTTAGCAGACCATCATATTTTCTATAGATCAGTAAAGGATGTTAGCATCGAACATAAGGCTTAAGGGATGCTTTCAGATCCAATTATGTATGTTGATGGATGCAATGGATCTAGTAGAGGTTCTAGAAAGAATGGTGGTTTTATTTGTTTAGGATAAGTAGTGAAGAAAAAACTAGTTAATTTTTTACTTGCTGAAAAGAGGGTATCTAATATTTTTAACATGCCGAGGGGATATCTGGCGAGTCCTCCTCATGAAACGTTGTTTACAGGGGGTGAAAATGGTGATGTGATCCCAAATCCATGCACCTATGCCATGGTTGTGTGTGAATAAAGTAGTAACAACTGTAAAAGGGAAACCCATCCAAATGGACACGCCCCAACCCTCTCGGGGATTTATAGAAAACGATGAAAAATTAGTGAAATCATAAAATTAGTCAATATTTCAAGTCTAACTAATAGATCTAGGGATGATAAATAAGATTATGGTGCCAAAACGAGTTAAAAGGGTTCGCAATCGAAGAATCTTAGCTATTTTCAACAAAAAAATCACAACACATATATATATACTATCCGCGAAAAAAACGAATGAGTGGGAGGATTACCTGAGTGCTGCGAGTTTAGATGATTGATCCGAGGAGATTAAATATGAGAAACGATGATCACAAAACGAATCTAAACCAACGAAATGGACGAACCGATTCGGGTTTACGCGCGAGAGAGACGAGTCGCGACTGTCGTAGGTAAACTCGCGAATGACAATCCACGGGTCTGGGTAAATTTTTAAATGAGTTATCACGTCGGTTATTCAATAACCGACGTTATAATGTTTTTAAAAACATTTATAACGTCGGTTATTCAATAACCGACGTAAAAACCTTCCTGCGATTATTTTTTTACGTCAGTTATTTTATAACTGACGTTATAAAGAGCTCAAAATCCGTGTTTTTTTACGTCGGTTCTTCCATAACCAACGTCGAAAACATCTGCGGATTCTTTTTTGACGTCGGTTATAAAATAACCGACGTAAAAAGGCCTTCAAAAACCGCGTTTTTTACGTCGGTTATTCAATAACCGACGTAACAAACACCCCCGCTTCTGTTTTTTACGGCGGTTAATGTATAACCGATGTAAAAACGAAGCCGCGCGATTAATAACGTCGGTTATAAAAATAACCGACGTTAAAGGTGTACTAAACATAGGTTTTTACGTCGGTTATTATATAACCGACGTAAAAACCTCTTTTTACATATTATGACGTCGGTTTTATATAACCGACGTAAAAAATGGTGACGTAAAAAACGTTTTCTACACTAGTGATGGAAGGAATTACCCTTTTTATTTTCATAGGATAGAGAGTTAAGATATAAACTCCAAAAACACCAAAGCTGAAAGTAAAGGTTAAGTCGAAAGTAAACCATTCCCATATGCATGCTCTAAAGCAAAAGATACAAGACACAAGAACTCCATAGGTAAAGTACCAAGAAAAGGAAAACGACAACAACAAATGCACCAAGGTCTGAGCTAGTACAGTCCCGCGTGATCCCTGAAGTCCTCCTAGAAACCTGAAAGCAGTTTTATATATGCTGGGTGAGCATACAAGTATACTCAGCAGGGTAAACCAAAGACTCTCGCGCACAAGTGGGGAGGCATTCTAATTCCATGTGAGAAGAGAGAAAACCAACCAACTAGCAAGGAAAACTATCCACCCATGCCTCACCAAGGCACACTCCCCAAATAATGCATGTCATGTAATGTATAGTAATAGAACATCGATGTTTGGGTACCCCGCGCCACTTTCCCACTGTTTATTGAAGACATCCTACGCATCGAACCAATCCCGCCATCTCACTGCAGTCCCACTGCGACACCCTGCCTGCACACACCTGGGGCCACAACCCCCCATCCTTCCCGCAAACACCTTGGCCACAACCACCATCCTACCCGCAGACACATGGGGCACAAGAACCACACGAAACCATGCTCGCAAAAACCTATGCCAGAACAACCACTTCCACGCCCGAAGGCACATGGGGCTCATCCCGATGATACTTGGGAAACAATATGCCTGCAAACACCTTGGCCAGCCACCACAACTATCATGCATGAAGATTCTTGGGGAATAATGGACTTCAGTACCTCACAGCCTGCCCGAAGAGTCTTGGGCTATTCGGGATAGGGAGAAGAAAAGGATCTAATAACTATCCACTCATAGAACTATTGGGAAAAACATCCTCCCCCATGAAATGGGGGGTGTTCGACACTAGGTGCTCAACTTGGGTGGGTCATGAATAAGAAAAATGTAAAAACTACAGGTATATGAATAATTACCAAGGACTCATCCTAGCCTAGGGTTCCCTAATCCAACCCAAGCATAACACCCTTATTACTATTCATTCATAAAAGAATCCACAACACTCATGGCCAAGCCACAACTCATTCCCAAAACTAATTCCCCGTTTAACCCATTCTTAGTTTCATGTTCAAGTGACCTCATTTAAGTAAACTTTTCACTACTGGGCAACAAATGGGCATAACCATAGGCAAGAAAAGAGAAACACCCTAACGAAAATTTATGCATTCACACCCGGTTCTCTTGTGACGTCACAATCAACAAAGGGATAAGAGAGATCCCTCGAAGTACTAGAACCAAACCAAGCCTCAAAATACAGCCCCGCACCATTTCATATTCACAACCAAAAATCTTTCCATAGAAGAGGATCCCATCCTCACCCACATCATCCCTCAAGCATCAAACAAAACAACACACCTACTTCCAAAACAGAGTGAGAAACTTCTAGGTTCACGTACATTATTCATTAGGTTCTTCTTTCTGTTTGTTAACCGGGGTGATCACACAGGGGTTCTTGTTTTACTGAACATACATTTAAACTAACATGAGATTAGGTGACTAACCAATTTCATATTACAATTATACAGTCATCTCAAAATAAAGGGTTTATTAGGATGCAAATAAATACCACCAACGACAAATGATTTTCTAGTGAGCAAGAGCCCATACAGTTCACAACACATATTAACATAAAAGATCAGAACATTGATCACACCCCCCTTCATTATTTATAGTTTCAGTTAATTATCTTCATTAAGTTTTGTTCCATCAATCCCCACTGAAACAATAGCATACCCACCCCGCATGATAAACAGTAAGGAGAGGTGAAGGAAAAACCCTACTTGGTTGATCAAGGATCAAATCTCTTCTCCACGCGCAAAAAACAGGGGATGCACGACTTGCAGGGGAGGAACGTCGGGGAATCCAAGGAAGAGCAGAAAACTTTAGTACAAGCACACCACAAGACTCGGGAATGAGGGACTCTAGGTGAACAAGGAATAATTATGAAACCAGCCGAGAAGAAGAAGAAGGAAACTATAGCTTGAGATATAAATAGGTGATTAGGTCACTAAAAGTGGCTAATATCATTGTTAAGATCTTAATATTAAGTGTTTAAAAGTTCATAAACATCAATTTTAGTCCAATTCAGAAATTGAACTTCAATTCCCATCATTGTGCAATTCATGCTTAAAATGTCAATTTGGCCCACTCAATACTTTGCTTGTGTAAATTACAATATTCATCATTTTAATTTGAAATTTTTTGATATTATTGATCACTTTGTTTGGAACATTTTATCTTTTAGGTCCGATGGATGAATCCCAAAGGAAGATGGAGAATTTTGTGCTTGAAGGCAGAAACTTGCTAGAAAAAGCATAATGGGCCTAAGGCCCATCAATGAAATGTGGGGCCCAGAAACCAAGCCCAATGAAGCTCAACTTTATAAAGTAGAAAGATAAAAATATGAGGATCATTTTATTCAACTGTGGTCAGAGCTAATTCTGATGTTTTCATGATGATAAAGGGATATGAAGTTAAGATTTAAATGGTGGACTCGTCATTAATGCACAGAAAACAGTCCCACCATATCGACCATAACATCCAAACGGCTGAGCCAAATTTCCTGAGCTTTTTAGAGCTTCTAGAAGCCACATGGACGAAGTTATTTTATATTTATGACACCATCGGATTCGGCCATATGAAGTGTCAAACTCACACGTCAAAATGGAGGACGAATCTGGACAGTTTTCCGGGTCAACTTCGAAACGTCAATTTCCTTTTGATTCTTCACCCTCCTTTTGACTCTCTTAATTGTTGGGGGGTGAATTTAATGTTGGAGGTGGACCTAAGGCTCCTAATATGCCTATATAAGGAGATGGTGGTGAATGAAATTATCATCTAACATTTTCCTTTGAATCCATGTTTTTCTTTCAATTGTAATTTCCCGCTTTCGTTTTGTAATGGCATCGTCAATTTCTCTAATGTAAGTTTTTCATTCACATTTAGTATTTTAATAAAATTTCTTCTTCTTCTTCACTTTTTATTTTCCTTTTATTCACACGTTGATACCGTTGAATCTTAGTGTGAATTTATTCACACCCGCACTTGTGAATTGATCATACAACGGTGGAGTGTTCATTTTGATTAATGTTTTTTTTTTCTTTCTTCTTCAATCCCGCTTCATTAAGTCAATTACCCACTTCAATTGATAGAATAGCATCAATGGAGGGATAACCTATTATGGGTTGATCCTAGGGAGTTGCATGAGTTGTATTGAATGTTATTTGATGTTCTTAAATTCTTAAATTTGTTCTTTATTTTAAGAGTTCATTTCTTTGATTTATCTTTTTCTTTATCTTCACCGAATTTAACGACGACACATTTTGAGTGCTAGTACGATCCAATTCCTTGGAGTGCTCATTTAATTGATCCTCTAAGTGAATTGGTGATTAGCCTTGAAATTGTGTATGGATTAAATCGGAGAATGATATTGAGGAATTATTTCATTTAATGGATAACTCTTGAACCGATGAATAGAAAATCAAATGAAAAACAAATACATCCAATCAAGCGCAAGAGACAACCTAGGATCAACTCACATTAATTAGTTGTTTTAATTCAAGTAATTTTATTTTTTTGTTCTTTAATTTAAATAAATATTTCTTCAAATCAATCAACACCATAGTTGGCCACTTCATAGCCAATCCCACATCTAATCAAAGTGTCTCAAGGTTTCTTCTTCGGTCCCTGTGGATTCGACCCCTACGTGTACTAAATCGACCGCTATTACCAGTAGGGTAAATTTGGGCGCAACCAAATTTTGGCGCCGTTGCCGGGGACCCAAGTAAGTTTTCTTATACACTCATCTTCTTTTCTCACCCCAAATTCTCTATTATCACCCTAATTTCTCTTCTCTTTTCCCCTTTCTATTTCTGTGTGTCCAATGAATCCTAAAAAATAACTTTCAATAAACTACAATGGATTGTCTTCAACAATACCCATTAATATACCAAGGCTATAATGAACTGGAAAATCAATATTTTGAATCACCTCAGATAGAAAATTTCATTGACCAAACCAGGATTGAATACACCACACCAGATGAGATGTACAATCAATGGGATGCTGAATGTTTACAAGATCAATTTCCATACCTATCAAGAATCATTGAAAAGATAAATAATGAGGAAGTCCATGATGTACAATCATATATCAACCCTAATCCTGAAAACATTCTTGAACAATTGTGTGAACAAATGGATAAAATGAATTCAGAAGTTTCATCTTTCAGATTAGAACTACAAAGCTTTAAGACTTTTGAGGAACCCGTTCCCACTCAAGATGTTCTTTCCTCATCATTGATAGATGAATCTTTTATCCCAAAAACCTCCCATGAATTGAAAAAAGAACTAACCTTTGGATATGGGATAACTGAACAAGATCAAAGAAAAGTTAAAGGGTATTTAAATCAGGATGAAATTAATTCACAAGGGGAGAATTTGTCTTCATTGATTGAGTGTTCGAAATATTGCTCCAATAACAATTTTTTAGAATCACCGATCATTGAACCATTGGGAGATATAAAGAATATTGTGTCTATACCCACTCATGAAATTCAAATGGAAAATTTTGTGGATGAATCATCTTTTCAAAAGGAACCAATTCTTTCAAATGTTTTTAAAGAAGAAACAATTTTTGATTCAAATTATCACTCTTCTTTAGGAAAATTCAATCAAACTGAACTCAACATTATAATCCTTCCTTCCCCACACAAGAATCCCTCTATTTATGAAAACCTAGACCATTCAATTATCATCCATTTTCATCAAGAATCTCACAAAGTAGGAATGAACCTTGAAATATTAGGAAATAATCAAAATGAAACTCAATCAACCATTACCGAAATTCCTTGGACTTTCACACTCGTTGTTAATCATGGGATTTCACATGAAAAAAATTCTAAAAAAAGCATAATCAGAATCTTGTTGAGTTGGATAAAGATGGGGTCCTAAAAATGTTGAAAGTTGGAATTGGAATAGTTGGGGGGTTCAAGTCGAGCTAACGACGTTAAACAAAAGCGCTGCATGGGAGGCAACCCATGGTTTTCATGTTTTCTAATCATTTTGAATCATTTTCTTTTTCATATAATAAATTAACATAAGCTGTTGACCTGTTCTTCTTTTATGAGTAAGGATGGGTATGAAAGGGGAGTGCCATATTCATCCGTGTCACGTGGTGTGATCTCTGAGTAATACCTTGCCCAGAAAATATAAAGAAGACAATGTATCATCAGTTTATTTTGTTTTGTTTTATTTTTATATTTTTATAGGTTTAAAAAAAGGACATGTCATAAGCCATAAGGAAAATCCATTCACCACCATCCAAGCCACTGAGACTCAAATCCAGGATTGAAGGGAGACTATGGCATGTGCTATCATCATCAACCACCAGGTGACTTCATTCCATGATTTTCATTTTAAATTTCTTCATTGAACTCCTATCCTACCCCCTTCTAACTTTTCTTGTCTTTAAACACTGGGGACAGTGTTATTCTAAGTTGGGGGGGGGATAAAAAATGGTTTTTTTTTGAATAAAAACATGCATGAAAAGAAAAATTCCATTAAACTTGAACATGATAACACACATTGCAAAATCTAAAATTGGATATCAAATAAATTTTGCATGCCTTGATTCTTATTTTAATGCAAGTTTAAGTTCATGAGCATAGTTTTTGGAAAGTGCGGTTGTCCAATGTGATTTTTCAAAGTTTACATTTTCATCCTCTTAATAAAAATTCCACAATGCACGTCTTTTGGATTGTGGGTGTAAATTTGAGTTCTTGGGTCCCTTTCATTATAGCATAGGGTTCTGGGGTCACTTTTAGTTTAATTTGAGTATCCAAAAAAACAAAAACAAAAAACAAAAAAAAACAAAAAAAAAAGAAATGAAAAAAAAATAATGACCACATAGAGTAATGTTTTGTCCAAATGCGTGGCGTCCGGCACTTGGGGATCGTGACTCCATAGTTGTCTTGACCAGAGTTAAACTTTATATCTCTATTGTAGAGCATGAAATTGACAAAATGTGTGGCGTCCGGCACTAGGGGATCGTGACTCCATAGTTGTCTTTCCCAGAGTTAGTCTTTTCATATCTATTGTGGTTAAAAAAAAATTAAAAAAAAAAAATTGGATACTCATCTTAAGGTTTAATGTAATTCCCACCTAGCGCTTCCATTTTTTCCCCTTGAACAATAAAATGAGCCCCATATCTTTTATGATGCATAACACTTTATCATGCTTTATTGGAATTGGATGAAATGTGGCGATGAATTTGAACAAAGGAATGGGCTTGGGCTTGGGATATGCTTATGGACCTAGCTTGTTTTAAATGATTTTGATGGGTTTTCATAATTTTTTCGGTATTAGATATTTGGGTGAGTAATGTGTATTTAAATGTTTTTGGAAAAGGGGATTTGGATTTCATATTTGTAATTTATTTTGCTCGGGACTAGCAAAACTCAAGTTGGGGGGTGTGATTAGTCACTGAAAGTGGCTAATATTCATTGTCAAGATCATAATATTAATGTGTTTAAAAGTTCATAAACATCAATTTTAGTCCAATTCAGAAATTGAACTTCAATTCCCATCATTGTGCAATTCATGCTTAAAATGTCAATTTGGGCCCACTCAATACTTTGCTTGTGTAAATTACAATATTCATCATTTTAATTTGACCTTTTGGGATATTATTGATCACTTTGTTTGGAACATTTTATCTTTTAGGTCCGATGGATGAATCTCAAAGGAAGATGGAGAATTTTGCGCCTGAAGGCAGAAACTTGCTAGAAAAAGCACAATGGGCCTAAGGCCCATCAAAGAAATGTGGGGCCCCGAAACCAAGCCCAATGAAGCTCAAATTTATACAGTAGAAAGATAAAAATATGAGGATCATTTTATTCAACTGTGGTCAGAGCTAATTCTGATGTTTTCATGATGATAAAGGGATATTAAGTTAAGATTTAAATGGTGGACTCGTCATTAATGCACAGAAATCAGTCCCACCATTTCGACCATAACATCCTAACGGCTGAGCCAAATATCCTGAGATTTTTAGAGCTTTTAGACGACACATGGACGCAGATATTTTATATTTATGACACCATCGGATTCGGCCATATGAAGTGTCAAACGCACACGTCAAAATGGGGGACGAATCTGGACAGTTTTCCGGGTCAACTTCGAAACGTCAATTTCCTTTTGATTCTTCACCCTCTTTTTGACTCTCTTAATTGTTGGGGGGTGAATTTAATGTTGGAGGTGGACCTAAGGCTCCTAATATGCCTATATAAGGAGATGGTGGTGAATGAAATTATCATCTAACATTTTCCTTTGAATCCATGTTTTTCTTTCAATTGTAATTTCCTGCTTTCGTTTTGTAATGGCATCGTCAATTTCTCTAATGTAAGTTTTTCATTCACATTTAGTATTTTAATAAAATTTCTTCTTCTTCTTCACTTTTTATTTTCCTTTTATTCACACGTTGATACCGTTGAATCTTAGTGTGAATTTATTCACACCCGCACTTGTGAATTGATCACACAACGGTGGAGTGTTCATTTTGATTAATGTTTTTTTTCTTTCTTCTTCAATCCCGCTTATTTAAGTCAATTACCCACTTCAATTGATAGAATAACATCAATGGAGGGATAACCTTTTATGGGTTGATACTAGGGAGTTGCATGAGTTGTATTGAATGTTATTTGATGTTCTTAAATTCTTAAATTTGTTCATTATTTTAAGAGTTCATTTCTTTGATTTATCTTTTTCTTTATCTTCACCGAATTTAACGACGACACATTTTGAGTGCTAGTACGATCCAATTCCTTGGAGTGCTCATTTAATTGATCCTCTAAGTGAATTGGTGATTAGCCTTGAAATTGTGTATGGATTAAATCGGAGAATGATATTGAGGAATTATTTCATTTAATGGATAACTCTTGAACCGATGAATAGAAAATCAAATGAAAAACAAATACATCCAATCAAGCGCAAGAGACAACCTAGGATCAACTCACATTAATTAGTTGTTTTAATTCAAGTAATTTTATTTTTTTTGTTCTTTAATTTAAATAAATATTTCTTCAAATCAATCAACACCATAGTTGGCCACTTCATAGCCAATCCCACATCTAATCAAAGTGTCTCAAGGTTTCTTCTTCGGTCCCTGTGGATTCGACCCCTACGTGTACTACATCGACTGCTATTACCAGTAGGGTAAATTTGGGCGCAACCAAATTTTTCCGCCGTTGCCGGGGACCCAAGTAAGTTTTCTTAGACACTCATCTTCTTTTCTCACCCCAAATTCTCTATTCTCACCCTAATTTCTCTTCTCTTTTCCCCTTTCTGTTTCTGTGTGTCCAATGAATCCTAAAAAATAACTTTCAATAAACTACAATGGATTGTCTTCAACAATACCCATTAATATACCAAGGCTATAATGAACTGGAAAATCAATATTTTGAATCACCTCAAATAGAAAATTTCATTGACCAAACCAGGATTGAATACACCACACCAGATGAGATGTACAATCAATGGGATGCTGAATGTTTACAAGATCAATTTCCATACCTATCAAGAATGATTGAAAAGATAAATAATGAGGAAGTCCATGATGTACAATCATATATCAACCCTAATCCTGAAAACATTCTTGAACAATTGTGTGAACAAATGGATAAAATGAATTCAGAAGTTTCATCTTTCAGATTAGAACTACAAAGCTTTAAGACATTTGAGGAACCCGTTCCCACTCAAGATGTTCTTTCCTCATCATTGATAGATGAATCTTTTATCCCAAAAACCTCCCATGAATTGAAAAAAGAACTAACCTTTGGATATGGGATAACTGAACAAGATCAAAGAAATGTTAAAGGGTATTTAAATCAGGATGAAATTAATTCACAAGGGGAGAATTTGTCTTCAGGGATTGAGTGTTCGGAATATTGCTCCAATAACAATTTTTTAGAATCACCGATCATTGAACCATTGGGAGATATAAAGAATATTGTGTCTATACCCACTCATGAAATTCAAATGGAAAATTTTGTGGATGAATCATCTTTTCAAAAGGAACCAATTCTTTCAAATGTTTTTAAATAAGAAACAATTTTTGATTCAAATTATCATTCTTCTTTAGGAAAATTCAATCAAACTGAACTCAACATTATAATCCTTCCTTCCCCACTCAAGAATCCCTCTATTTATGAAAACCTAGACCATTCAATTATCATCAATTTTCATCAAGAATCTCACAAAGTAGGAATGAACCTTGAAATATTAGGAAATAATCAAAATGAAACTCAATCAACCATTACCGAAATTCCTTGGACTTTCACACTCATTGTTAAGCATGGGATTTCACATGAAAAAAATTCTAAAAAAATCATAATCTGAATCTTGTTGAGTTGGATAAAAATGGGGTCCTAAAAATGTTGAAAGTTGGAATTGGATAAGTTGGGGGGTTCAAGTCGAGCTAACGACGTTAAACAAAAGCGCTGCATGGGAGGCAACCCATGGTTTTCATGTTTTCTAATCATTTTGAATCATTTTCTTTTTCATATAATAAATTAACATAAGCTGTTGACCTGTTCTTCTTTTATGAGTAATGATGGGTATGAAAGGGGAGCGCCATATTCATCCGTGTCACGTGGTGTGATCTCTGAGTAATACCTTGCCCAGAAAATATAAAGAAGACAATGTATCATCAGTTTATTTTGTTTTGTTTTATTTTTATATTTTTATAGGTTAAAAAAAGGACATGTCATAAGCCATAAGGAAAATCCATTCACCACCATCCAAGCCACTGAGACTCAAATCCAGGATTGAAGGGAGACTATGGTATGTGCTATCATCATCAACCACCAGGTGACTTCATTCCATGATTTTCATTTTAAATTTCTTCATTGAACTCCTATCCTACCCCCTTCTAACTTTTCTTTTCTTTAAACACTGGGGACAGTGTTATTCTAAGTTGGGGGGGGGGGGATAAAAAATGGTTTTTTTTTGAATAAAAACATGCATGAAAAGAAAAATTCCATTAAACTTGAACATGATAACACACATTGCAAAATCTAAAATTGGATATCAAATAAATTTTTCATGCCTTGATTCTGATTTTAATGCAAGTTTAAGTTCATGAGCATAGTTTTTGGAAAGTGTGGTTGTCCAATGTGATTTTTAAAAGTTTACATTTTCATCCTCTTAATAAAAATGCCACAATGCACGTCTTTTGGATTGTGGGTGTAAATTTGAGTTCTTGGGTCCCTTTCATTATAGCATAGGGTTCTGGGGTCACTTTTAGTTTAATTTGAGTATCCAAAAAAAACAAAAAAAAACAAAAAAAAGAAATGAAAAAAATAATAATGACCACATAGAGCAATGTTTTGTCCAAATGCGTGACGTCCGGCACTTGGGGATCGTGACTCCATAGTTGTCTTGCCCAGAGTTAGACTTTATATCTCTATTGTAGAGCATGAAATTGACAAAATGCGTGGCGTCCGGCACTTGGGGATCGTGACTCCATAGTTGTCTTGCCCAGAGTTAGTCTTTTCATATCTATTGTGGTTAAAAAAATAAAAAAAAATAAAAAAAAATTAAAAAAAAATGGATACTCATCTTAAGGTTTAATGTGATTCCCACCTAGCGCTTCCATTTTTTCCCCTTGAACAATAAAATGGGCCCCATATCTTTTATGATGCATAACACTTTATCATGCTTTATTGGAATTGGATGAAATGTGGCGATGAATTTGAACAAAGGAATGGGCTTGGGCTTGGGATATGCTTATGGACCTAGCTTGTTTTAAATGATTTTGATGGGTTTTCATAATTTTTTTGGTATTAGATATTTGGGTGAGTAATGTGTATTTAAATGTTTTTGGAAAAGGGGATTTGGATTTCATATTTGTAATTTATTTTGCTCGGGACTAGCAAAACTCAAGTTGGGGGGTGTGATTAGTCAATGAAAGTGGCTAATATTCATTGTTAAGATCTTAATATTAATGTGTTTAAAAGTTCATAAACATCAATTTTAGTCCAATTCAGAAATTGAACTTCAATTCCCATCATTGTGCAATTCATGCTTAAAATGTCAATTTGGGCCCACTCAATACTTTGCTTGTGTAAATTACAATATTCATCATTTTAATTTGAAATTTTGGGATGTTATTGAACACTGTGTTTGGAACATTTTATCTTTTAGGTCCGATGGATGAATCCCAAAGGAAGGTGGAGAATTTTGCGCCTGAAGGCAGAAACATGCTAGAAAAAGCATAATGGGTCTAAGGCCCATCAAAGAAATGTGGGGCCCAGAAACCAAGCCCAATGAAGCTCAAATTTATACAGTAGAAAGATAAAAATATGAGGATCATTTTATTCAACTGTGGTCAGAGCTGATTCTGATGTTTTCATGATGATAAAGGGATATGAAGTTAAGATTTAAATGGTGGACTCGTCATTAATGCACAGAAATCAGTCCCACCATTTCGACCATAACTTCCAAACGGCTGAGCCAAATTTCCTGAGATTTTTAGAGCTTCTAGAAGACACAAGGAAGAAGATATTTTATATTTATGGCACCATCGTATTCGGCCATATTAAGTGTCAAACTCACACGTCAAAATGGAGGACGAATCTGGACAGTTTTCCGGGTCAACTTCGAAACGTCAATTTCCTTTTGATTCTTCACCCTCCTTTTGACTCTATTAATTGTTGGGGGGTGAATTTAATGTTGGAGGTGGACCTAAGGCTCCTAATATTCCTATATAAGGAGATGGTGGTGAATGAAATTATCATCTAACATTTTCCTTTGAATCCATGTTTTTCTTTCAATTGTAATTTCCCGCTTTCGTTTTGTAATGGCATCGTCAATTTCTCTAATGTAAGTTTTTCATTCACATTTAGTATTTTAATAAAATTTCTTCTTCTTCTTCACTTTTTATTTTCCTTTTATTCACACGTTGATACCGTTGAATCTTAGTGTGAATTTATTCACACCCGCACTTGTGAATTGATCACACAACGGTGGAGTGTTCATTTTGATTAATGTTTTTTTTCTTTCTTCTTCAATCCCGCTTCTTTAAGTCAATTACCCACTTCAATTGATAGAATAGCATCAATGGAGGGATAACCGTTTATGGGTTGATCCTAGGGAGTTGCATGAGTTGTATTGAATGTTATTTGATGTTCTTAAATTCTTAAATTTGTTCTTTATTTTAAGAGTTCATTTCTTTGATTTATCTTTTTCTTTATCTTCACCGAATTTAACGATGACACATTTTGAGTGCTAGTAAGATCCAATTCCTTGGAGTGCTCATTTAATTGATCCTCTAAGTGAATTGGTGATTAGCCTTGAAATTGTGTATGGATTAAATCATAGAATGATATTGAGGAATTATTTCATTTAATGGATAACTCTTGAACCGATGAATAGAAAATCAAATGAAAAACAAATACATCCAATCAAGCAAAAGAGACAACCTAGGATCAACTCACATTAATTAGTTGTTTTAATTCAAGTAATTTATTTTTTTGTTCTTTAATTTAAATAAATATTTCTTCAAATCAATCAACACCATAGTTGGCCACTTCATAGCCAATCCCACATCTAATCAAAGTGTCTCAAGGTTTCTTCTTCGGTCCCTGTGGATTCGACCCCTACGTGTACTACATCGACCGCTATTACCAGTAGGGTAAATTTGGGCGCAACCAATAGGAGATCATACTATTACGGGATATGGAATTTTGAATTCTAGGAATGTTGAATCGTGGTTTCCTACATAGGTGGTCATTTACTCATAATGATATTAAGGTGTTATTTAATACCCCCCCCCCCCATCACAGTGGATTCTCTGGAGTTATAGGAAATAATTATGAGCGTTAAATGACTTTAAAAAGGGTGTTAAAATTTATTTATGTCAAAAGATATGTTGCGGGAGAAGAAATGTCGGGAATTTTAAAAAGAACAATGGGCTTGGTGAGGACACAGTGCCACTATCACGGTGTCACCCTTATAGTGCCACCGTGACCGGTGCCACCGTATTGTTGGAGCTGTGTTTTGGCACTGTAAATGGCCAGGAAGGTCCGGGCCATTACATCAGATACCTCTCAAACTATTATCGCCCTCGAGAATTAAAAATAGACCTGATGAAAGAAGAGGTGTCTGAACAACCACCTCGAAAGATACTTCTAAGGAGTATGCCTCTTTTTTACCATAGAATGCCCCCATCTCCATCTATCTCTTGAACAATAAAAAACATACCACTCCACTCCCCCGTGAAACCACGAAAAACAAAAGTCTAAACCGTCTGATCATGTGGGTGAGGGGTTTCCCTTCAACCATGTTAAGATACTATCCACTTTGGGCGGCAGTGACTCGCCCGCATGGGTTTAGGCGCATCCACTTTAATGCGTCTTAACTAGGGATTAGGTCCTCCCCTCTCACATTTCCGGACACTTCACACACATCCGTAGAAAAAGAAAAACCGCACATTCCATAGTTAACAAGGTAAAGTGTTCCATCAACCAAGTACAAACAAAACAAAACAAAACAGAAAACAGCTCTAGGTACTAGGCACGCATATGTGCTTCCCTTTCCCATGTACTCTTCTCAAGCCTACCATGCCTCCATAACACACGAACCAATGGAATTTTTTTCCCATGAATCACCTTCTCCCCATGTTCCTCGATCCTCGCTGCCCTTTCCAAAAAAGTCATGTCATCCTCGATTTCCAGCTTTCCCCATTCAAGGACGTGTGAATCATCATGCAGATACCGTCGGAGTTCTGAAACATGGAGGAATTCATGTATCCTTAGTAGCAACGGTGGTAACGCTAGCTGATAAGCCACTTCTTCGACCCACCACAACACTTCGAAAGGTACGATGAACCTTGTAGAAAGCTTACTCCCCCTGTCGAACCTCCGCTGCCCACACCGAGGGGAGACCTTCATGAACACGTGGTCCCCGACCTCAAACACCAAGGGTCTCCTCCTATGGTCGTCATATGACTTCTGTCAGTCCTGGGCTGCCTTAATTCTCTCCCTTATAAGCTGAACCTTCTCCGTCGTGCTCTGCACCACCTCTGGGCCAAGAACACCTTCCTCTCCGACTCCTGTCCGGAACACAGTTGAGCGACACGACCTTCCATACAAATCTTCGAATGGAGCCATGCCAATGGTAGAGTGGTATATTCTTTTTTTGGAAAACTCTAAAAGATGCAATTGTCGTACACACGATCCCCCAAAATCCAGGATACATGCTCGCATCATATCTTCCATTGTCTGGATGGTGCGCTCCGTCTGTCCATCTATATGGGGGTGGAAAGCAGTGTTATGTCGTAGTTGGGTGCCGAAAGCATGCTGGAATCCTCTCCAGATTCTTGAGGTAAACCATGCATCCCAATCCAAGACTATGGACCTCATAACTCCATGCAACCACACCACCTCATCCACATACCTCCTTGATAGGGAAACAATTGTGCCAGAATCCTTGATCACCAGAAAGTGAGCTGATTTCGTCAACCGGTCCACCACCACCCAGATGGAGTCGTAGCCTCCTTTAACCTTGGGTAGCTCTGTGATTAAATCCATCGAGATGTCGTCCCACTTCCACTCAGGGACATCTAAAGGTTGCAACAAACCTCCTGGAAAATGGTGATCATCCTTCTGCTACTGACAGACTAGGCACTTGGCCATGACCTCAACCCCCACCCACATTACCCCGAGCCAACAAAACTGACGTTTCAAGCCCCGGTACATGTTGAAAACTCACGGGTGCACTGCTAGGGGTGGTTTGTTGAACCCACCAAGAACACTTTCGTGCATCGCCTCTGAAACAAACAACTTACCTCAGAAAAGCATCTGGTTCTAACCATCTTCCGTCCACCCTTCTAGAGCATCACCTTGGTTATCCCGGTTAGGCATAACTTCACTTTCTGAGTCTCCCCACAGGGACTCCTCCACCTGCAGTAGTAGAGAAGACTGCACTTTCATCTGATACAGGAAACTTCTACATCCATCCATCCTTGTATCTTGGTGTAGGGCAGCCAACTCGTCCATCGCATTCCAAGAATCTGCCAACTCTCAGACCGCATTCTTCTACGACTTCCTGCTAAAGGCATCAACCACCACATTCCCTTTTCCTAAGGTGTAGGAAATCATGAAGTCCTATTCCTGAATGAACTCCACCCACCTATGCTGTTGTGAGTTCAGGTACTGTAGGGAGAAGATATACTTCAGTCTTTTGTGATTGGTGAAGACCACGAAGCGCTCCCTGAAGAGGTAATACTGCCACAACATTAGTGAAAAAATCACTTTCGCAAGCTCCAGGTTATGGGTGGAATAATTTCACTCGTGGGGAAGTAACTAAATAGTCCCATAGGATATCACCCTTTTCCGCTGCATCAACACACATCTGAGGCCTTTCCCTGAATCGTCATTGAACACTCAAATTATGCCCCTTCTTCTGGAAACCTCAGCACTGTGGCACTTACCAAATTCTCCTTCAGGTAGATAACGGTTGCATGGCGCTTCCCATTCCACATGAAATCCTGGTCCTTCTTGGTCAAAGCTGTAAAAGGTGCCGCAAATCAGAAGAAGTTGGACACGAACATCAGATAGTAACCTGCCAGTCCAAGATAACTTCGAAACTCTGCCACGTTCTTGGGTTCTTCCCAAGAAACAACCGCCTCTAATTTTGATTGATCCACCTATATACCCCGCTCAGACACCACGTGGCCAAGGAAGTGTACTTCTCGAATCTAGAACATGCACTTGAAAAACTTCCCATAGAGATGGTGCTGCCGGAGGGCCTCTAAAACCATTCTCAGGTGCTCAGCGTGATCCTCCTGTGATCTTGAGTAGATCAGGATGACTTCAATGAACATGAATACGAACCGGGCCAGATACTCCTGAAATAGGGAGTTCATGAGCCCCATGAATATAGCTAGAGCATTCGTAACACCGAACGACATGACCACAAACTCAAAGTTCCCGTATCTGCACCTGAAGGCAGTATTAGAGATGTCTACCTACTTCACCCTCAACTTTTGATATCCATAGTGCAGATCGATCTTAGAGAACCATACTCCCCCCTTCAAATGGTCAAATAGATCGTCTATCTTTGGAAGAGGGTAGATATTCTAGACCGTCACATGATTCAGTCTCTTGTAGTCTATGCACAGCCTGAGACCACCATCATCTTTCTTTGCGAACAAGACTAGATCACCCCATGACGATACACTTGGTCGAACAAAACCCTTCTTCATCAGATCGTCAATCTGAATCCTCAACTCCCGTAACACAGAAGGTGACATCTGGTAGGGGGCCATCGAAATCAGATGGGCACTAGCTTACAAGTCTATCTCGAACTCAACATCATGTAGAGGGGGTACATTTGTCTCCTATTCAGGGAAGAAATCCATATACAAACTGACGATACCTAGAACTTCGACCATCTCTACATCCACCAACTCCACTGACAACTCAGCTAACATGGAAAGGAGGGTTTCCTCTCTCCTATTGTACTTCTGGCCACCCTGCTCACCGATGAATGTTGCATATCAGCCGACCAAGTCTGAAAACACGACCCTTCCTCGAAAGCAGTCAATGATGGCACATACAGAGAACAACCATTCAATGCCTAGGATGACATCATATGGATGTATCTGTAACAGTAGAAGATCCTTGACTGACTGGTGTGGCCCTATCATCGTTCTAAACCCCCAAGAAACATAAAACAAGTCGGTCTAACCTCCGACTGGTGTGCTCAGCACCAGGGGCACTGGATGTCTCTCAATGTCTAAACCCAGATCACGGGCTAGAGTGTGTGCAACAAAGGACTGCAAAGCTCTTTTATCAAACAAGGCATAAGAAAGGGTACTAAACAAGATGACCGTATCTCGAACGACCTCTAGACCTGCTGGAACTACTGCCTCCATAGTGTGTAAATGCCCATGCCTAGCCCCTCTGCCTCTCGGCTGTCATCCACCTCACCAACCAAGTCTGGGTCAGGGTCCCTGAGGATCGCCCTGAGTTCGCCCCCCCCTGCAACGTCTACCCTCGGAGGAGTGGGAGCTCGCTGACCCTGCTGCTGTTGCTGAAAGGGCCTAGTTGAAAACTGTTGCTGCTGTGGTGGGCACTGAATCTGCCCACCCCTGCCATACTGTACTCTTTCCAGGAACTGATTCCGAAGGTTCCCTTGTCTTCTATAGATGAAGCATCTCATCCCTGGGCCTGAAAGGAAAGTGCAAGGGCCAGGAGATTAGAACTGGAACTACTGAGGGCTGCACCCTGCTGGTCGGAACCTAGAGGGACATGATGATGGAGGCCTGCTGCTGACGGCCTTCCCCTTCGATGAACCCAACTGGATTCAATCTCACGATACACCTCCCAACTTGTGCATCATCTCCACCACCTCAGCCTTCTTTTGGACCTCTATATATGTCGGTAGGGTGAAGTGAGTAACAACATAGTGGAGAGAAGGTCGAAGCGCCTCCTCCAAATGTCTCACCCAAGACTCCTCATCCGGAAAGTGGTCCGGAGCAAAGAGGAGGAGATCCTTGAACTTGACCCCCAACTCTCATACTGACATGCTCCCCTACTGGAGGGAGAGAATCTCTTGCCTCTTTTCTGCCTTTATCATGGAAGAGATAAATTCCGCCCGGAACTAACTCTCGAAGTCAGCCCACACAACCTCAGCCTCCTTCTTTTCCCCGAGGTAAAGCATCCACCACGGACACACTGCTCCCCGCTTATGGCTAATGACCAGAGGAACCCAATACTCCGTTGGAGCCCAAATCATGCCGAAATATATCACAAGCTCCTCGAGCCAACTCTATGTCTCCACATATGAGATGCTGCCCTCATACTTCCCAAGGGGTTTCCGCTGAAAGGCATGAAGCATCCTCTGACACTGATCATCCTCCTCTTGGTCAGCCCTCTGTCGATCAACCAATGTAACTTCTAGGGCCTCAATCATCCTCACTACTCATTTTTGTCTCCTTGGTGCCATAGCTACAAGGTAAACAAGGACTGCCTAAGCCCGAGTTGGGTAGAATATTTTTCGTAAAATTTTTCTTAGACTTATTGTCATTTTAAATCCCCAAAATACCCATAAAACACAGGAACACAAGTAATTATGATGCATGTACCTTTCCTAGGGTCTCTACCCTGAAATCAGTGTAGCGTCACGTGGTCATTCGGTAGGTCTAGAGATCTTGCATCAGATCATGGGGGGCCTTAAAATCCCATGTCCTAGCTGGTATTTCCTAGCCTATTTCACGCACCAATATCACCCAACACTGTTTCCCTACCATCCCATGAAATCCTCACCGTGCCTAACTCTGGACTCCATCCTATCTTTCAACCATCACCCCTCTCATACCATTCTGTCATGAACCACCTTCACCAAAAAGGAGAGAAGTTATAGTATATTTCCATACCCTTCCTTCATTATGTTGAAGGAGAAATAATGACCCTCGAGACCCGCCTTCGATAGGTCCGGGAGTGGAGACCAGCATCAAGGGTATAGAATCACACACAAGATGGAAGGCATTACCCTTTTTATTTTTATATGATTGGGAGATAAGATAGAAACTTCAATAACAAGAAAGTTGAAAGTAAAGGTAAAGACAAAAGTAAACCATTCCCATATTCATGTTCAAAAGTAAAAGATTCACGCCACAAGATCCCCAAAGGTAATGTACCAAGAAAAGGAAAACGACAACAGCAACTACCCCAATGTCCGAGCTAGTAAGGTCCCACACGATCCCTGAAGTCCTCCTGGAAACCTGAATGAATTTTTATATACGTAGGGTGAGCCTACGAGTATACTCAGTAGGGTAAACCAAAGACTCTCGTGCACAAGTCGAGAGGCATTCTAATGCCCTTTGAGAAAAGAGACAATCAAGTACCTAGCAAGGAAAACTATCCAACCTAGCCACACCAAGGCACACTCCTCAAATAAAGCAAGTCATGTAATGTATAGTAATAGCACATCGATGTTTGGGTACCCCGCGCCACTTTCCCACTGGTTATTGAAGACATCTTATGCATTGAACCAATCTCGCCATTCTCACCGCAGTCCCACTGCCACACCCCGCCCGCACCCACCTGGGCCACTAACACACATCATGCCCGCATACACCTAGGCCACAACCGCCATCCCGCCCGCAGACACCTGGGCCACAACAACCACACGTAACCATGCCCGAAAAACACCTAGGCCAGAACAACCACTGCCATGCCCGAAGACACCTGGGCCTCATCCCAAATATACTTGGGAAACAACCTGTCTGCAAACACTTGGACCAACCACCACAACTACCTTGCCCGAAGATTATTAGGCTAATAATGGACCGCAGACCATCATAGCCTACCTGAAGAGTGTTTGGATATTCGTTAAAGGGAGCAGAAAATGATCAAATAACTATCCACTCATGGAAGTGTTGGGAAAATCACCCTCCCCAATGAAATGGGGGTGTTTGGAACTAAGTGCTCAACTTGGGTGGGGCGTGAATAAGAATAACATAACAAATACAGGTATATGTATAGTTAGCAAGCACTCATCCAATCCTAGGGTTCCCTAAGCCAACCCAAGCATAACATCGTTGTTACTATTCATTCATAAAAGAAGCCACAACACTAATGGCCAAGCCACAACTCATTCGCAAAACTAATTACTCATCTAACCCATTCTTAGTTTCATGTTCAAGTGACCTTATTTAAGTAAATTCTTTACTTCTGGGAAACTAACGAGCATAACCACAGGCCAAGAAAGGAGAAATACCCAAACAATAATTTAAGCATTCACACCCGGTTCTCCTGTGAAGTCACAATCAACAAAAGGATAAGTTAGATCCCTCAAAGTACTGGAACCAAACCAAGCCTTGAAATACATCCCCACTTCGTTTAAGATTCACAACAAACAATTGTGCCATAGTAGAGGATCCCATAATCACCCACATCATCTCTCAAGAATCAAACAAAAAAACACACCTACTCCCAAAAAAAAGTGGGAAACTTCCAAGATCAAGCACATTATTCATTAGGTTCTTCTTTCTGGTTGTTAACCGGGGTGATCACACATGGGTTCTTGTTTTACTGAACATCCATTTAAACCAAACTGAGTTTAGGTGACTAACCAATTCCATGTTACAGTTATATAGTCATCTCAAAATACAATGGTACATTAGGATGAAAGTAAAGACCACCAATGACCATGATTTTCAGTGAGCACGAGCCCATACAGTTCATAACACATATCAACATAAAAGAGGAGAACATCGATCACACACCCCTTTATTATTTAATAGCCCTTTCATTATCTTCATTAAGTTTGGTTCCATCAATCCCCACAGAAACAATATCATACCCACCACTCATGATACTTAGTAAAGATAGGCAATGGAAAAACCCTACTTGGTTGATCAAGGATCAAAGCTCTTCTCCACGCGCCAAGAATAGGGGATGCATGACTTGCAGGGGATGAACATCAGGGACTCCAAGGACGAGAAGAAAACTCCAGCACTAGTGCACCACAAGCCTCGGGAAGGAAGGACTCAAGTCGCAGAAGGAAGAAAGAAGAAAACTAGCTTAGAAGAAGAAGAAGGAAATTATAGCGAGAGATATAATGAGGAGATCCTACTGTTACGAGGTATGGAATTTTAAACACCTGGAATGTCGGATTGTGGTTTCCTATGCAGGTGGGAAGTTACACACGATGATATTAAAGTGTTATTTAATACCCCCATCAGGGAGGTTTCTCAGGATTTTTAGGAATTAATTATGGTATTCAAATGAATATAAAAAGGGTATTGAAATTAATTTACGTCAAAAGATACGTTGCAGGAGAAGAAAAGTCGGGGACTGGAAAAAGAACCAACGGCTCGGTGAGGACACGATGCCAGCGTCACGGTGTCACCATAACGGTGCCACCGTCACGGTGCCACTCTTTTGCTGGATCCGTATTTTGGAATAGTAAATGGCCAGGAATGTCCGGGACATTACAAGAACAACCTCAAAAATTAATCATAATTCCATATTTACATTATAAAAAAATAATTTTATATTTCAATATTCTCATCAAATAAATTAATATTTTTTTTCTTTTATTTAATAATATATTAATATAGTGTAAGGGAGTATTAATGGAAAACAAAATATGATATATTAAATATTATTTTCAATATTAACTAAAAATTTATCCAATGTTAACATATTATTTTTAATGAAATTTTTTTTATTAAATAAATTATAATCCTAGTTTCTAGAAATAAATTTCCAATTTTATGAAAAATACCTTTTAATGTAAAAAGTTAATTGAGAAAAAACAACATGAAGAAAAATATAACACTTCTGAATATATATATATATATATACACTTTAATAGAATCCTAATTTAAACTTACAAGAACCCTTTTTATCTTCTTATAAAGCCTAGTAATTTGATATGAACTAGTTATAATTTAAGGAGGATGTTTATCTAGTATAGATCTTTTGATAGTCTCCATTAGCTTGAACTTCTCCCATATATTGTTTTTCTCAGGTCATAATTCCTCAATAATGGATTAAGATTTATCCATGGAATACCTTAGTGATATGGACTCCCTATAAATATTAGAAAAATGGGAATCATAAGGAATATATTCACATTTAGATGAAATTTACTCCAAATTATTTATTGATTTTTAATAAAGTTACATTAATTTGTACCGGATAATTTAATGGATCAGTTTAAAATTTCATATTTCTAATTTTTAATATATCCTAGTTTTCCATTTTAGTTTAGTTTGGAATATAAAAATATATATTAATATAACAACTATTTAAGGATAACATATATTGAAATATATTGTCATTACAAATGAGATCTTGATGCAGCATATTTTCTCCCACCATTGAGACGTTAGTCTTCTAGAAACAAATACCTTACCCATTTATAAAAACAATAACTTTATAAATACCATATTCATATATTATTATTTGAATTATTTTTCAATAATTTTCAATTGACACACTAATTTTACATTTAGTGTTTCATATATTCAACTTATAAATGTTTTCAATGGAAGGATATTCCCTTTTTTGTAAACCATGTGAGATTTTATCTATTACAAAATAATGTCAATAACCACATCCATTTAAATTAGTTGGGATTTTTTATATTTCTTCTATAATATATTTTCAAATATATATTTTATCTTATATATAAGTTGAAATTTCAAGTGAATAACATTACATTCAATCTCCTTTTATATGGAATATTTTTATCTTAATTTGTGTGAATGTTCCCTGAGTGTTTCACTTTATATATTTTTATGCTCTCCTATATTAATTATTTTTATATTCAAGGATTCATCTACAATTTTCAATCATATACTATCCTTGGCATTTTTTTTATAAATTTAGAGTCTTCCTGATAAAATATAAAAATTTGATTCACCTTCAATTATAGAATCTAGATCATATCCTAATCACTACATAAAAATTATATTAATTGATGAGGAGAAAAAATTGAATTTTATTCCATGGAATATCAATTTTATTTACTCTCTGAAGGGGAATATGAATTAATATTTGTGTATGTTCCATTAAAAATAATGTTATTATCAAATTTAATAATATAAGTTTATTTATTTAACATAAAATTTTGTTTTTAACTTCCCAATACTCTTCATAATATTTTCATATATATTTAATTTTTGAATAAGTAATACATTAACAAATTTTCTTATTAAGATATCATTATGAGAAGAAATATGTTGATCTATAGAATTATTCATTAAAAATCATTTCATAACAGTGGATTTCCATATATAACATCCTATTTTTTTTCAGAATATTATTATTTTATCAAAATGATAATTTTATATTATACACTTCACCAACAATGATATTTCTATGATTTTTATATATTTTCATCTCTATTTCATTAAATTTTATTAATCATGTAATCATATAAGTTTATATACACTCAGATCGCTTACCCAATATCCAACATAATCAAATAAATTTCTTTTTTTCGATCACTAAAATTTAGTATAATTGAAAAATGGAAGCATTACCATTTAATACATGTTTGTAATGAATAAAAAATAGAATTAGTGATTGAACAAAAAATTAGAATATTTATTATCTAATATCACTTTTTGGGTCTAAACTAAATGAATTTTCATTGAGAGAGGGTTTGATCTAGGTTTCATAATAAATATTTTCTTCTTTTTTTGTCATATAGCCCTTTCATATGTTAGTTCTATATTTGAAGGAACTAATTTAGTATCTCTTTATCTATGGAAAATAATATCCCCAAATATTCATTAGTAGAAAAATAAATTTTATAATCGACTTTTTTACATTTATTGATGTTTTTTAATTGATGAAAATGTAATCAAGGTTATAAGTGTTATTTTTTAAACATTTGTTAGGTAAACCCGAATTAATATTTATAATTTTCATATGTTCAATGTATTTTAATAACATACATAATAATTTCAACATCTAGGAAATTAAAATACTATTATTTTGACAAATTATTTATTAATTTATCTGTAATATCTGATATAAGAAAAAATGATGTCATACATTTTTTTTCAATATCAGTTATTGTTTCTCATAATTATTATATAAAAAAATCTATTGATTTTTAATTTTTTATATTAAATTTTTAAATTAATATAATAAATTATATGTATTTATATTTTAAATGTTATATCCTTTGAAATATAAATAAAAAAATCTTCGTAGAATAATTTTTATTATGAAATGAAAATATATTATTTTTATGTATTTTATATAATTATAAATTTATTTATAATTAAAAAATGAGCTACCATTGTGGCCTAACCTCAACAACAAAAGTAAATATAAAATTTCTTCTGTATGAGAATCTAACCATGACATAAGGGAGGGCCGGATTAACTGTAGTATTGGTGATGTATTGGTCATGCATATCATACATAGGCAGGGAGGTCCAATAGTATATATGGATGCTCAATGAAGTGGCGTGTAGAGATGATCTCTAAACTATTTATTTATGTTTAGTGGTAGAGGATGTATAGGATCATTCTAACTTCCCTTATCCCCATAGGATATACAACCTATATTAAATAATTACAAACTCAAGGGAATATCATATGCGGGACATAATATTTCGTGGAACTATTCACTATTTCCATAAATTATGTCGCATCCCCTTAATAACATTCACCCCTTACTTGAGAATTTCCTCACCACCATTAATATGATTAAAATATACTAAACTTCCACTAGTATTGCCTAAAAATTCCATTATAGACATGTCCCGAGCCCAAGACCCCATCTATGGACACTAATAAAGACATGAAATATTTTTGTCATCATCCTCATACCACCATACTGATACCTCCATTATCCTACAACTGGCCTCCTTCTATCATCATATGTTTCATTAATTTTCTCCACCAACTTTCTACATTAGGTGTCCTTTAATGGTATTATCTACACCATGAATACATATGATTCTATTGATTCGTTATCATTACATGATTTTTCAATTAGAGTCTTCCCACTATCGCAATCCTTCCATCATAGTTCTTTTTTCAGTCTTGTAATACCATAATGCCTCTTCTAGCATTCTTTTCAATCTTTTACATGATACAAAACGTTATTATTTTGTAATTTAAACCGTTAAGATTCATTACTTTAACAAAACATCTAATGGAATTGAAAAAATTGAAAACTATACCATTGATGTTTCTATCATGTCATTCTATCACTATGACCACCACAGTTATCTCAACCACTCATGATCATTGGAAAACTAAACCAAATATTTTTTTTAATCTATCAGTGACCTCTAGTTACATCTCTATAATCACTAAAACTCTTGAATGATCACCATAGTAAAAAAACAATAAATCTCTATAATAAATGTTAATTTAAATGGACTCATGGTGGATAGTGGGATATTTAATCCAAAATAGAAATGGAAATGGGATAATGACCACTTTGTAATTCATGTTTATATCCCATGTTAGACCTTCATTTAGGGGATGAATAACTAAAAATTAGTTATAGTATATGGAGGAAATTTTTTATCAAACTAAAGGATAAGACAAATGATCTAGGGTTTACACAATAATTTTAATGTTTGGGCTGACTCACTCCATACATTTACTAGATAATATAATCCAAGAATGAAGAAAATTCATATTCATCATGGAAGATGGATATTTATTTTGAAATGGATGACACTGCGTTTTGAATCTTGATATATTTAAAGTAGAATATATAAAAATATTATCAATTCAATGTTGTGTTCTCTATATATATGATATTATATTATATAATTAAAATGGTGGTCTTCATGTTTATTTAAAATAATAATAATCAACTAATAAAAAAAATTATGGTGATTCTAAAGGGGCGAACCATTGTATATATATGCTTATAAATATAAAAACTATACTACTGGGTATTATTATTATCCTCTTGACTAATAAATATATCTAGATCTACTGGTTTAGTTTTTATCTATTTTTTATTTAATTTTCAAGTAGCCCTATATTCATAAATTAATATTTGTGTTCATTATTACACACACACACAATCCCTCTCTCTATTTCTTAAACTTGATCTCTTATACTCATGATGAGGTGTAACTTAATCAAGTAATATCTCTCTAGTGTAATCCACTTCTTCAACCCAAGTATGTATTTAATATTATATATTGGTCTATTTGAGGATGAATTAAAGTGATTTTAATCTTCATTTCTATTATCTAAGGTATATAATATTCTTATATATCCATTCTCTATAGATTTAAGAGGTGAGTTTGTGGTGTATTTTTTAGTGGTTCATTGAACTGCATCTTGAAAAATGGGATAGAAAATAAAGTTCACACATATGTTGTATGGTTTTCATTAGGTAGAAATAGATATATATAATTATGTTTTTATATGGATAAATCTTTTGCAAAACACCATTTATTCTTTAACCAATATTAATTTAGTCTACATCACTATCTGCATGATGTATTTTTAGTTATTAAATTCTTTTTAAAAAACATAAAATTTTACTAGTTCTCATAATATTATAAAAACAAAAAAATTTATAAGTGAATTAGGAATACTATTTAATAGTCTATAAATATTCTCAAGAGGGATATCCATGGTCAAAAACTCTATTTCACTTGGAAAATAAATTTAGATTTTTTACCAACCAATGAAAGTTTTTTCAAAACATATCATATATATTGGGAAGCCAAATGGTCATTATCACACTATTTTTTTCATATTTTGTAAATATTTATCCTTTGTTTTTAAATCAAAAAAATCTTACACACCATTATCTAGGGAATATTGTGGTGTTTTGTTTTCTAAATAGATTATATGAGCTCATAGATGAAGTATTATAGAGACGGAATTTTAACGATTTTATTAAGGATCATAAAGTGACCCTCGAATAAACATTATTATAACTATTTTATATAAAATAAACTAAACTCTAGGATAACATCATAGAATTTTATCATATAAAAGTTGAGGAATAAATAGAGACTTATTTGTTCACTAAATTTTTATGTAATTCTATAGGTTCATCAATTGGAACAATTCCTCAAAAGAAAATTAAATATTAGTTGTAATGGATTGGAGAGAATATATTTGTGATTAATTGAAAAATAGAAATAATAGTTAATCAGTAAAAACTTGATAATGGATTGGATGTTGTGGGCGAAGATATTTCCTCAATCATTTTTAAAATTAAATAAATTTATGAGGCTAAAAAAGTACTTTTGGATTTATAACACATCTCTCAACAATAGTGTGATGAACCTAATCAATATTATCTTCCAATAGATGTACATATAGGATATAAAAATGATTTAGATGAATTTTTTATTGAATATATATGTGATAAAATACAATATTTTCACCCCATATTTATAGATTAATAATCATCATCATTATCTCTATATAGATAAATATGAACAAATGACATAAATTTTGGAGTTTAATGAAAAGATATAGGATACTGAATATATAATTATATCCATATTATCCCATCCAATAATTTCTTTGAAAAATGAATATGTACATGAAGTTTAACTAAATAAGGTGTGTGGAAATTCATTATTTAATTTCAATTAATATTATTTACATTTAATTAATAATTAAATAAGATTTTTTGTAATTTTCATAATTAACCACCTATTTTTTTCATTAGAGGAATATGATATAAAAAGAAGATTTTCTAAAATAAGAACCCTTGGAGCACCCCAAAAATGGTGAACATTTATCAGATAGAGTAAATAATGAAATTGAAGTGGATTTTTCTCCAGAAATATCGATATAGGATTCATGTATTGAAATGGAAGAATTTGATATTTATTATTCATAATTTAATTTTGTTGAAATAAAATTACACTCCAAATTTATCTTTGATTATTCAATTGATGTAGTATACCATACGAAGGATGTAAATGTTAAATACAATGTTGTGTAAGAGGAAATTGAAAAGAATGTGGACCAGTTATTTATCCTTTTTTCACTACACATGTTGTATCTTATTGACATGGGTGGATTTGGGGTACAATTTCAATAGATTCTTGAATAAAAATGATGAAATTGTATATGGAATGATGTGTTTTTAGTGGTTCAAATAAATAAACCGTTACCCACCATTAGATTTTAAATAAAATATGGCACATACTATCTAGTGGAATTCAATACCTATGGTCCTCTTAGGGTTTCATACCAATATTTATCATTAATTTATTTTTGAAAATAGATTATAGGGGATTCAACATTATATATATTTATTATAAATTATCTTTAAGAATTTGTAGAAATTATACCAAATTTCCTACTTTCTATTTGTGATTTAATGACATGATCCTTACACAATTATCAGTGGTATTATTTTGTAGGTCAAAGATATTAAAGACACACGACATCCTAGTTGAACGATTCGGAATAAGTTAGGGACTAGAGTTTAATTTCAAATGATGATCACTTTTACATTCTTTACCATTTAACACAATATATTTTTTAAAATATTATTTCATTTATAAAGAATATTTTTCATTACTATTCATAGAATTTACTCTTTATATGAAGAGTAATGGAGAATTGTGCTTCCATGGAATCACATGATTCGATGTTTTATATTTCAATGTTAATATAATTGAATGAGTAATATAGGGGGTTGAATGATTAGAGTAATGTATAATATTTATTTTGATGATTTGTTGTTTTATAGATTTATTTATTTAGTAAAATGGAACTTCCCCATAATTCTTTATTATTTTAATTTATAATGGTAATGTGTATTATTATTTTCTTATAATCCATTACCAAAGTGAATGTCTAAATTTTTATAATTCCCCATCCAAGGATGACATCAACACATAATACTTCATATTTTTACCTCAAGAATTTCAATTACGATATCTTATAGAATTCCACCTACTACAACATGCATTGGAACTTGTAAAATCTATTATTAAACATAGTAATATTTATTGTGATTAATTCATTTTAATTGAAAAATATTATAAACATGAGACTAACATTTACATATAGCATTTTTAGCCCATATAATACCTGGGTGACCATGTCAAGAATGATCAACATTAAAATAAGATATTTCAAATTCCTACATGACTCAAGGAATATTACATCATATTTTCATGTTTTATTGTGGGATTGATTCATTTCATGGTGTAAGGGATTTATTACATTGGAAAGAATAAGTGTTTGGATGGTTTTTTGTTATTGGGAAAGAATCAGGATATTAATTATTATATTTCATTGTTTCCCCTCTTAAAAAATGAAAATGTAGTAATTTATATTTAAATAGGTTGTGACATGGGAGGATCAAAATTCATCATTACCATTCTAACGATTTCATCATATGGTGTTATTTGGTGGATGTAAAATTCATTCCATGTATAACATGAAAAATGAATAAATACATATTTTAAAATTTAGAATATAAAATGAAATAAAAATTCAATAAGGTGTCCATATTTCATTAGAATTATATTGTATTTGACCATTACATGAATCTTGGGAAGTGTGTGTTTTCATTTGATAAGAGATATATTAATATAATATTTTAATTTTAAATATTATAAATTATTTTTTTATGATAAACCATTTATTTTTATCATTAATGTTAGAATCATCGTTACCCACCATTCAAAATTCTCAGATTCATTAAAACAGTAACTTCAATTACCTCATGATTTTATGTCATATTATTCATTACAATGTAGAGAATATATATCCATTTAATGAAAATGTAAATGGAACATTTACTCATTATATAATTATATATCCACTTGAATCTATACCATGGCTAATGAGAGAAGAAAAGATATTAGTGTGTGGTGAGGTACACACTGGCATGCCTTATAACATTAGTTATCAATATTTGAATGAATGATTGTTAAAGAATAATAAGTTTCCAATTAGAGAAATTAAAATGATAACTTGACATTGTTCCTTTAAAAATTATGATGTTTATTCAATATTTCCTATGGAACATGAATATTTGATCAAATAATATATAATTTTGTGATTTTAGAAATTCAAAATTTGAATAACTGTATCTAGGGGTTATTTAATGACTTATATTGAGATTTATTTATTTTGTAAAAACATGTGTTCATGTGTGGGGTGTATTTGATGTTCAAAATTACTAAATGTGAAAATTAACTAATCTATAATGTTTTTTATCAAATAGGTAAATATATTATAAAATAATTTATGGTACAATAAATATGTTTTTCTAAATGTAAATCTTTATTGAAATGATTTTTTTATGTTTTTTGAATATTACTAAGTGTTTATTTTATTTTTCTGAAAGATAATAGCCCTAAAACATGTCCATCACTGAATAACAATAGTGATATTCACATAGAAACTATAGGGGAAGAAAAAATATATTTATAAATAAGAGGGTCATATTGTGTGTATCTTAGGTGAGGTATAGGTCAAGCATAACACTTGTTGGTAGAAACGTTCAGTAGTGCACATGGTATCTCCATACAGTGGTTGGATGAGAGGCTTGACTGGGAGTGTGGTCATGCCAGCATGGAGGTATATGTCATCTATCCTTAGTTTTAATTCCCTTACCCCATAGGTGTTATGATATATTACAAATAAGTGCACACCCGAGTTATTATCCTATCTGGGACATGGGTTTCCAAGGAAATACACATTAAAAAATAAATAACACTATATCATTTTAATCACATGTTCCCCTACCATGGTCATTTCCCCACCATTTTAGCTATACTAAAACTCCATCGAACCACAACTATAATCAATATATGCATCTATTACATCTATTTCCATATCTTGACCCATCCATTAAAAACTATTAATGATAATCGATATAGTGGGATTCTATCAAGATCTTAACTCTTTCCAATTATTGTCATCTCTTTATCGCTATCCTCTTACCATCTGTATGAATTCACTTATTTTTTCCAACACCCTACTACTGTGTGGGTACTTTTTTGTATGATTCATTCCAAAAATTAATAGGATTCTATTGATTCACTACCATAACATAATTCATCCATAGGTGTCAACCCTCTATCATGACTCTTATATTCTAGTGTTTCCATTATTTTAGTACTACCATGCTGGTTCAACTTCCATTTGTTGCTACCATCATGGTCCTATAGTATCATGAATCTTTTCTAATTTCTAGAATGAAGATTTTATATAATTTCCTTTTTATTATGAAATTTACAATATTTTCATTCTTACCATTTATGTTTTTGTCATAGTATATCATCATTGATCCCACTGATACCACCTAATATTTACATACTCACAATCCTAATGTTATTAAAATCTATATTGAAGCCACTACAAAGAATGATTTGATTTTACCTACAGATTAAAATTCTCAAAAAAATCATTATGTAAAAAATAGAATAATTCCTTATGTGAAATGATTTTTGAAATCGATGAATGGTTTAAAGAGGTTTCTCAAAGATAAAATAGGGATCACCAAAATTTATTAACGACATTATAGGTAACTCTTATATAATATTTTTGAATGAGAAAGTTAGATAAAAATGAGTCATTAAATGTCATTGATAGATTTACAAAAAAAAGGGTTTACAAATTTATGTCAATGTTCAGGATGAGTCAATTAATAAATTCTCATGATAATGTTATCGACGGATGATAACAAGTAATATTCTCTCTGGAATATATAATTTATATAAAAGGTGGGTTAAAATAAAAATGAATCATTATATGGAAAAATTGAAGATATTATTAAATTATTACGTCAATTTGATGTTATAAATATTTTTGATAGTTTGAATGATAATTTAAAAGTAGATCATGACAAGGATTTAAAATAGAAATAATTGACATATTTAATGAAAGGAAATTTCAATAGTGATTCTAAAGGGTAAATTATTTGGACACCAATAACCATAAATATAGAGACTCTAATGATGGTAATGTGGATCATCCACTTGATAGAGAGTTATGGACATAAGTACTACTATAATTTTCATTTTTAGTTTTAGTATAATTTATTTGTCATGTAATGTCATATTAATACATTAATTAAACAGTTACTCATTCTAATATCATCCCCCCATGATATCTTATATTCATGTTGATCATTAACTGATCAAAATAATATTCTATGGGGATAACATGGTTATTAAAACCATGAATTTATTTAATATATCTTTTGTGTTAACCTACATGTGTTTTGAAGTGACTGTAATTCATGATGTAGTTATCTAATGTTCAAATTCTTGTTCATATGTAACTATACTCCCCCAATTGAGGATGTGGGTTTGTGGTCAACATTGTTATTGCTGATGAATTGTATATTTAAAAAATTATTAGAAAATGGTGTTCACAAATATAATGGTTTGTTTTGATTAGGTGAATATGAAACTAGACAATTAATGTTTTCATTGTGTGACCCTCTCTGGAGAATATTAATTCTTCTATAATGTAAATATAATCTCTCAAAATATACATCTGAATGTATTTTAATTTTACATTACATTTCCAACTGTGAATAATTCATTTATTTTAATAAAATAATAAACATGGAAAAATATAATATGTGAATTAGGAATGTTTTGGGATTGACTAAAAATATCCCAAATTGAGATGACCCTAGACATCCACATTACTATACTATGAAATAATTTTTTATCTTTTTCACCTCTATATGATATCCCTATCAATTATCAATATATACAACATCAATACTCCCCTCTTATTTTTGGTCATATCTTGGACTATTAAAATCTTTGAAGAAAATATTATAAAGAAGAACTATAAAATTATGTAAATAGAATTATAAAAAGAAAAAATAAAATTAAATATTAACTTATTTTTCATTCATTCAGTAGTGTCTATAGAATATAAATTAATTTTTTTCAATATTCCTTTTCCTTTAAGTAAATAAAACATCCTCAATCCTTATCTATGGATGGTCTAGATTTTTTATATTCTCATACTATATATAATGTGATATTATGATCAGGAATTATCCATCATAAGAATTCCTCTTCATTAAAAATGTTCATCAACATATTTATCAATATAGATAGAAAACGAAAAAATCCAAATGATGAGAGAAAAATTATAAATACCATGTAAAAATAATCAAATGGAGAGGAAATTTATTGACATTAAGAATTAAAAAAACTAGAATAAGAATATAAAAACATATATAATTAAAATATAAATGTGGTTTTTGAAAAGAAGCACTACTGTTGTAGTGAAAATTAAGTGTGAATTTAATTATTTAATGTGCACTGTAAGTAATTTGAATTTTCATTTTTATATATTATAACATTAAAAAAATAATGATGGTTAATTTATGAACAATTCTAAAAAAATTATTCATGGTTTTGAGATTAGTTATTTTTATAACCACTAATAAATCCATAATTATAATTAGTTTTTTCTATCTCTGATTATATAATAATATAATAATTAAATAATAAGAAAACATAAGGATTTTATATCAACAATAAGGGATAATTCCAAGATCATACATAGAGTGATGTGTTAGAGTACAAAAAGTTTCTATACTAAATAAAATCACATGTAACTCCCCAACCCCAGTTATCCAGAGTCGGTGCATTATTACGTAACATTGGCATGATCACAGCAGATCATGTCTCGAAAGACCGATTAGTGTAGTAGCCCTGGAAAGACTAGATATGTTCATAAGTCTTACATTACATTATAAAGTAAAACAAAACTACAACAACATCTTTTCTTCATATCACTTCATACTATCCCTGCAGGTCATTCAAAATATAATTCTTCACATCCTGAAAAATTTAAACATTGGAAGGGGTGAGTTTAGATGCTCAGTAAGGATAAAAATATAGCAGAATATTTTATAAATAAACATAAACATTTAAGGCAATGTATAAATAAAACAAAAGACTTTTGACATTGAAAATCAGCATAATATGGAAGAAATGAAATGAAATAATGCCATTTACTTATTCACATGGATATTCTACTAGACGAATAATCACATGAAATATCAATAACTACTTTCATAATGATGGAATTCTTAATGCCAGACTATCATAACCACGTAGCCAAGGCCTCGTGCCAGGACTAAAAATAAGATTTTGTTAAGGGCTCGTTCCAAGACACTAGTTTGTCTCATGATACATACCGATGCATCGAGGAGCTATATAAGGCTCCACCCGTCACTTATTAAGTCCAATGCATTTTTTATATGAAAAGGTTTAAACATATCATAAACCATAACATAATCGTATCACATAAAACATGCATAAAAGAAACATAACATTTCCACATTTCAATCCCATGATATCAATACAACACCTTGATATAATAAAAAAATTATCAAAACCATTTTCACTTCCAAAAAAAAAAGAAAATTAAAACATGGTATTTAGTTTTCATTTAAAAAAAGTTATGGCTTATAGAGGAAGCCGAAACTCAAATAATGGTCACGGGGGCAGATAGGTCATTGTCGCCGTATATGTAAGACAAAACATTCCTTTTGTCAGTTGGTAAAAACACTTCATATAAATAGATTCGTTTTGAATAAAAGTAAAAGTCAAAGGGGTTTATACACCGTATAAAGGAAAGTTGTGTATAATACAAAATATGCCTCAATGGAAGGAGATTTAGATGAAGTCCCTTAGCTCGTGTCCAACTTGACTTGATCATTCTTTAAACTCCTAAATAATAAACAATAGTTAATTTAAACTTTCTGAAGAACCGTTTTCAATTTCATTATTCCTTTTATATCACTTATTACCATGTTATGAACATTATGTAATTATTTATGTTGTTAACCGTCATTTTTCCATTCTTTGGTACATGAGTCAAAAATAAACTTCTTATAATTACAAGTTGTTTTTTTGGTAGAATATCCATTGTCTCCAGATTTATAATCATGATGTAGATATCATATATATCATATATATTCTGTATATACATTCATTTATAATATTACATAACATTTAGTGGTAAGAAATGAAATGCACCGTTCATGGAGACGGTAAGCCGTACGTACACTTGAACGCTACTTTCATTTCTATTTTATATTTAATGGAATGAAATCATAATGATATAAAGGTATATTATAATTCTAGTATATAATCATATATAATATCATTTACTCCATCCTTTATACATCCCACATTTGGCATTAACGATTCAAATCACTTTCAGGGGGCGGTAGTCCGCACTTCCTAAAAAGAAATTATTGCATTTACCCATAATGAAAATCATAATGGTATTACATAAATGAAAAATAAATAAGCTTAAGTAAAACATAAACATAATATATATCATATATAAATATATATTTGCATCTTAATGGCCACCATGAGAGGTGTTAAAAGAAGATTGAACAATCATCGTTTCATGAGACAGCAATTCAGCACCCACAGAAACAGTATGTTCTTTAACCATTAGATGAAGTTGTGTGTAAGTGTAAATCAAATATTTCTCATAAAAACATCCTATTATATTGAAGATTTTGGTTTTGTTACAAAATAAAGGAATAATAAGAGTTTAAGGGGAGGGAGATTCTAAATAAAACAAAAGAACATAAGAGGAGACATTACCTTAAAATCAAGTAACTCTTTTTAATTTAAGCCAAAGGATTCCATGGGAAGACTTCTTCCCAAAGTGATACTTCTAGGAGTAAGATAGGTAAGTTGAGAGATTATTTTGGTAGAGTTTGGCCAAGTCAAATAGCTTTGATTGTGTTAATAAGGTTGTAGAGGTGGGGGCCTTTTATAATAAGAGAGGAGGGCACTCTTGGAAATTCATGAAATGTTACATTATTATATAATGATTTTAGGATTTTAAAGGTCCCACAATTATATATTTGGAGGATAAGGTAATAAGGGTTCGAAATAAACTCATAAAAATGGTTTTTTATAAGTGTATGTCTTATATTTTACATTATCTTTTCATTTTATTTAAATAATTAATTAATGAGGTAATCACTGCATCATCATGGTGTCATAAAAAATTTAATTTCTTTAATTTATAAATATTATAAAAAAACATCATGATTTGGGAAATATTTTTATATTTCCAATGAATATTTATAGTCGAAAATTTAACTTATATAACACCATGTAATAATTGTTTTAGTAAAACAACACATGTTTGTGACAATTTTATTTTTACTTGAAATAAAAAGTTATTAATGTCATTTTCATACCCAAGTGGCTCCATGGGGTCCCCAAGTTGACCCGTGGATTTTTTTGGTCATTCATGACTCATACAATATGGGTAGGACAAGTGTAAATGCAATTTCATATTATTATATCGTAATATTAACATTAAATTACACTAATTATCTTTAATCGCGATTAATAAAACATAAAAGTTACTATGCACCAAAAAACTATTTTAATCCCATTGAACCACATTTTAAATCTTAATGACAATCATTTATGTCGGATTTTTGAAAATCAAATCACAGAAGAGGTAAAGTTTCATTTAAATAAAAAATCAGTTTTTTAACTACCACATTGTTGTTACACTATTCATCAAAAATTTATGTTTTCAGAAAAATACCAAAAATTAGCCCTAAGGTATATTTGATATTATGAATTCAAAAATGTTGTCTATTTTAAAAAATTCAAAACCTATAATTTTCATTAATTAATTTAATAATTAATTCCCATTGTCAAAACAAATAGCGTGTTTTTAAGAAACAATATCAATCAAAAGATTGACAATTGTTTATGTCCAATTTCAAAGTGAGATTAATTAAAATGACTTCCAATGGATAAAATGGTAAAAATATATTATAATCATACTTCAAAACCACTCAATAGTATAATTTATCACTATAAATTATTTTTATTAAAAATGTTATTTTTAAGTATTTTTTCTATTCCTAGAAAATCAGAAGATATCAGAAAATTAAAAAAAAAAATTAAACTTAGGATAATTTCAATATTCTGAATTCAAAAATGAATTCCATTTTGACATATAAAATTTATATAATTTCAAAATGTGGGTATTACTATTCATAGTGGGTAATTTTATTGGTCACGGTGTGTTTGAACTCAAGGTTGCGTACAACACATGCTGCTCTATTATTCAAAGAGAAGTGTACCATGGAAGCTTGGGGTGTTAAATTCACCGCTTATTCAATAAATAGAATCTTCACAATTTGAAATTTTTCTTTTAAAATAAAAGGTTGAAAATAAAAAATACATTTGAGGAAAACCCACATCGGAAATAGGGTTAACAAAAATATAACTTTAAAAGAACGAAAGAGAAGTACAAAGGTCACCAGAGATAGCCCATACTAGGATTCTTTAAAAACATGGATATTAAGGAGAAACAAACCATCAAGGTCTGATGGAGATTTTTGGAAAAGAATATTAAGAGAAAGATAACTTTAAGAAAATCAAAAACTTGTGATTGGTTAAACAGTCTTTGATTCCCCAGAAGGAAAAGTAAACAGAAAATGTTTTTTTTAAGTTACATTTCATAATGTTGAATAATTTATTTATGAGATTTACTAAAAATGTAAGGAAATATACTTAATTTTCATGTAGATATTCATTCCTTACTAAATGTTTACCATAATCCCATCTTTCACCTGAAAAGTTAATAGAACTCAAAAATAATATATTTATCTTAATCGTACAAGGTTCAAAATATCAACACATACCATTTAGATTAAGAAAACTATTTTGTAATAACCAGTGACTTCCTTTAGGCTAGTGGAAGAAAATAAAAGCCTATCACACTATGGTTGTGGGTTCAATTCCTATAGCTTTGTTCGACGCTACGGGTTATCCCCTGAACTACAGGTTGTCCTTTTCCTAAAACTATAGTATTATAATATTCCAAAAATAATCTTCAGATATTTTTTATTCTTAAACAATACTATCCAAAGTTCAACTTAATCCATTCCAACCTTTATAGTTATCCAATATACCTATGTCCAGACTTTCTCTAAGAGGTCTCTAAATTCCAAAATCAATTATAACATCAGATTCCCCAAATAAAGTAAAGTTTCTCTTATTGTCACATACTAAAAATATGATTACCATCATCGTATTAAAATATTACTGAAAAAAAGTACTATAGTACAATCCTTATATATATCACATTATTCTCATAACCAGAATATAATCCTTGAGTCCAAAAGCACCAATACATTAATTATTCTACTTCAACTATAGTAACAAAATATGATTGGCCTTGATCCCTTGGCCTTTTCTAAGGTATGTTTCCCTGACACTTAGGACATTAAATTGCATAATTCCCCAATTCATTACAATTGTAGAATTCAACATTGATAGCATCGTTCTTTTCCTTGAAATCACGAGCCTTGTGACCTTTTTCTCCACATTTATAAAAAACTCTCATTCCTTTAGGCAATTACCAGGGTGATTCTTCCCACAATTATCGCATAATGTAAAATCCTTCTTTACCTTTTTCCCTTTATCTGTCTCTTATTCAACCATTCTCTTCTTCTCTTTCTTTACTTTAATGTCATAAGATTTAGAGAATTCTTTTTCTGTCTTGATAGAATACGAGACTATATCTTCATACGTTGAGAAATAATGTGATACTAAAGCTCGACGGAGAAACGATTTTAACCCATCAAAGAAACGATCAATCTTACTTCTTGGGTTATGTATATAATCTGCTTCATGCGTCGCTAACCTTGTAAAGTTAGCCTCATACTTTGTGACATTTTCATCCTCCATTTGTCTCAAAATTAGAAGTTGCCTTTCCATATCTGCTCTATGGTCACGAGGAATGTATTTTTCTAAGAAAAGCTCTTTGAACTCCCTCCATTCCATACTTGATACTTCTTTATCTTCCTTTGTGTTTTGAATCAATGACCACCATTGATCAGCATCTACAGTGAGGCGGTAAACATCCATGATAACTTTTTCCCATTCATTATTCCCTAAGGCATGGAATATTTTCTCTAGGCAACATATCCATTTCTCAGCTACTAATGGATTTGTACTCCAATTGAATTTTGGTGGTTACTGCCTTATGAAGCGCTCTAACATTGATCCTCCATGTTGCGGATCATGGTGCTCCATACGAGTAAGGTTATTATTCATAATCTAAGTGAGTTGTCCAAGTATGGGGAAAAGATGATCAGCACTAGTTGTATCACTAGCTCCAATATAATTATCTTGAGTAGGAGGGAAATCTCTACATGGAGTGCGTGCATTGATACGGTTTACATTCCATCTACTAGGCGCATTTTCTAAACAATATAATAAACTTATGAATGAAAATATATAATATCTAACTTTCAAAACACTTAACATAAATTGAAATATTTATGGATATAATCCATATTCATAAAAATGTTTTCTTTGTGGAAGTATGTACTCATAAACCCTTCATAATGGTTTGTGAAGAAAATCAGAATTATCCTAAACATATCCCCCAGGAGTGTCGTAACCTAGAGTGTAGCAAGGGTCATTGTCATGTACTAGTTCTTGTTTGATTGTAGATCAAAGAGGTGTTTCTGAGTTTTACCCCTAGGTACATCTGTTCCAGAGCCGCCTCTACCTGCTCGTATCCAGACAGGGATGTATTGCTCAGAAAACTCACAAAATCTCTATAATACCAAAATTCTAGGAAGTTCATCTATTCTAATCCTCAAAGACTATCTTAGGGCTATGTGATCTAATCAGAGTTTATCTAAATCTAGCTTCAAAGGTTAGTACTAAACTGCATCTGATACCAACTGTAACGCCCTGACCTCGGTTACCCAGAGTCGGTGCATTATTATTTAACATTGGCATGATCACAAAAGATCATGTCTCGAATGACCGATTAGTTTAGTAGCATTGGAAACATGAGATACATTCATAAGTCTTAAATTACATCATAATGTAAAACAAAACTAAAACAACATCTTGTCTTCATATTGTAACACCCGAGACTTTTATGTTATATAAATCATCAAAGGAATCTTTTTCTACACAACAGTTGCTTGGCTTGCTTTACACGCAATCGCGACCTTCCTCGATAGCTTGCGTCGTACGCAATACCGAGTTTCACTAAACAACAATATGCTATTAAAACTAGCCGTTATGAATAGTAATAACCACTTTTTGAAAATTTATAAATTTTATTTTTCAAAATGGACTTCATTTTTGGACTCAGAATATCGAAATTAGCCTAGGGTGAAATTTTGGTATTTTTCTGAAAACTTTCAATTTTTGATGAATAGTGAAACCACTAAGTGGTAGGTTAAAAACTGAATTTTGCATAAAACTTAATTTTACCGCTTCTGTGAATGGAATTTCGAAAATCCGAGAGACACGGTTAATATCAAAGACTAAAATGTGGTTCAATGAGATGAAAATAATTTTTTGGTGAATAGTAACTTTTTACTTTTTTTACCGCGGTTAATAGTAAATAGGGTAACTAAGGGTAAATATGATATTACTATTACCCTAACACATGTCCTAATTCTATTGGACAAGTTTAATTCGACCAAAAACAAACTTAGGAATAAAATATGACCATTTAGGCCCACTTGGATTAGATTAGGACATTTATTATTAATTTATTTAAAGAAGGGTTAAAATAGTTAAAATCAAAGTTTAATAAGTAAATCATTTTTAATATGGGGTTATACATAAGATAAATTCGATTGTAAATATTCATTAGAAAGCTAAAAATATTTCCTACATGATGGTATTTTATTTTTAATTTTTAGACATCAAATAATTTAATTTATTTATGACACAAAGATGATGCAGTAATTATCTTATTAATGAAATATTGACAAAATTGATAATATAAATACCAAAATAAATGTAATTTAAGACTTTTTATGAATTAAACTAATTTTCTAGGTTACTATGATATATTATTTTTGATTTAATAAACTTGGTTCGAACATATAATTCTGTTATGACTTTCACAAAAATCATATATCAAATAGTGTCAAAATTGACACAAAATAGTTTTTAAATCAAATATTATATTATTAATTGTTATTTTATTCCTAAAAATCTAAGGTTCGGCCAAATGACTTAGATAAGGATTTATATATTAATAATAAACAATTTGGGGTTCGTTTGGCATGTTATAGTAAGTGTATTAACCATATAGTGAAAGAAAACAAAAAGACACGGTAAAAGTTAAATTAATTAACTTAGAGTTAAATCTAATTGATTAGGTTAAAATAATACCCTAAACTTGTCTAAATCCTATTGGTTGATAGGATTTCGACCCATCCCCACTTTAGCTTCGAAATAAGACCCTTTGGAACCATTATAAACCGATTTTGACTTTAATATAAAATAATATTTTGAGATATTACTAAGGTGCCCCTCTCCTCCCTTATAAAAGGGCACCTCCTCCCCCTCCTCCTCACACCAATTTGAGCACTCAAGCTCGGCCAACCCCTGCCATTTTCCCTTCTCCACTTCCCTAGAATAATCCTAGAGGTCCTGGTCTTCTTCAAAGACCAATCTTAGTTCCCTAAGTGAAGGATTCAAAGAGGCGTTTCAAAGAAGAGGTAATAACCATTACCGATCTTTTCAATTTCTTTCTTCTTCAACTTCTTCTTATTTAGTTGTTTCATGATAAAGTAATAACATCAGTATTACTTACATACTGATATGTTATTATAAATATGAAACAACCCTAATTAACCTTCTATCCATCCTACGGAAAAATGAAATCACCGCGCGTGCGTACGTACGGAATACCGTCTCCACGCCGTGGTGTAATCTATTTTCCACCATAACCTTACAAGGATGGGTATAATGGTGTAATGAGTAACTATATATGATTATTATGAAGTAATATTGATACTGAAATAATATATATATATACTCCAATACAATTCCACGATCATAGGAACGATATCATCACTCGTGCGTACGTACGGAATACCGTCTCCACGATGTGATGCGACTCGTTCTACATGATCTTCATTTAATAATGATTATATAAATGAATTGAATGAATGAATATGTTATATACTACACTAATACCATTCTGGAAATGAATTATCTATAACCTAAAGATAAGAATAAGAATTTACTCGACAAAACACGCATAAGAACAAAAAGTTATAAAGACCCGAGTAACAAGTAACAATGAAATATTACTAACAAGAAGCTAATAATATGACCATATATGATATCATATAAATATTTATGATTCTGGAATAAGTCAATAACATTATTTAAACCATTATACAGGAGCTTCGGACACGTACAAAGCTAATCGGACCTAAGGTAAGGGAAAATATCACAATCTCACTTTTATCCGAGATTGTTTTTACTTTGGTAATTACTGGGGTGTATTTTATCATCCACATCCATGTTCCCTCGATATGTAATATTATTTCCCTCCTTCTAAAATAGTTTATATCCAATTTTACCCTTCGGTAAGTTTTTTGTAAAAGATATGAAAGGAATCTTTTGTCGTTTTTCGTACGAGGTACTTTTTGACTTTTCCGACAAAAGTACGAAGAATGTTTTTTTTAACTTATACGGCATGAATGGATTTTTAAAACATTATTTCCAAGAAGCTTCCTTTACAAGTTTTCAAGTTTATTTTTAATCAACTTCTTTTATTTTAAAGTTGTATGACATGTTATGAAAGGAAAAATGTTTTTGAAGAAGAAAGGATATTTTCCTCAAGAATGGAGTTCAAGTGTTTTATCAAAATTATTTTCCATCTAAGATAAAAAAGGGTTCTGTTTTATCCCTGTTATTAAATTGATTTGATCATGTTGTGATGGAATTATTTTTATGAATTCCTTTATCTTATATGAATTGATTTATGATGTCATGATGTTTCAAGAATCCCATTTTTTTTACATGTGTTATACGATGATGTATGATTTATGATTATGTGGCACACATAAGAAAGGATTCATTATAAGATGGGTGGGACCTATATCTCCCTCCAATGCATTGGGTAATGATTTTATATCTCATGAGATAGACATGGCTGGAACGGAAGGTTATTTCGGTTCAGTGATACAGGACTGAAACGAGGAGTGAACTCGGTTCAGAAAGGGACTTTGTCCACTAAGATAGTCTTGGCAATGAGTCATGACTAACAAGAAATGATTTTCCATGATTATGTGTGCATGCCACAAAGTTTCAAGTTTTATGTTATGGGGATCTCATTTTCACTTCTATGATTTATTCCATGTTAAGATATTATGATCTCTTTTGCAGGTTTTGATTTTCAAAAAAAATATGATATGATTTTTATTTCCTTTATTTGCCCTTGCTGAGCATTTGAGCTCACCCTTTTATGTTTTCTTTTCCCCAGGTCAGGAAGATGGATATTAAGTAGAATATGCTAAAAGGGACCCTAGATATGATGAAATAAATGGGAGACACTGTAGAAGATTTATGAACCAGTTGTTTATGTTTCCCAGTTTCTAAAGACACTATACCTATACGGTCCTTTGTGGTTTTGTCATATGTTGTAATAAGTGTGCTTCAATTTTGAAGTATTAACAATGTATGTAAAGTATGGGTCGTTATAGTTGGTATCAGAGGAAAGGTATAGTCAACCTTTGGAAACTAGGATGTGAAAGCCTTAGTAAGAACCCTAAGGATAAGTCTAAGCATAGAACACAATCTTAGTGTTTTAGAAATGGCCTTGAATAACCTAGGATAAGACCTTAAGCATGAAAATTTTATTCTTGAATTATGTGGTTTCCTATTATAATTAGTGTTTCTCACACTATTCTTCTTGGTTTTAGTCAATGGCTGGAACCCGAAGGAACCGTGTTAATGCGGAATGCGATGGGCAATGCAATGATTGTCCCCCTGAGCAACCAAACGATATGGGAGCTGGAATGAAAAATCTTGTAGCCATTCTCACACAACTTTCTCAAGCTATGAATCATGCAGGATTTCCAAACGAGCAAAGGAGGGAGCAACATTCTGTTGAATCCTTCATGAGGCAGCGTCCACCTTCTTTCAGCGGGTCTACTGATCCATTAGTTGCTGAACAATGGATTAGTACTACTGAAAAGATATTTTCAGTTCTTCAATGTTCTGATCGTGATAAAGTCATCCTAGCAGTGTATCGTTTGGAAGGAGATGCTGATCAATGGTGGAATCTTGTTAAGAATACAAGGCAAAGAGATGAAATTGAGTCCATGGAATGGGACGAGTTCAAGAACTTGTTTTTCAATAAGTACTTCCCTCGTATTCTCCGAACAAAGATGGAGAAAGAGTTCCTTGAACTGAAGCAAAGGGATGATGAATCTGTTAGTACCTATGAAGCAAATTTTAAAAGACTTGCAAGGTACGCTTCTGGTATTATTATCCAACCTGAGAGTAAGATCGATCGATTCTTTAGTGGCTTAAAACCAAGTCTTCGAAGGGCGTTAGCCATAAGGGACTTCAATAGCTATGAGGAAATCGTTCGATGTGCTCTCAAAGTCGATATGGAGATTGGAGTAACCCATCAGTCACATGGGTTTGATAAGAAGATGAAGATGGAATTCAAAGAAAAATCTAAAGAGCACACGGAAAAGAAGATGAACTTTCCCTTATGCTCAAAGTGTGGAAAGAAACATGGAGGGAGTTGTCTTAAAGGGACAAGTAAATGTTTTAAATGTGGAAAAGAAGGTCATCGGGCATTTTAATGTCGTGATAATGGGAAGAAGATGTCTAATGATGCAAACAAAGGAAGGGATACACAGAATGAACCTACTACACTTCAATGTTTCAAGTGCAAGGAGATGGGGCATTATGCCAATCAATTCCCAAATCCAAGGGCTGATGATGATGGTCGACGTCAACAAAATCTTAAGGCTAAAGACAAAGGAAAGTCACATGCAATTTCTATCAGCGATGTGGAGTACGATAACGATGTGGTGAAAGGTACACTTACCATCCACTCTAAAGTAGCAAATGTTTTATTTGATTCTGGATCCACCCACTCTTTTATTTCTGAAGACTTTTCTAAGGGTATCACCGTATTACCTCAACAATTAGATGTTGAGTTAGCTGTGACAACACCTAATGGCACATCAACCGCATCAAAAGTTTATAATTCTTCTCCGATCGAAGTTTGTGGGAAAGTGCTTCCTGCAAATCTTGTGATCCTTCCTTTAGTGGAATTTGATGTGATTCTTGGCATGGATTGGCTTTCTCTACATGGAGCTCATATCAATTGCCAAAGAAGGGAAGTCACATTTCATATTCCAGATCAATCTACGATCGTCTATCGATGCAAGGATGAATATAACCTTCCAGTGGAAATTTATTCCATCTTATGGGTCTTGATACCAATAAATGAAGGTTATTTATCTCAAATGGTTGGTGAGAAACTCACGATTAAGAATATTCCCATTGTACGGGAGTTTGATGATGTCTTTCCGGAGGAATTGCCGGGTCTTCCACCAAATCGTGAAGTTGAGTTTTCAATAGAACTCGTACCGGGTGCTTTGCCTATTTCAAAGACACCTTATAGAATGGCCCCAATTGAGTTGCAGGAATTGAAGAAGCAACTCCAAGAGAATCTTGATAAAAGATTCATACGCCCTAGTGCGTCACCTTGGGGAGCACCTGTTCTATTTGTTAAGAAGAAAGATGGATCAATGAGACTTTGCATTGATTATCGAGAACTTAACAAGATCACTATCAAGAACAAATATCCTCTCCCACGCATTGATGACTTATTTGACCAACTACGCGGAGCTCAATACTTTTCCAAGATTGATCTTCGTTCAGGGTATCATCAATTAAGGGTCAAAAGGGAGGATATACCAAAGACGGCTTTCCGTACAAGGTATGGACACTATGAATTTATAGTGATGCCATTTGGTCTTACTAATGCCCCTGCTATCTTCATGGATCTAATGAATAGAGTCTTTAGAGACTATCTTGATCAATTTGTGGTAGTCTTTATAGACGACATTCTTGTCTATTCAAAGAGCAAGGAAGAGCATGAATATCACTTGAGAATTATATTGAAGACCCTGAGAAAGGAGAAGCTTTATGCCAAATTTACCAAGTGTGAATTTTGGCTTCAAAAAGTTGCATTTTTGGGTCATATAATCTCAAAAGAGGGGATATCTGTGGATCCAGCAAAAACAGAGGTTATCGAAAGATGGTCAAGACCAACAACAGTAACTGAGATCCGATGTTTTCTTGGTTTGGCTGGATATTATCGACGTTTTGTAAAAGATTTTTCACGATTATCTAATCCACTCACCATGTTGACTCGAAAAGGAGTTAAGTTTGTCTGGACAGAGGAATGTGAAGAGAATTTCAAGGAGTTGAAAAGAAGGTTATCCAGTGCACCTGTGCTCACACTACCTTGTAGTGGAGAAAGGTTTGTGATCTACAGTGATGCATCCATGAAGGGATTGGGGTGTGTTCTTATGCAAAATGATATGGTGATAGCTTATGCCTCACAACAGTTGAAAATCCATGACCAAAATTACCCAACACATGATTTGGAGTTGGCTGCGGTAATCTTTGCATTAAAGATTTGGAGGCATTACCTTTATGGTGAAAGGTGTGATATTTATACTGATCATAAAAGTTTAAAGTATATTTTCACACAAAAGGAGCTGAATATGCGCCAAAGAAGATGGTTGGAGTTGATTAAGGATTATGACTGCTCAATCCATTACCACCCTGGGAAAGCAAACAAGGTGGCAGATGCATTAAGAAGACAAGACCATGCTAGTTTATCCATGATGAGGATCACAAAAGATCCAATATTTATGGATTTACAAAGGATGGATCTTGGAATTATAATGGAAGGGGAAAAATCTTATCTTTCTCAAATGAATGTTCAACCATCTATACATGTGAAGATTAAAGAGGCACAGAAAGAAGATGTCGAGTTACAAAAGAAGGTGAGAAATGTTCCTGAATTCAACCTTGATTGTGATGGGATAATAAAGTTCAGGAATCGGGTTTGCGTTCCTCCCATCCCCGAATTAAAGAATGAGCTGCTGGATGAGGCTCATAGTTCATCATTTTCTATTCATCCTGGAAGCACGAAGATGTATAGGGACCTGAAAGAGTACTTCTGGTGGGATGGCATGAAAAGAGATGTTGCTGAATATGTCTCTCGATGCTTGGTTTGTCAACAAGTTAAATCTAAGAGACAGAAGTCTAAGGGGATGTTACAACCATTACCCATACCCGAATGGAAATGGGAAAACATCACTATGGACTTTGTCACAGGACTTCCTAAAACATCCAAAGGCAATAATGCTATCTGGGTCATAGTTGATCGTCTTACAAAGTCTGCACACTTCATTGCTATTAGAGAGGATTTCTCTCTAGATCAGCTTGCCAGGATATATGTAAAGGAAGTGGTAAGATTGCATGGAGTACCACTTTCTATTATATCTGATCGAGATCCGAGATTTACCTCGAAGTTCTGGCGAAGTCTTCAGCATACTCTGGATACAGAGTTGAGTTTCAGCACTGCTTATCATCCCCAGACAGACGGTCAGTCTGAGAGAACAATTAAAACCCTAGAAGATATGTTGAGAGCTTGCTCTATGGATTTCAAAGGAGGTTGGGATCAACACCTACCTTTGGTGGAATTTTCTTATAATAATAGCTTTCACTCCAGTATTCAGATGGCTCCTTATGAAGCTCTCTATGGAAAGAAATGCAGGACTCCAACTTGCTGGGATGAAGTTGGGGAAAGAAAGCTATTAGGACCTGATCTCGTTGATGAAATGGCAGAAAAAGTCAGATCTATTCAACAACACATAAGAGCAGCTCAGAGTCGACAGAAAAGTTATGCTGACAACCGAAGAAAAGACCTAGAGTTTGAAGTGGGTGATAAAGTGTTCTTACGAATATCTCCCTGGAAGAGGGTTATGAGATTTGGAAAGAAGGGGAAGTTGAGCCCTAGATATATCGGTCCTTTTGAAATATTGGATCGTGTTGGGAAGGTAGCTTACCGATTGGCGCTTCCACCGAATCTCTCTCAAGTTCACGATGTGTTCCATGTATCTCTCCTGAGAAAGTACATACCAGATCCTTCACATGTACTCAGCTCAGAAGTTGTACCGCTGGAGCAAGATCTTTTTATGAAGAACAGCCGATAGAGATTCTGGATCGTAGCGAAAAAGTCCTACGAAACAAGACCACTCGCTTGGTGAAAGTTTTATGGAGGAACCACCAACTTGAAGAAGCTACATGGGAGCTTGAGGATATGATGAGGGAGAAGTATCCTCATTTGTTTGTTACAAAGTGACGAATTTCGAGGGCGAAATTCTTTTTAAGGGGGGTAGAATGTAACACCCGAGACTTTTATGTTATATAAATCATCAAAGGAATCTTTTTCTACACAACACTTGCTTGGCTTTCTTTACACGCAATCGCGACCTTCCTCGATAGCTTGCGTCGTACGCAATACCGAGTTTCACTAAACAACAATATGCTATTAAAACTAGCCGTTATGAATAGTAATAACCACTTTTTGAAAATTTATAAATTTTATTTTACAAAATGGACTTCATTTTTGGACTCAGAATATCGAAATTAGCCTAGGGTGAAATTTTGGTATTTTTCTGAAAACTTTCAATTTTTGATGAATAGTGAAACCACTAAGTGGTAGGTTAAAAACTGAATTTTGCATAAAACTTAATTTTACCGCTTCTGTGAATGAAATTTCGAAAATCCGAGAGACACGGTTAATATCAAGGACTAAAATGTGGTTCAATGAGATGAAAATAATTTTTTGGTGAATAGTAACTTTTTACTTTTTTTACCGCGGTTAATAGTAAATAGGGTAACTAAGGGTAAATATGATATTACTATTACACTAACACATGTCCTAATTCTATTGGACAAGTGTAATTCGACCAAAAACAAACTTAGGAATAAAATATGACCATTTAGGCCCACTTGGATTAGATTAGGACATTTATTATTAATTTATTTAAAGAAGGGTTAAAATAGTTAAAATCAAAGTTTAATAAGTAAATCATTTTTAATATGGGGTTATACATAAGATAAATTCGATTGTAAATATTCATTAGAAAGATAAAAAGATTTCCTACATTATGGTATTTTATTTGTAATTTTTAGACATCAAATAATTTAATTTATTTATGACACAATGATGATGCAGTAATTATCTTATTAATGAAATATTGACAAAATTGATAATATAAATACAAAAATAAATGTAATTTAAGACTTTTTATGAATTACACTAATTTTCTAGGTTACTATGATATATTATTGTTGATTTAATCAACTTTGTTCGAACATATAATTCTGTTATGACTTTCACAAAAATCATATATCAAATAGTGTCAAAATTGACACAAAATAGTTTTTAAATCAAATATTATATTATTAATTGTTATTTTATTCCTAAAAAATATAAGGTTCGGCCAAATGACTTAGATAAGGATATATATATTAATAATAAACAATTTGGGGTTCGTTTGGCATGTTATAGTAACTGTATTAACCATATAGTGAAAGAAAACAAAAAGACACGGTAAAAGTTAAATTAATTAACTTAGAGTTAAATCTAATTGATAAGGTTAAAATAATACCCTAAACTTGTCTAAATCCTATTGGTTGATAGGATTTCGACCCATCCCCACTTTAGCTTCGAAATAAGACCCTTTGGAACCATTATAAACCGATTTTGACTTTAATATAAAATAATATTTTGAGATATTCCTAAGGTGCCCCTCTCCTCCCTTATAAAAGGGCACCTCCTCCCCCTCCTCCTCACACCAATTTGAGAACTCAAGCTCGGCCAACCCCTGCCATTTTCCCTTCTCCACTTCCCTAGAATAATCCTAGAGGTCCTGGTCTTCTTCAAAGACCAATCTTAGTTCCCTAAGTGAAGGATTCAAAGAGGCGTTTCAAAGAAGAGGTAATAACCATTACCGATCTTTTCAATTTCTTTCTTCTTCAACTTCTTCTTCTTTAGTTGTTTCATGATAAAGTAATAACATCAGTATTACTTACATACTGATATGTTATTATAAATATGAAACAACCCTAATTAACCTTCTATCCATCCTATGGAAAAATGAAATCACCGCGCGTGCGTACGTACGGAATACCGTCTCCACGCCGTGGTGTAATCTATTTTCCACCATAACCTTACAAGGATGGGTATAATGGTGCAATGAGTAACTATATATGATTATTATGAAGTAATATTGATACTTAAATAATATATATATATACTCCAATACAATTCCACGATCATAGGAACGATATCATCACTCGTGCGTACGTACGGAATACCGTCTCCACGATGTGATGCGACTCGTTCTACATGATCTTCATTTAATAATGATTATATAAATGAATTTAATGAATGAATATGGTATATACTACACTAATACCATTCTGGAAATGAATTATCTATAACCTAAAGATAAGAATAAGAATTTACTCGACAAAACACGCATAAGAACAAAAAGTTATAAAGACCCGAGTAACAAGTAACAATGAAATATTACTAACAAGAAGCTAATAATATGACCATATATGATATCATATAAATATGTATGATTCTGGAATAAGTCAATAACATTATTTAAACCATTATACAGGAGCTTCGGACATGTACAAAGCTAATCGGACCTAAGGTAAGGGAAAATATCACAATCTCACTTTTATCCGAGATTGTTTTTACTTTGGTAATTACTGGGGTGTATTTTATCATCCACATCAATGTTCCCTCGATATGTAATATTATTTCCTTCCTTCTACAATAGTTTATATCCAATTTTACCCTTCGGTATGTTTTTTGTAAAAGATATGAAAGGAATCTTGTGTCGTTTTTCGTACGAGGTACTTTTTGACTTTTCCGACAAAAGTACGAAGAATTTTTTTTTTAACTTATACGGCATGAATGGATTTTTAAAACATTATTTCCAAGAAGCTTCCTTTACAAGTTTTCAAGTTTATTTTTAATCAACTTCTTTTATTTTAAAGTTGTATGACATGTTATGAAAGGAAAAATGTTTTTGAAGAAGAAAGGATATTTTCCTCAAGAATGGAGTTCAAGTGTTTTATCAAAATTATTTTCCATCTAAGATAATAAAGGGTTCTGTTTTATCCCTGTTATTAAATTGATTTGATCATGTTGTGATGGAATTATTTTTATGAATTCCTTTATCTTATATGAATTGATTTATGATGTCATGATGTTTCAAGAATCCCATTTTTATTACATGTGTTATACGATGATGTATGATTTATGATTATGTGGCACACATAAGAAAGGATTCATTATAAGATGGGTGGGACCTATATCTCCCTCCAATGCATTGGGTAATGATTTTATATCTCATGAGATATACATGGCTGGAACGGAAGGTTATTTCGGTTCAGTGATATAGGACTGAAACGAGGAGTGAACTCGGTTCAGAAAGGGACTTTGTCCACTAAGATAGTCTTGGCAATGAGTCATGACTAACAAGAAATGATTTTCCATGATTATGTGTGCATGCCACAAAGTTTCAAGTTTTATGTTATGGGGATCTCATTTTCACTTCTATGATTTATTCCATGTTAAGATATTATGATCTCTTTTGCAGGTTTTGATTTTCAAAAAAAAATATGATATGATTTTTATTTCCTTTATTTGCCCTTGCTGAGCATTTGAGCTCACCCTTTTATGTTTTCTTTTCCCCAGGTCAGGAAGATGGATATTAAGTAGAATATGCTAAAAGGGACCCTAGATATGATGAAATAAATGGGAGACACTGTAGAAGATTTATGAACCAGTTGTTTATGTTTCCCAGTTTCTAAAGACACTATACCTATACGGTCCTTTGTGGTTTTGTCATATGTTGTAATAAGTGTGCTTCAATTTTGAAGTATTAACAATGTATGTAAAGTATGGGTCGTTATACATATCCCCTCATACTATCCCTGTAGGTCACTCATAATATATTTCTTCACATCCTGGAAAAATTAAAACATTAGAAGGGGTGAGATCAGATTCTCAGTAAGGATAACAATGTAGCGTAAGCTTTCAAAAATAAATATAAACATTTAAGGCAATGTATCACTAAAATAGAAGCATTTTAAACTTGAACTTCAGCATAATATGGAAAAAATAAAATGAAATTATTCCATTTACTTATTCACATGGATATTCTTCTAGTCGAATAATCACATGCAATATAAATAACCACTTTCATAATGATGGAATGCAGAATTCCAGACTATCATTACCACGTAGAAAAGGCCTCGTGTCAAGAATACAAATAAGATTTTTTCAAGGCCACGTTCCAAGACACTAGTTTTTCTCATGATACCTACCGATGTATTGAGGAGATATATCGGGCTCCACTCGTCACTTATTAAGTCCAATGCATTCCTTATATAATTTTTTTTAAACATATCATAAACCATAACATAATCGTATCACATAAAAAATGCATAAACGAAACATAACATTTCTACATTTCAATCACAAGATATCAATACAACACAATGATATAAAAAAATTATCAACACCATTTTCAATACTAAAATAAATGAAAAGTAAAACATGGTATTTATTTTTAATTTAAAAAAATTTATAGCTTGTAGAGGAAGCCGAATCTCAAATAATGGTCACGGGGGCAGAGAGGTCGTTGTCACCGCATATGTAAGACAAAACATTCCTCTTGTCATTTAGTAGAAATGCATCGTATAAAAAGATTCCTTTTGAATAAAAGTAAAATTCAATGGGGTTTTTACACTGTATAAAGGAATGTTGTGTATAAAACAAAATATGCCTCAATGAAAGGAGATTGGGACGAATTCCCTTACCTCGTGTCTGACTTGACCAGATCATTCTTTAACCCCCTGAATAATAAACTACAGTTAATTTATACTTTCTTAAGAACCTTTTTCATGTTCATTATTCCTTTTATATCATTTATTACCATGTTATGAACAATATGTAATTATTTAAGTTAATAAAGGTCGTTTTTTCGGCCTTTGGTACTTGAGTCAAAAATAAACTTCTTATAATTACAAGTTGTTTATGTGTTAGAATTTCCATTATCTCCAGAATTATATTCATGATGTAGATATCATATATATAATATATATCCATTAGATACATTCATTTATAATATTACATAACATTTAGAGGAAATAAATGAAATGCACCGTTCATGGAGTCGGTAAGACGTGCGTACGCATGAACACTACTTTCATTTCTATTTCGTATTTAATGGAATGAAATCATAATTAAATAAATGTATATTATAATTCATGTAAAATATCATATATAATATCATTTACTCTATCCTTTATACGCCCCACATTTGGCATTAACGATTCAAATCACTTTGAGGGGGCGGTAGTCCGCACTTCCTAAAATGAAATTATCAAGTTTACCCATAATGGAAATCATAATGGTATTCCATAAATGAAAAATACAGAAGCATAAGGAAAACATAAAAATAATATATATCATATATAAATATAGTGACATATTAATGGCCACCATGAGAGGTCTTAAAAGAGGATTGAACAATAATCGTTTCGGGAGGCAGTAATTTGCCACCCAGAGAAACAATGTGTTATTTATCCATTAGAAGAAGGTGTGTGTAAGTGTAAATAAAATACATCTCATAAAAAATTACTAGTATAATGAAGATACTATTTTTTTACAAAAGAAAAGAATAAACAGAGTATTAGGGGTTGGAGAAGCAAAATAAAACAAAAGAACATAAGGGAAGACATTACCATAAAATTGCGTAACTCTTTTTGATTTGACCCAACGGCTTCCTTGGGAAGGCTTATGTCAAAAGTGAGTCTTCTATGAGTAAGATAGGGAATTTGAGTGAGTATTTGGGCAGAGGTTGGCCAAGAAAAATCGCTTTGATGGTTTGAATAAGGTGGTAGTGGTGGGGGCTTTTATAAGAGGAGAGGAGGGGTACTCTTGGAAAGTCATGAAATGTTACATTATTATATAACGAGTTTCAGATTTTAAAGGTCCCACAATTATATATTTCGAGCATAAGGTGATAAGGGTTCGAAATATACTCATACAATTGGTTTTTGGCAAGTTTAAGTCTTAGATTTTACATTATATTTTAATTTTTTTCAAATCGTTAATTAATGAGGTAATCACTACATCATCATGGTGTCATAAAAAATTTAATTTATTAAATTTCTAAAAATTATAAAACAACAGAATGATGTAGGAAATATTTCTATCTTCTCAATGAATACTTTTAGTTGAAATGTTAACTTATATAACCCCATGTGATAATTGTTTTAGTAAAACAACACATGTTTGTGACAATTTTATTTTTTACTTTAAATAAAAAGTTATTAATTTCATTTTCTTACCCAAGTGGCTCCATGGGGTCCCCAAGTTGACCCATGTATTGTCTTGGTCGGAAATGACTCATCCATTAAGGTTAGGACAAGTGTAAAGGTAATTTTATATTATTATATGATTATATTTACCTTAAATTACACTAATTACCTTTAATCATGATTAATAAAACTGAAAAGTAACTACTCACCAGAAAATTATTTTAATCCCATTGAACCACATTTTACTTCTTAATGAAAACCATGTATGTCGGATTTTTGAAAATCAAATCACATAAGTGGTAACGTTTCATTTAAATGATAAATCAGTTTTTTAACTACCACTTAGTGGTTTCACTATTCATCAAAAATTGAAGTTTTTCAGGAAAATACCAAAAATTAACCCTAAGATATATTTGATATTCTGAATTAAAAAATGATGTATATATTAAAAAATTAAAAAAATATAAGTTTCATTAATTAATTTAGTAATTAATTCTCATTGTCAAAACAAATAGCCTATTTTTTATGAAACAATATCAATCAAAAGATTGACAATTGTTTATGTCCAATTTCAAAGTGAGATTAATTCTAATGACCACAATTGGATAAAATTGTAAAAATATATTGTAATTATATTTTAAAATCACTAAATTGTATAATTTATCACTATAAATTATTTTGATTAAAAAAGTTGTTTTTAGGTATTTTATCAATTCATAGAAAATTTGATGTTCTCAGAAAATTACAAAAAAAATCAACTTAGGATAATTTCGTTATTCCGAATTAAAAAATGAAGTCCATTTTGAAATAAAAAATTTATATATTTTAAAAAACTCGGTATTACTATTCATAATGGATACTTTGATTGGGCATGGTGTGTTAGAACTCGAGGTAGCGTACAACACACGATGCTCTATTAATTAAAGAGAAGCGTACCATAGAAGCTTGGTGTGTTACATCGAATGTGTGTTTGTTGGTCACAATAACTATATGATGAGGTGAAAATCTCTTATAATTTAATGGGATGACTCATAATCAATTCAATGAAAACAAACTCTTTTTCTCCACTACCCACTACCTTGGTGAAGGAAACAACCATTTTTAATACTTTTGGGTCTCTTAAATAATTTTTATATATGAAGGCCTCCTCCAAATCCATATTAGTTGCAGTGACACTATGTATCCTCATCTACGAATCGATTATCCACTAAAATACACATTACTGAAACTCCTATTTTTAAATCATGATAATTTCAAATCCATATAGATAGTTAAATAGTTTTTTATTTCATCAAGAAATAAATGAGAGTATCCTATCTGTTTTAGTATTTACTATATCCCTTCCAAATGATCCAATCAATTACTAACTTATTCCAGATAAACATTACCCTGCACTAGTATTATCTTGTTTCTTTTTATCCTCTTAAACATCCTATTTTACCAATGGAAATTCAACTTCCATGAACATTATCCATTGAATAAATTTGATACATCAATGTAATACCACTAATGGATCATTCTATTCATCTCTGTAATAATTTGATATCTAATTATATCAGTGATCCTATATACTAAATATTACTCTAATGTGTTTCATAACTAATAATATATTTTTATATATCATCAAAAACTATATCATATTATATAACTATATTGAGGACATTTTTCCTTCTTAAAACTCAGTGATTATTCCATGTGTCTATATTGTTATTTTAGTATAAAAACGAATTACAATGTTATTCCTCATCGTTAATTCAGGTTGAATATAATAATTTTAATGTAACAACCCCTTATTATATGGAAAATTTTTATAATAAATTAATTTTTCATTTATTTCATTCAATATAATAATTCAAACATTCCAATCACACGACACAGACTTGGTATACGTTACATGCAACACTTATGTTTCTATGAAATGCCATTTTATAGTTGTAAATATTTAAATAATATATTTATAACCATGAAATTTAAATTAGTTATATAAATATTAAAAAATTATTTTAAAATATAACTTATAATTGTTTTAAAAAATTAAATCATATTGATAATGAATGATATATTTTTTTGTTAAGTCCTTATATGTTTAAAAATACAATTTTATCAAATGAACTGATTTTTATGTAAATTTCTATAATATAATATAATTAATTTTGGGAACATTAATAAATTTAATTTGATAAAATAAACCTAATTTTAGAATTTAGGATGTTTAAATTATCTTTGGTTGTTTTTTTTGGGGTTTTTCTATGAAACGTTATTTTTGGATGAATACTGAAAAAATCAAGATTTTAATTGAAAACTAATTTTTCATATTATCTATTTATATAGACTAATTAGATTTTAAAGTGGTTTAAATGTTTAATTACTTGATATTTAAATCAATTATTCTAATTTAGGTCATTATAAGTAATTTCACATTGAAATTAGATATACAAACAGAGCGATCTTGGAATCGTTTTTACTTTAAAACACCACATTGTCGACCCTACTGTGGGATTAATAATATTTTAATTTCTTCCAAATATGTTATTATAATTTGGAAAAAGGGATTCCATATTTTTATTAATTATTATTTATCATTTATAATAAGGTCAAAATAGTTTATGCCCAAAATTATTAGTGTAAGTAATTAAAATTAATTACAGCGATTAATGTAAAATTATGCATAACCATGAAAAAACCATTAAAATCGATGGCCTAAATTAACTAGAATAATGTTTATAAGACATTTTATTTCTATATTCAGACCCTATAATCAATTTTATATACATTTTACCATTACTGGATCCACTGGTTTTATGAAAAACAATTGTGAAAGTATCTCTTCAAATATTAACATGAATGGTACTCCTCTTCCACAATAAAAAGGACTCCTCTCCTCCCACTTAATTACACCTATAAATACCATTGGATATCCCAATAGTTTCCCAAATAATCTCCAAAATTACCTCCCTTACATAGATAATATCCCCATTGGACATAAATAAATCCAAGGAATCCTTTTGGCACAAATAAAAAGGAGTTACCCGATTAAGAGGTAACATATTCTCCCTAGTTCCTTTCATTTATTTATGATATCCACCATCCACTATAATTATTAAATTATTTAATAAAAACACAAGAATCCTAAATATACTACTATTTTCTATTCAATTATTTCCACTACACTTACACACACCTCCATCTAATGGATAATAAATATACCATTTATTTGAACGGTGAACTACCACAACATTAAATAATGATTGTTCATTTTTATTTAATCTCCTATCATGGTTGAAATTATGATGGAGTATTTGTATATATATTGAATTTATTTTATTTTATAGGTAATAATTATTATTTATTCTATTTAAAACTCATATCTTTTTACTTTCGATTTGGGGTTTATACGATAATTTCATTTAAGGATGTGAGAACTACTTCCCCTCAAAGCGATGTGATTCATTCACACACTACATGGAATTGATTAAGAATGGTTATATTTAATATATATGATATATATAAAATATTAATTCAACATTAAATATATTATATACATATATGCATATATTTCATTTTCATTTTTTCATTTAATACATAATTAAAAATAGAAACAACATTCATGCCTATGTACAACATACCGTATCCACGAATGGTGTATTCCATTTCATACTTATATATAAAAAAGATTATTATAGAAACAATATACTAAATATACATGATATTTATATCAATATTTTACATTATGGAATAATTATATATGTTTATGTTCTGAAGATATAACAAATTAAGACACTTGAAAATAACAAATCAAATATTTCTGGAAGTGAAACCATAGAATATGATTGTTTACAAGAGGGTAATATAATGTCATAATAAAACAATATATGATATTAAATGTAATAATTTTTTTATGTAAAATATTTATAATAATTTTTTATTTGTTATATAGTTTTTTAATGAGTACGATGAGAGTCAAAACACAATATAAGGGAATTTTATCTCACTTTTATTTTTGTGGGATACATGCCTTAATCACAACTCACTTCATTTGGGTGGTGCATTTAATTCCCATTAATTTAATATATGTCTCTTATAAATAATTTTATTGGTATTCAGATATCTATTTTATGATATTTATTTCTTTATATTTATGTTTCAAAAGATATCCAATCAGTAAAATAGTTTTCTCTCAAATTTCCATATTTGGGACTCATGTTTTGTTATGAACCTAAATTCATTTTAAGGTTTATATAATTCCATTTTACATGTTATATCATGAGTTTAATTATATTACTGAAATTTTATGTTCCATGTAATTTCTATTTGATACATGGAGAGTATGATCCCAATTTACCATGTTATAAGAGTTTATTCAAACAATCTCATTGATTTTATAAACAGATTATGTTTATACTTCCTTTGATGAACTTTTATGATCCATCTATCAAGAACACTCATGGATTTACTTATCCATTTGTTATTCAAGATATCATCATGTATTAGTACCATTTTTTACACTCTTCTATACATAATTTTATGTTTTAAGTAAAATATGAAAGTCTATCTCTCTTTGGTCAAAATTAAATTATATTGAAAAACCATGTTTTAAAAAATGTTATAAAAATGTTTTGAAAATATATTTGAATCCCATTTGGAATGAAATTTTTCTGAAAAATTATTTATAGAATTATTTGACTCCCTTATATGTTTTTAATGAAATTTTCAATGAAACGTTTTCTCAAAAGGTTTCATGTTTTAAAAATCAATTTTTAATGTAGAAAGGATATTTTCCTCAATAAATGATTTAAAAGATCACTAAAATTCATTCCCATATATTACAAAATCAATTTCCATTAATCATTCCATTTTGGGGAAATTATTATTTATTGTTAATATTATTTTTTCTTTGAATGGATTATATTTCAGTGTAATTATGTTGATGAAACCTATTTCTATATCATGAGATATAAGCTTTTGAAACCCATTTATTTTTATAGGATATGATTTTGATGAAGTTATTATAAAACCTGTATGTTTTTGAATAGGTTGTGATATTATCTCATGTTACTGATACCCATTTCATTTCATGGGTTATGATATGATTTTTATTTATATTTTGGTACATGTATTTATGATTTAATTTTGAGATAGGTGAGACCTATATCAACACCAAATGATTTGGGTAATGATTTATATCTCATAATATTGAATAAAAGGTTTTGGGAATGATACTTGACTACAAAGATGGTCATGAATGTGAACTATGATTACCAAGATATTGTGAGGAGTTATCCCATTGTACGAAGATTGTCATGGGAGTGAACTGTGAGTACTAAGATGGTATGGGGAGTGTACCCATACATCCAAGATGGTTGTGGGAGTGATTCCTTGGATAGTATAGAAATCATTTTATATGATTATGTATATTTCACAATTAGATGTTTTATTCCATTGTTATGCTTTCATGGGCTATGTTCTTTATTTTATTATGATTCATGTCTTATAAATTTATATGATTTATATGTTGATTCATACATACGATATTTGATAATCAAGTTATAATATTTTATTTTCATGATCATGTTATCATAACCTTATGCTAATGATTTTACTTATGTATGTCCCTGTTTACCCTAACAGATCATCTGACATCACTAATATTCTCATTTTTTTCACCATGTATTATGAAGATATGTATTATGTTTGATGAGTCAAAGAAGGGTTTTAATCAACAAGAAACTAGTGGGAGATGATGTAGCTCATTAAGTACTAGTGTTTATTTTTCAATATTTCCAAAGGGACTAGACTAATATGCTCTATGGGCATCTGTTTTTTGTAATGTTTTAAGTGAGACACAAAAGTTATGTTATGTTAATGTATGCCAAGACTAGGTTGCAATAGTTTGTATCATTGAAAAGTTTTAGTTAACTATTACATGATTCAATGGGAAAACCCAAGTGAGAAGCATAAAGACATGTCTAGGGATGAGTATACGGAAAAGGAAGGATATAAGAAAATATCCAAGTCTTCTATTTAAGGAAACTGTAATAAGATTCCTAGAAATAAATTCATGTCTGAATTTTACAAGTAGTTTTGGATCTAGAATAATTTTACCTAAGTGTAACAACTCTGACAACATATTCTATGTTTGATTTGGGTTAATCTGCTAAATGAAAATGGGCCTTGTTGCACACCTAGTTTTAAACTCTTAGGGGATATGCCTTGGGAATTCAAAAACTCTTCACTAAAAATCATGATATATTTAAATAGATTATAGAAATTAATAACATAAGATAAACCTAATGTGTCATAGATTAATGAGTGAGTCATAATTTAGAAGTCATATAAGTTTATTATTCATGACAATGTGGTTCTTCATTAAGATAAATGTATCTTACTATATAATTTGGGATTTAGTCAATGGATAAAACCTAGAGGAACCAAGTTAATGGTGATTTCTATGGAAAATGAAATAAATGACATCTAGGGTAACTGAATACTCTGGGAGATGGAATGAAAAACCATGCTGATATAGTGACACAACTTTATCAAGATATTAATCATGGCGGACATCTAAATGGGGAAATCAGGGAACAATATTATGATGCACATTTAATTAGAAAAGATCTACCTTTTTTCAAATAGTGTTCTAATAAACTTGTTTCAAAACAATGTATCTATACTACATAACAAATATTATGTATTCTCTATTTTTCAGAGCATGAGAGGGTCATTCTGGATGTCTATCCTTTAGATGGAGAAGCAGACTAGTGGTGGACTATAATCAAGAACATTAGGTAGTAAGATGAGATTTAATACCTATAATGGGATGACTTATAGAACATATTTCCTAATTAATACCTTCCTTGTATTCACCAACAAAATATTAAATAAGAGTTACTTGAGTTGAATAAAAAAGATGATGAATTTGTTGGTACCTAAGAGGATAATTTTAAGCGACTAGAGGTACACTTCGAGAATAATCGTTATACCTGAATGTAAAGATGATAGGTTATTCGGTCTACATATGATTTTTCATATAAGGGAGATGAATTTAAGAGACTTTAGTAAATATGATGAGATTTTGAATTATGAAATCAAGGTATAAATATAAGGACTTGACCTTAAACATTACATAATATTGAATTAAATTATAAATTCACATTGAGGATCTTTTCAGGTTTAGAGTTTTAAAGAATTAGGCCATAACTATTACAAGACAACTTGAATATTACATGTAAACACTACTACTGAGTATCAATTTTATTCATAAAATAAAAACTCTTAAAAAGAAACATGTCTACTTTCATGATTTAGATAGCATGACTTTTCCATGATCCCATCCTTAACCCTATTCAACTTTAAGTCCTATGGAAAAAATTTCAAAAACATGTGATGAGCATAAAAAGTTCATTAAGGGTTATAAAATAAGGAAGTAAAACATTAACCCATTAATAAATAAAAATCAATGAAACAATACTTTTCAATCATAACATACCATATAAAATCATAAGAATTATGAATAACACATAGAAATCATAAATCATTAAGGTTACTTATAGAATCCATATCAAACTTAAATTTTAGCTATCACAGCTACATAGGGAGTTACACATGGAATACCCATCATGGTATATTCCATAAATCTCTTAGGAGAAACATCATTCTCACCTCCGTCATGTTACCCAATGCATTGGAGAGCTATCTCGGGCTCACCCGCCCAAGGTTTATCAGGGAACCACCCATATACGTAAACAATTCTCAATAACCATAACATAACCATAACATATAATACATGTATAATATAAAGATAAAATTTCCACATTCCAATATAACAAATCAAGATATTTAAATAAACAATATTTTATCAAATAATTTCCAAAACCTTTTAAAAAGAGATTTTTGAATTAAAGTGTCCCATAACACATTGAATATTTTAAATGAATAATCTTTTTAAATCATTAATTTCCATATAAATAAATCCCAAATCCAATTTGGAAAACATGGACATTAATTATAAATATTTCTAATAATAATTCATAAAATCATTTAAAACGATATTTTTGTTAAAGAGATCTTTAATAAAAAGTGAGACACTTGAATACAAATAATTAAGGTATAACATTTAATCAGAAAATTATAATATCATGAGAATAAATGGATTCATGATATAATATGTCAATGTACAGTATATACACCATATATGAGTGAATTGGTGGATTACAACAATGAAGTCTCAATGTAAATGTAAATTGACATGAAATCGCTTATAAAGATGGGATCATTAAATTAAGGATAAATAAATCATATAATTATGTTTGAAAAATATAAATAAACCGAATATAAGTGTATATAAAGTGTAAAACAATCATAGGAAATTCACACATATTCATTGGATGAAATATTCCATAAGTACAAGTTGAACCCAAAGAATTGAAATTTGGTTAAGAAGTTCCCTTGTAGAAATTTGACAGCCTAACGCCGTCACATTAAAATTCAGAAAATGAGTTGATAAGATAAAAATGGTATCTCATCACTTGGAAATAATATTTAAATCAATGATTATATAAAAAAATAACCCAACATAATAATATGCAAATTAAAAGACATAACAAAAAGTTGTGTTTTATAAAGAGGAGGGTGAATAGTTCCCTTACAAATTTGGTAACTTACAAAACTTACGCCACATGAAAAAAGGATCATAAAATAAAGGTGTAAATACTTATAAATGAAATTATATTATATAAAGAGTACAATCATGGGAATTACATACACCACACAAAAGGAAATAGTGGAAAATATAGAATGAATCTTATGGGGATAAAAAGTGAGACGAAACCCTTTACTATGTTGTAATCAATAGAGTTGTATGACCAAAAGTTAATAACCAAAAAATGAATCACAGAGCAACATGAATATAATTAGAATCATGATAATATGAATTATATGACAGTACACAATACACCACATGCAATGAATAAGTGGCGAAAAAAAGAAATCTCATGGAATTAAATGTGAGATAAGAAAATCCCTTACCTTGTGTTTGACTTGACTCGATCATTCTTTAATCTCCTGAATAATAAACTAAAGTTAATTTCTACTTGATTAAAAAACTTTTTAAAGTTTATTATTCTCTTTTATATCACTTTTTACCATGTTATAAACATTATGTAATCATTTAAGTTAATAACGCCCATTTTGTCAATACTTGGTACTTGAGTCAAAAATGGAATTCTTATAATCACATGTTGTTCATGTGGTAAATGGTTCATTATATACAGAATGATATTCATGATTTTGATATCATATATATCATATATATTCAGTATATACATTTACTTATAATAGTACATAACATTTAGAGTTAATAAATGAAATGCACCGTTCATGGAGACGGTAAGTAGTACATACGCATGAATGCTAATTTCATTTCTATTTCTTATTTTAATGGAATTAAAACATAATGATATAGAGGTATAATATAATTATAGTATAATATCATATATATTATCATTAACTCAATCTTTTATCCATCCTACATAAGGAATTAATGAGTCACATTACATTGGGGGGGGGGGGTAGTCCGCACTTCCTCAGAGGAGACTATCGAATCTACCCACTATGGAATCCAAAAGGTGTGCTATAAATGGGAGGTACATAAGCATAAGGAAATAATAAACATAATATATATATCATATATAAATATAGTTCCATCATAATGGCCACCATGAGAGGCGGTAAGAGTTAATTGAACAATCATCGTCTCGTGAGGCATTAGTTTTCCATCCATATAAACATTATGTTCTTCTTACATTAGATGGAGGTGTGTGTAAGTGTAGTTATAATAATTCTACAAAAATATCCTAGTATATTGAGGATACTGGTGTTGTTAAAGAAGAAAGTAATAAAAATAGTTTCGGGGTTGGAGAAGTAAAAAAGAAAGAAAACAATTTATGAGAAACCTTTACCTTTAATTTGGGTAACTCCCTTTGGTTTGAACCAAAAGACTTATTGAAGTGACTTCTTCCTAAGGTAAGGCTTCTAGGTGGAGGAGAAGGACGTATGGAGCTTAATTGGGCAGAGTTTGGATGATCCAAATGACTTGAGAGGTGTGAGGAATTGGATAGAAATGGCCTCCTTTTATAAGGGAGAGGAGGGGCTCTTTAAAAAAGTGTGAAAATATTATTTTATTATATAATGATAATTTGGTTGAAAAGGTCAAAAAATAATTAGAGTCGAAGATAAAAATAATCATATTCAAAATAGAATCATAAAATCATAAATGGAAATGTTTTGTATAATATTTTACTCATTTTAATATTATTTATTTAAATCATTTATTAATGAGATAAATAAAGTATCTTTATTATGTCATAAATAATTTAATTAATTTGATGTCTAATAATTATAAAAAATACCATGATGTGGTAAATATTTTTATATTTATAATGAATATTTATAGTTGAAACGATAATTTATATAACCCCTTTTAAAAATTATTTTACTAAAAGGTATTTTCTTTTGTCATTTTTTCCATTACTTTAAGTTAATTAATCTAAATTGTCATTATCACGTTCATGTGGCTAAATGGGGTCCCAAAATCGACCCAAAGAATCCCATGGTCATAAATGACTCAACCAATAATGTTTGGACATGTTTTAAGGTAATTTTGAAAATTATAATATTCTTTTAACCTTGAATTACCCTATTTACCTTTAACCGTGGAAAATAAAAGTCAAATGTTACTATTCACCAAAAATTAATTTCATCTTGATGAACCAAATTTTACTTCTTTATAACAACCATGTATGTCTAATTATTGAAATTCAATTAACAGAAGTGGTAAAATTTCATTTAAAAGAAAAAGTCAGTTTTTTAACTACCACTAAGTGGTTTCACTATTCATAAAAAAATTATCTTTTTCAGAATAATAACAAAAACTCAGCCGAAGACATATTTGATATTCTGAATTCGAAAATGATATATATTTCTTCAAATACAAAACATATAAGTGGAAATAATTAATTTTAAAATTAATTCTCATTATCAAAACAAACAACGTGTTTTTAAGAAATAATAACTATCAAAAGATTGATACTTGTTTATGTCAAATTTCAAAGTGAAATTAATTCTAATGACCAAAATTGGATTGAATGGTTAAAATATATTTTAATTTCACTTTGAAACTAATTAAAAAGGTAATATATCCACATAAATAAATTATATTAAAAGTCACTTTTGAATTAAAATACAATATTTGTCACTATTTATTAAAAAAATGAACTTTATTGGAAAAATTCCAAAAAAATTACACAAATTAAATTTTGATGTCCCCATTCTGAAGATAGATTTTATTTGGTCATGTAGAATTTATTACATTGACCAAAACTATATTGTAAAAGGTTTCTCCATTAAAAGGCGATAAATCGTCCTTTTAATATAAATTATGCTTAAAATTAGATTCATTCTCATTTTAAGCCTCTATGTTTTTATTGGATAATGTAAATACATTTAACAATCATGTATAATCGTATTTTAGTCAGTTTTGTTCATTAACGCCAATAAAACTGCTAGGATTTAACTACCATTTAAAATAATAATATTATATTATTAGTGTGCTACATGAGATATCAAAGAAACTCATTGTTGTGTATCGGGTACGCTATCGAACATAGAAACCCGTTTAAAGTAAAATTAATATTTAATTCAAAAATATTAATAAATATGAAATATGTCTTATTCTTCATTTACCTGAGATGTTTCATCCTTCCCCCCTTTTGGAAATTGTGTCCTCGCAATTTTAAAATTTTTCTCATGAACTTCATTGAAAGCCCCACATTGAAAAAATAGTCAATAAAACTATCACTTTAAAATAATGAAAATAAGTACAACGGTTACCCGAGAAAACATATACATGAAATCCATGAAAAAATGGATATGGAGGAGAAAACAAACCATCGGGTTCTGAGGGAGAGTGATTGCAAACATGTTTAGGAGAATGTTAACCACCAGAAAATCACTTACTTGTGATGGGTTAAACAGTCTTTCATTCCCTGGTAGGAAAAGTTAACAGACAAGTTTTCTGTTTAATGTTACTTTTCATTGAGGAATTTATTTATGATCTTAACCAAAAAATAAGTCAATGTACTTACTTGTCATGTAGACATTCATCTTTTACTATATTTCTATTACAAACTCATATATTCTCCAAACGACGAGTATCTAGGATGACTTTTTCTTCACAATAAGAGCACTTTAATCAACATCGAGAGAATCGCATAATCCACAAATGAAGAAATATATATTTTCCATGTCTTTAGATATTAACTAAAACAAAAAAGTTTAGTTTAAGATCATATAATTCCCAAAATGGATAATCATTTACATAAAGAATAACTACTCTTAATCTCTAAAATTTGTCTAACCAAACCCAAAGTTCAACAAAGACCATTCAATATACAATTGTCCCTAAAATTCTTCAAAAGTAATCCAAACTGTGATTGTAACCCAAATATCATGAGTATTTAATTACATAGACTTCCAATATACATCTTAAAATTTATCTCCAAGTAACACCAGTTACTCATAAAGTCATATATTGAAAAGTAATTAACCTAATGACATATTCTCCATGATAGGTTAATCATTATCATAAATAAATGAAATCATCAAGTGTCCAAAATAAAAACATAGATTTTTCCAAACTAAAATATCAACCATTAATCCACAATTGAAATCATATAGTATTCTATCTTCCTTAGGCATATAGTGTTTCCTCAAAAGAGAGAATTTCTTCCTCCACAACCTTTATCACTTAATCACTAAATCATTTTTCTATACAATGTATATCCATTTGATAAAACATAAGTTCCAAAAATCAACTTATTCTATTCTATAAAATCGTTTTACTAAAATAATAATTCATACTTACCAGGGACTTCAAATAGTCTACTAGTAGGCGATGCACCCTTGTCGCCCTTCGGTTGTGGGATCGATTCATGCAGCATTGCTGGATGCGACGAGTTCTCACCCATCCTATGGGTTTTCCTTTTTATAAAACTCAAAAAATGACCCTAACTTGTTTTAACCTCAAAGGTTTCCATATACATATCATTTTCATCCAAATTCATTATGATCTCAACATATTAATTCTTGAAGTCTTATTTCACCACCATAAAAAATAATAATCCAAAAAATGAAGAACATCATACATTGATCACGGTGTCCATTTGGTTTCATCATTATCTTCTTCACATATGTAGAAGGTCCATGCATAGAAAAAATGATTTAGAGATCCTTCAAAATCATTTTCTTCCTCCATCCAAATACACATGTACAATATGGGTCATAGGGGTGATCACAGAAAACTAGTTTTGGAAAATAATCATGTATGACATATAATTTCAAAACATCTGATAAAACATGATTTCTATAAAACAGTCGAACCGAATTCGAGTTGAAACATTCAATTTTACGCTCCTTTTAAAATACCATAAGTATGTACTGAGAGAATATATTTTAAAATCAAATATAAATAGGTTGTTGAAGGGTCTCCTTCTTCATCACCTTTTTTAAAATCATAATATGCTTCAAAATCTTGTAATAAGGTAAAATATTTGAAAATTACTTGATAATATTTACCTTCTTTAAAATATGAGAATATTGTGAAAAGATGATTTTTTAAAATAAAACCCATGATCCATGATGATAAAGAGGTATAGTGGAGGTGTTTAAAATCTCAAACAACTGCTTGCAAGTGAGTTGTATGACATAAAAAGTTTCACAATCATCCGAACAAGACTTTGTGATAATTATTGCAAGTAGGTCATTAGGAAGAGATAAAAATGTCATTTGAGATCCTCCTCCTTCCATTTATAATTGACTTTCCTTGATCGTAAAAAATTATAAAACAAGGATTTAACTGAAATAATATATAGGGACTATCCATATGTCTAACGAAAATTCCTAACCCCTAAAGTTGTCTAAACTGACCTATGATACCAACTATAAGGACCTGGCCTTAAACATTACATAATATTGAATTAAATGAATAATTCACATTGAAGATCTTTTCATGTTTAGATTTTTAGAGAATTAGGCCATAACTATGACATTATAACATGAATATTACAATTAGACACTACAACTCACTATCCATTTTTTCATAAAATAAAAACATTTAAAAAGAAAAATGTCTAGTTCCATGTTTTAGATAGCATGACTTTTCCTTGATCCCATCCTTAACCCTATTCATCTTTAAGTACTATGGAAAACATTTCAAAAACATTGGATGAGCATAAAAATCTTATTAAGGGTTATAAAATAAGGAAGGAAAACATTATCCCATCAATAAATACAAATCAATGAAACCATACTTTTCAATCATAACATACCTTATGAAATCATAAGATTTATGAATAACACACACAAATCATAAATCATAACGGTTACTTATGGCATCCATATAAAACATAAATTGTAGTTATCACAGCTACATAGGGAGTTACACTTGGAATACCAATCACAGTATATTCCCTAAATCTCTCAGGAGAAACATCACATTCACCTCTGTCACGATACCCAATGCATTGGAGAGCTATCTCGGGCTAACCCGCCCTAGGTTTATCACGAAACTACCCGTATACGTAAAAAATTCCCAATAAACATAACATAATCATAACATATAACAAATGTATAATGTAATGATAACATTTCCAAATTCCTATATATCAAATCATGTTATTGAAATAAACAATGTTTTATCAAATCATTTTCAAAACCATTTAAAAAGAGATTTTCGAATCAAAGTGTCACATACCACTTTGATGCTTTTAAATGAATTATCATTTGAAAAAATTAATTTCCATATAAATAAATCCTAAAACCCATTTTGAAAACATGGACATTAATTAGAAATATTTAGAATAATAAATCTTTAAAACCTTTAAAACGATATTTTAGATTAAGAGTTTTTTAACAAAAAGAGAGACAATTGAATAAAATTAATTAAGGAATAAAATTTAATCAAAACATTATAATATCATGAGAATAAAGGGATTAATGATATAATATGTCAAAGTACATTATATACACCATATAAGAGTGAATTGGTGCATAACAAAAATGAAGTCCCAATAGAAATGTAAATTGAGATGAAATCCCTTATAAAGATGGTATCATTAAATTAAGGATAAATCAATCACGTAATTATGTGTGAAAAATATAAATACACCCAATATAAGTGGATATTAAGTGTAAAAAAATCATAGTCCATTCACACATATTCATTGGATGACATATTCGACAAGTACATGTTGAACCAAAAGAATTGAAGTTTTGTTAAGAAGTTCCCTTGTAAAAATTTGACAGCCTAACGACGTTACTTTAAATTTCATAAAATGATTTGATAAGATAAAAATGGAAAATCATCACTTGGACATAATTTTTACATCAACGATGATATAAAATAAAATATCCCAACATAATAATATGTAAATTAAAAGGCATAACAAAAATAAGTCTTTTATAAAGAGGAGGGTAAATAGTTCCCTTACCGATTTGGTAACATACCAAACATACGCCACATGAAAGAAGAATCATACAATGAAGATTTTAATAATCATAAATGAAATTATATTACATAAAGAGTACAATAATGGGCAGTACATACACCACAAAATAGGAAATAGTGGCAAATATAGCATGAATCTTACGGGGATAAATAGTGAGACGAAACCCTTTACCATGTTGTAATCAAATGTGTCGTATGAAGAAAAGTTCATAACCACAAAATGAATCACAAAGTACCACGAATATATTGAGAATAATGATAATATATATTAAATGGCTTTACAGAATACACCACATGCAATGAATAAGTGGCAAACAATGGAAATCTCATGGAATTAAAATTGAGATAAGAAAATCCTTTACCTTCTCTCCGACATGACACGGTCGTTCTTTATTATCCTGAATAACAAACAAAAATTAATTTATACTTTCTTATGAACCATTTTTAAGTTTATTATTCCTTTTATATCACTTATTACCATGTTATAAACATTATGTAATCATTTATGTTAATAACATCCATTTCTTCGATATTTGGTACATGAGTGAAAAATGGAATTCTTATAATCACATGTTGATCATGTGGTCAATGGTTCATTATATCCAGAATTATATTCATGATTTGGATATCATATATATCATATATATCTAGTATATACATGTGTTTATAAAATTACATATCATTTGGACGTAAGAAATGAAATGCAGCGTTTAAAGAGACGGTAAGCCGTACGTACGCATGAATGCTACTTTAATTTCTATTTCATATTTTATTGGAATTAAAACATAATGATACATAGGTATATTATAATTATAGTATAATATCATATATAATATCAATAAATCCATACTTTATACATCCCACATAAGGCATTAACGAGTCACATTACTTTGAGGGGGCGGTAGTCCACACTTCCTCAAATGACATTATCGTATTTACCCACTATGGAAACCAAAAGGTGTGATATAAATGGGAAGTAAAGAAGCATAAGGAAATTATAAATAAAATATAAAATATATAAATATAGTTCCATCATAATGGCCACCATGAGAGGTAGTAAGATGTAATAGAACAATCATCATCTCGTGAGGAATTAGTTTTCAATCCATAGAAACAATAAGTTCTTCACCCAATAGATGGAGGTGTGTGTAAGTGTAGTTCAAATAACTCTCATAAAAACATACTAGTATATTGAGGATACTGGTTTTGTTTCAAAAGAAATTAATAAAATGATTTTATGGGATTTAGAAGTAACATTAAATAAAACAATTTAAGAGAAATTGTTACATTTAATTTTGTTAATGCCATTCGGATTGAACCAAATGACTTCTTGAAGTGCCTTATGCCTAATGTAAGGCTTATAGGTGGAGTATAGGGATTTAGGGAGCTTAATTGGGCAGAGTTAGGATGATCCAAATGGCTTGAGATTTGTGAGGAATTGGATTGAAATGGTCTCCTTTTATAAGGGAGAGGAGGGGCTCTTTTGGAATGTGTGAAAATATTATTTTATTATATAATTATATTCGGTTTCTAAAGGTCCAAAAATCATTATAGTCAAATATAAGATGACTAATATGCAAAATAAAATCATCCAATCAGAATTTGACTTGTTTTGGTTAATATTTTAATCATTATAATCTTATTTATTTAAATCATTTATTAATGACGTAAATACTGCATCATTATTGTGTCATAAATAATTTAATTTATATGATGTCTAAAAATATTAATAAAAATACCATGATGTAGGAAATAATTTTATATTTTAACTAATATTTATATTCTAAAAGATAATTTATATAAACCCATCTAAAATTTAATTTACTAAATGATATTTGCTTTTGTCATTTTTTGCCTTTACTTTAAGTTAATTAATCTAAATTGTCATAATCACTCCCAAGTGGCTCCATGGGGTCCCAAAATCGACCCAAAGATTACCATCATCGTAAATGAATCAACCAATAAGGTTTGGACATGTTTTAAGGTAATTTCGAATTATTATAATATTCTGTTAACCTTGAATTACCCAATTTACCTTTAACAGCGGTAAATAACAGTCAAGAGTTACTATTCACCAAAAATTATTTTCATCTTAATAAACCACATTTTACTTCATTATAACAATCATGTATGTTGTATTATTGAAAATCAATTCACAGAAGTTGTAAAATTTCATTTAAAAGAAAAAGTCTGTTTTTTTAACTACCACTAAGTGGTTTCACTATTCAACAAAAATTGAAGTTTTTCAGAAAAATACCAAAAATTCATCCTATGCAATATTGGATATTCTGAATTCAAAAATGATGTATATTTTACCAAATTCAAAACATATAAGTTTCATTAATTAATTTAATAATTAATTCCCGTTGTCAAAACAAACAGAGTGTTTTTAAGAAACAATAACTATTAAAAGATTGATACTTGTTTATGTCAAATTTCAAAGGAAAATTAATTCCAATGATCAAAATTGGATTAAATGGTAGAAATATATTTTAATTTCACTTTAAAAACAATTAAAAAGATAATCTATACATATAAATAAATTATATTAAAAGGAACATTTAAATTAAAATACAAGATTTTTCACTATTCATTAAAAATGAACTTTATCAGAAAAATACCAAAAAAATTACACAAAGTAAATTTTGAGGTCCCCATTCTATAGAATGATTTTATTTGGTCATATAAAATGTATTAATGTGACCAAAACTATATTTAAAAAGGGTTCTCCATTAAAAGGTGATAAATCAGCCTTTTAATGTAAAATATGATTAAAAATTGATTCATTCACATTTTAAGCCTCTAACTTTTTATTAGATAAAGTAAATACATTTAACAATAATGTATAATCATATTGTAGAATTTTTTTTCATTACCACCAATGCAGTGGCTAATATTTAACTACCATTTAAAATAATTATATTATATTATTAGTGTGCTACATAAGATTTCAAAGAAGCGCGTTGTTGTGTATTGGGTATGTTATCAAAATTCACAACCCTTTTAAAGTAAAATTAATTTTTTGTTCACAGATATTAATAAATATTAAATATGTGTTATTATTCATTTACCTATCATATTAAATTAAATAGAGGTTGGAGTCGCGTATCAATGTAATGGTTTTGACCCTAAGAAAAAGATAAAGATTAATGGGAAAACCCATGAATAAAAGAATATGATATTTCATTTATGATCAATGTGTTGTAAGAATCATAGAGGAAATTTCCTAAAGGGTTCTAATTAATTATTTTAGTGTGGATGGGATAGCCATAATGAATATGATGGTGGGTATGGTGGGAAGAAAATAGCTTGCGTTAAGAAGTAATAAAATTCAGCACTGAATTCAATTCATATGATTCAATGATACAAGTTAAAGGATAATGAGAATTATGAAAACCACTGCCCAAACCCAAGGGTTGATGATGATGATCGATGTCATAATAACCTTAAGCCAAGGGTGAAGGGTAAATATTATTCAATAGGTATTTTTGATGAGCGCTTAAACAACAACATGATGAAAGGTACATTTACCATTTACAATAGAATTGATAATGTCATATTCGATTGTGGATCAACCCACTCTTTTATATCTAATGAAATATTTAACGGGGTTAAGATTCCACCAATACAATTATTTTTTTAATTATAAGTGATAACACCTAATGTTATGATGATTTCATCTCATGTTTATGATTCCACACCATTTTTTGTTTGTGGGAATGTGCTTCCTTCAAATCTTGTCATTCTTCTATTGGTTTAATTTGATGACATCATTGGCATGGATTGGAATTCTTTGTATAAATTCTACATCAATTTTCATGGAAAGGAAGTTACATTAGATATTTCAAACCCCAAATGATAATCCATCCGTGTGAAGATACATATAAACATCATGTGGGGATTAGATCTTGGGTTTGTGTCCTAATTCCCATACAAAAGGTTTTTTTCTCAAATGGATTGGGAGAAAACTGACATCAATGATATACCTGTGGTTCAGGAACTACTAGAAGTATTTCGAGAAGTGTTTCCTAGACTTACACTAAAACACAATGTTGAGTTATCTATAAAAATCATAACTAGTTCCACATATATTTAAATGGCTTATTATAGAATGGCCCTGATTGAGTTATATAAATTGTGGAAGAAACTCCATGGCAAATTTGATAAGGGATTCATTTGGAAAAACGTCTCACCTTGGGGTGCACGTGTTATTTTTATTAAAAATATAGATGGATCAATGTGAAAATTCATTGATTATTGGGTGTTAAACAAGATCACAATCATAAAAAAGTCACATCTTGACCTTATAGATGGATTATTTGATCAACTACGGAGAGATCAATACATTTCCAAGATTGACCTTCATTATGGATATCATCAATTGAGGATCAATAAAGAGTATATACCCAAGACTGAAGTCTGTGCAAGTTATAGACACAGTGAATATATAGTGATAACCTATGGTATTACTAATTTCCATTTCTATATTATAGTATTTAATGAATATAGTCTTTATAGATCACCACGATCTTTTCGTGGTAGTCTTTGTATATGATGTTCATATCCACTCAAAGAGCAAGGTAAAGCATGAAGACCAATTGAAAATTGTACTGAAGACCCTAAGGAAGAAAAATGTAAATGAAACATTTATAAAGTGTGAATATTGGCTTCAAAAAGGTTTCATTTTAGGTCCACATTATCTCAAGACATGGTATAACAGTACATCCATGTAATATAGAGGCTATTTAATGATGTCCTAAGAAAACCATGGTGACTAAGATCAATATATTTATTGGTTTGGAAATATATTATCAAAGTTTTGTGGAAATGTTTCAGAACTATCTAATCATATGACTATGTTAACTCTGAAAGGTTTTGATGCTCTTCTGAAGATATGAATGTGAGGAAAATTTCAAGGAAATGAAGTGGTAGTTAGTAAGTTTACCTTTTCTTACATTACCCTATAATAGTAAAGGTTTTTTAATCTATAGAGATCCATCCAATAAGAGATTTGGATTTTTTTATATAGAATCACATGGTTATCGCTTATTCCTTTTGGTGGTCTGAGATTCATGGTAAAATTACACAACTTATGATTTGGAGTTAGAAGTGGTAATTTTCCATTATAGAAATAGATGAATTAATTATATAGGGAAAAGTGTTATATATATACTGATCATATAATCCTGAAATATATATTCACACATGAGGAGATGAACATGCACCATAGAAGATGGTTGGACCTGAAAATGGATTTTAACTAGTCAATACATTACCACCATGAGAAATAGAACATGGTGGTTGATTATTTGAGTCGAATGGATCATGCTATATTATCCATGATGAGGATCATAAAAGATCCAATATTTGTGGATTTATAAAGGATGTATCTAAAAATATTAAAGGGGATAATTTTGTCTTTCACAAATAGTTTTTCAAGCCTCTATCCATGTGATGATTAAAAAGACATATAAGGAAGATGAATAACTTCAAAAGAATGTCTGAAATGTTTCTGATATTAACATTGATCTAGATGGAATGATAAGTTTTATATACAATGTATGTGTTCCTTCCATACCAAATTTAATGAAGGAGATATTATAGGATGCTCATTGTGATTCTTTTTCAATTAATCTTAGAAGTATAAATATGAATAGGGACTTGACCGAAAACTTTTACTTGGATGGAATAAAGAGAGACATCTCAGAGTTTTGAATTTTGGTGTTTGGTATTCCAACAAGTTAAGGTTAAATGAAAAATTCAAGTGTTATGTTACATCAATTGCACATACAAAAATATAAATGGGAGATCATCACAATGGATTTGTTCATTGTACTACCCAAATCCACTAATGGGTTTAGTGGTATACGGGTGGTTTTCGGTCGCCCTAATAAGTTAGAACACACCATCGTTATCAGAAAAGACTTCTCCTTGGACAAGATTTCTAGGATATACATTATAGAACTGTTTAGTTTTCATGGAGTTCCAAATTCCATTTTATATGTAACACCCGAGACTTTTATGTTATATAAATCATCAAAGGAATCTTTTTCTACACAACACTTGTTTGGCTTGCTTTACACGCAATCGCGACCTTCCTCAATAGCTTGCGTCGTACGCAATACCGAGTTTCACTAAACAACAATATGCTATTAAAACTAGCCGTTATGAATAGTAATAACCACTTTTTGAAATTTTATAAATTTTATTTTTCAAAATGGACTTCATTTTTGGACTCAGAATATCGAAATTAGCCTAGGGTGAAATTTTGGTATTTTGCTGAAAACTTTCAATTTTTGATGAATAGTGAAACCACTAAGTGGTAGGTTAAAAAAACTGAATTTTGCATAAAACTTAATTTTACCGCTTCTGTGATTGGAATTTCGAAAATCCGAGAGACACAGTTAATATCAAGGACTAAAATGTGGTTCAATGAGATAAAAATAATTTTTTGGTGAATAGTAACTTTTTACTATTTTTACCGCGGTTAATAGTAAATAGGGTAACTAAGGGTAAATATGATATTAATATTAACCTAACACATGTACTAATTCTATTGGACAAGTGTAATTCGACCAAAAACAAACTTAGGAATAAAATATGACCATTTAGGCCCACTTGGATTAGATTAGGACATTTATTATTAATTTATTTAAAGAAGGTTTAAAATAGTTAAAATCAAAGTTTAATAAGTAAATCATTTTTAATATGGGGTTATACATAAGATAAATTCAATTGTAAATATTAATTAGAAATATAAAAAGATTTCCTACATGATGATATTTTATTTGTAATTTTTAGACATCAAATAATTTAATTTATTTATGACACAAAGATGATGCAGTAATTATCTTATTAATGAAATATTGACATAATTGATGTTATCAAAATAAATGTAATTTGAGATTTTTTATGAATTCCACTAATTTTCTAGGTTACTATGATATATTAGTGTTGATTTAATCAACTTGGTTTGAACAAAGAATTCTGTTATGACTTTCACAAAAATCATATATCAAATAGTGTCAAAATTGACACAAAATAGTTTTTAAATAAAATATTATATTACTAATTGTTATTTTATTCCTAAAAATCTAAGGTTCGGCCAAATGACTTAGATAAGGATATATATATTAATAATAAACAATTTGGGGTTCGTTTGGCATGTTATAGTAAGTGTATTAACCATATAGTGAAAGAAAACAAAAAGACACGGTAAAAGTTAAATTAATTAACTTAGAGTTAAATCTAATTGATAAGGTTAAAATAATACCCTAAACTTGTCTAAATCCTATTGGTTGATAGGATTTCGACCCATCCCCACTTTAGCTTCGAAATAAGACCCTTTGGAACCATTATAAACCGATTTTGACTTTAATATAAAATAATATTTTGAGATATTCCTACGGTGCCCCTCTCCTCCCTTATAAAAGGGCACCTCCTCCCCCACCTCCTCACACCAATTTTGAGCACTCAAGCTCGGCCAACCCCTGCCATTTTCTCCTCTCCACTTCCCTAGAACAATCCTAGAGGTCCTGGTCTTCTCCAAAGACTAATCTTAGTTCCTTAAGTGGAGGATTCAAAGAGGCGTTCCAAAGAAGAGGTAATATCCATTACCGATCTTTTCAATTTCTTTCTTCTTCAACTTCTTCTTCTTTAGTTGTTTCATGATAAATTAATAACATCAGTATTACTTACATACTGATATGTTATTATAAATATGAAACAACCCTAATTCCCCTTCTATCCATCCTACGGAAAAATGAAATCACTGCGCATGCGTACGTACGGAATACCGTCTCCACGCCGTGGTGTAATCTATTTTCCACCATCACCTTACAAGGATGGGTATAATGGTGTAATGAGTAACTATATATGATTATTATGAATTAATATTGATACTGAAATAATATATATATACTCCAATACAATTCCACGATCATAGGAACGATATCATCACTTGTGCGTACGTACGGAATACCGTCTCCACGATGTGATGCGACTCGTTCTACATGATCTTCATTTCATAATGATTATATAAATGAATTGAATGAATGAATATGGTATATACTACACTAATAACATTCTTTAAATGAATTATCTATAACCTAAAGATAAGAATAAGAATTTATTCGACAAAACACGCATAAGGACAAAAAGTTATAAAGACCTGAGTAACAAGTAACAACGAAATATTACTAACAAGAAGCTAATAATATGACCATATATGATATCATATCAATATGTATGATTCTGGAATAAGTCAATAACATTATTTAAACCATTATACAGGAGTTTCGGACACGAACAAAGCAAATCGGACCTAAGGTAAAGGAAATATCACAATCTCATTTTTATCCGAGATTTTTTATTCGTAAGTATTTACTGGGGTGTATCTTATCATCCACATCCATGTTTCATCAATATGTAATATTATTTCCATCCACCTACAATTGTTCAAATCCATTTTTACCCTTCGGTGAGTTTTTAGTAATATTTATGAAAGGAATCTTTTGTCGTACGAGGTACTTTTTGACTTTTCCGACAAAAGTACGAAGAATGTTTTTTTTTAAATTATACGGCTTGAATGGATTTTTAAAACATTATTTCCAAGAAACTTCCTTTACAAGTTTTCAAGTTTATTTTTAATAAACTTCTTTTATTTTAAAGTTGTATGACATGTTATGAAAGCGAAAATGTTTTTGAAGAAGAAAGAATATTTTCCTCAAGAATGGAGTTCAAGTGTTTTATCAAAATTATTTTCCATCTAAGATAATAAAGGGTTCTGTTTTTATCCCTATTATTACATGGATTTGATTATGTTGTGATGGAAACATTTTTATGAATTCCTTTCTCTTATATGAATTGTTTTATGATGTCAAGTTGTTTATGAATCCCATTTTTATTACATGGGTTACACTATGATGTATGGTTTATGATTATGTGGCACACATAAGAAAGGATTCATTATAAGATGGGTGGGACCTATATCTCTCTCCAATGCATTGGGTAAAGATTTTATATCTCATGAGATAGACATGGCTGGAAAGGAAGGTTATTTCGGTTCAGTGATACAGGACTGAAACGAGGAGTGAACTCGGTTCAGAAAGGGACTTTGTCCACTAAGATAGTCTTGGAAATGAGTCATGACTAACAAGAAATGATTTTCCATGATTATGTGTGCATGCCACAAAGTTTCAAGTTTTATGTTATGGGGATCTCATTTTCACTTCTATGATTTATTCCATGTTAAGATATTATGATCTCTTTTGCAGGTTTTGATTTTCAAAAAAAATATGATATGATTTTTATTTCCTTTATTTGCCCTTGCTGAGCATTTGAGCTCACCCTTTTATGTTTTCTTTTCCCCAGGTCAGGAAGATGGATATTAAGTAGAATATGCTAAAAGGGACCCTAGATATGATGAAATAAATGGGAGACACTGTAGAAGATTTATGAACCAGTTGTTTATGTTTCCCAGTTTCTAAAGACACTATACCTATACGGTCCTTTGTTGTTTTGTCATACGTTGTAATAAGTGTGCTTCAATTTCGATGTATTAACAATGTATGTAAAGTATGGGTCGTTATAGTTGGTATCAGAGGAAAAGTATAGTCAACCTTTGGAAACTAGGATGTGAAAGCCTTAGTAAGAACCCTAAGGATAAGTCTAAGCATAGAACACAATCTTAGTGTTTTAGAAATGGCCTTGAATAACCTAGGATAAGACCTTAAGCATGAAAATTTTATTCTCGAATTATGTGGTTTCCTATTATAATTAGTGTTGCTCACACTATTCTTCTTGGTTTTAGTCAATGGCTGGAACCCGAAGGAACCGTGTTAATGCGGAATGCGATGGGCAATGCAATGATTGTCCCCCTGAGCAACCAAACGATATGGGAGCTGGAATGCAAAATCTTGTAGCCATGCTCACACAACTTTCTCAAGATATGAATCATGCAGGATTTCCAAACGAGCAAAGGAGGGAGCAACATTCTGTTGAATCCTTCATGAGGCAGCGTCCACCTTCTTTCAGCGGGTCTACTGATCCATTAGTTGCTGAACAATGGATTAGTACTACTGAAAAGATATTTTCAGTTCTTCAATGTTCTGAACATGATAAAGTCATCCTAGCAGTGTATCGTTTGGAAGGAGATGCTGATCAATGGTGGAATCTTGTTAATAATACGAGGCAAAGGGATGAAATTGAGTCTATGGAATGGGACGAGTTCAAGAACTTATTTTTCAATAAGTACTTCCCTCGTATTCTCCAAACAAAGATGGAGAAAGAGTTTCTTGAACTGAAGCAAAGGGATGATGAATCTGTTGGTACCTATGAAGCAAATTTTACAAGACTTGCAAAGTATGCTTCTGGTATTATTATCCAACCTGAGTGTAAGATCGATCGATTCTTTAGTGGCTTAAAACCAAGTCTTCGAAGGGCGTTAGCCATAAGGGACTTCAATAGCTACGAGGAAATCGTTCGATGTGCTCTCAAAGTCGAGATGGAGATTGGAGTAACCCATCAGTCACATGGGTTTGATAAGAAGAGGAAGATGGAATTCAAAGAAAAATCTAAAGAGCACACGGAAAAGAAGATGAGCTTTTCCTTATGCTCAAAGTGTGGAAAGAAACATGGAAGGAGTTGTCATAAAGGGACAAGTAAATGTTTTAAATGTGGAAAAGAAGGTCATCGGGCATTTGAATGCTGTGATAATGGGAAGAAGATGTCTAATGACGCAAACAAAGGAAGGGATACACAGAATGAACCTACTACACTTCAATGTTTCAAGTGCAAGGAGATGGGTCATTATGCCAATCAATGCCCAAATCCAAGGGTTGATGATGATGGTCGACGTCAACAAAATCTTAAGGCTAAAGACAAAGGAAAGTCACATGCAATTTCTATCAGCGATGTGGAGTACGATAACGATGTGGTGAAAGGTACACTTACCATCCACTCTAAAGTAGCAAATGTTTTATTCGATTCTGGATCCACCAACTCTTTTATTTCTGAAGACTTTTCTAAGGGTATCACCGTATTACCTCAACAATTAGATGTTGAGTTAGCTGTGACAACACCTAATGGCACATCAATCGCATCAAATGTTTATAATTCTTCTCCGATCGAAGTTTGTGGGAAAGTGCTTCCTGCAAATCTTGTGATCCTTCCTTTAGTGGAATTTGATGTGATTCTTGGCATGGATTGGCTTTCTCTACATGGAGCTCATATCAATTGCCAAAGAAGGGAAGTCACATTTCATATTCCAGATCAATCTACGATCGTCTATCGATGCAAGGATGAATATAACCTTCCAGTGGAAATTTCTTCCATCTTATGGGTATTGATTCCACTAAATGAAGGTTATTTATCTCAAATGGTTGGTGAGAAACTCACGATTAAGAATATGCCCATTGTACGGGAGTTTGATGATGTCTTTCTGGAGGAATTGCCAGGTCTTCCACCAAATCGTGAAGTTGAGTTTTCAATAGAACTCGTACCGGGTGCTTTGCCTATTTCAAAGACACCTTATAGAATGGCCCCAATTGAGTTGCAGGAATTGAAGAAGAAACTCCAAGAGAATCTTGATAAGGGATTCATACGCCCTAGTGCGTCACCTTGGGGAGCACCTGTTCTATTTGTTAAGAAGAAAGATGGATCAATGAGACTCTGTATTGATTATCGAGAACTTAACAAGATCACTATCAAGAACAAATATCCTCTCCCACGCATTGATGACTTATTTGACCAACTACGCGGAGCTCAATACTTTTCCAAGATTGATCTTCGTTCAGGGTATCATCAATTAAGGGTCAAAAGGGAGGATATACCAAAGACGACTTTCCGTACAAGGTATGGACACTATGAATTTATAGTGGTGCCATTTGGTCTTACTAATGCCCCTGCTATCTTCATGGATCTAATGAATAGTGTCTTTAAGGACTATCTTGACCAATTTGTGGTAGTCTTTATAGACGATATTCTTGTCTATTCAAAGAGCAAGGAAGAGCATGAAGATCACTTGAGAATTATATTGAAGACCCTGAGAAAGGAGAAGCTTTATGCCAAATTTACCAAGTGTGAATTTTGGCTTCAAAAAGTTGCATTTTTGGGTCATATAATCTCAAAAGAGGGGATATCTGTGGATCCATCAAAAACAGAGGTTATCGAAAGATGGTCAAGACCAACAACAGTGACTGAGATCCGAAGTTTTCTTGGTTTGGCTGGATATTATCGACGTTTTGTAAAAGATTTTTCACGATTATCTAATCCACTCACCAAGTTGACTCGGAAAGGAGTTAAGTTTGTCTGGACATAGGAATGTGAAGAGAATTTCAAGGAGTTGAAAAGAAGGTTATCCAGTGCACCTGTGCTCACACTGCCTTGTAGTGGAGAAAGGTTTGTGATCTACAATGATGCATCCAAGAAGGGATTGGGGTGTGTTCTTATGCAAAATGATATGGTGATAGCTTATGCCTCACGACAGTTGAAAATCCATGAGCAAAATTACCCAACACATGATTTGGAGTTGGCTGCGGTAATCTTTGCATTAAAGATTTGGAGGCATTACCTTTATGGTGAAAGGTGTGATATTTATACTGATCATAAATGTTTAAAGTATATTTTCATACAAAAGGAGTTGAATATGCATCAAAGAAGATGGTTGGAGCTGATTAAGGATTATGACTGCTCAATCCATTACCACCCTGGGAAAGCAAACAAGGTGGCAGATGCATTAAGTCGACAAGACCATGCTAGTTTATCCATGATGAGGATCACAAAAGATCCAATATTTATGGATTTACAAAGGATGGATCTTGGAATTATAATGGAAGGGGAAAAATATTATCTTTCTCAAATGAATGTTCAACCATCTATACATGTGAAGATTAAAGAGGCACAGAAAGAAGATGTCGAGTTACAAAAGAAGGTGAGAAATGTTCCTGAATTAAACCTTGATTGTGATGGGATAATAAAGTTCAGGAATCGGGTTTGCGTTCCTCCCATCCCCGAATTAAGAATGAGCTGCTGGATGAGGCTCATAGTTCATCATTCTCTATTCATCCTGGAAGCACGAAGAAGTATAGGGACCTGAAAGAGTACTTCTGGTGGGATGGCATGAAAAGAGATGTTGTTGAATATGTCTCTCGATGCTTGGTTTGTCAACAAGTTAAAGCTGAGAGACAGAAGTCTAAGGGGATGTTACAACCATTACCCATACCCGAATGGAAATGGGAAAACATCACTATGGACTTTGTCACAGGACTTCCTAAAACATCCAAAGGCAATAATGCTATCTGGGTCATAGTTGATCGTCTTACAAAGTCTGCACACTTCATTGCTATTAGAGAGGATTTCTCTCTAGATCAGCTTGCCAGGATATATGTAAAGGAAGTGGTAATATTGCATGGAGTACCACTTTCTATTATATCTGATCGAGATCCGAGATTTACCTCGAAGTTCTGGCGAAGTCTTCAGCATACTCTGGATACCGAGTTGAGTTTCAGCACTGCTTATCATCCCCAGACAGCCGGTCAGTCTGAGAGAACAATTCAAACCCTAGAAGATATGTTCAGAGCTTGCTCTATGGATTTCAAAGGAGGTTGGGATCAACACCTACCTTTGGTGGAATTTTCTTATAATAATAGCTTTCACTCCAGTATTCAGATGGCTCCTTATGAAGCTCTCTATGGAAAGAAATGCAGGACTCCAATTTGCTAGGATAAAGTTGGGGAAAGAAAGCTATTAGGACCTGATCTTGTTGATGAAATGGCAGAAAAGGTCAGATCTATTCAACAACACATAAGAGTAGCTCAGAGTCGACAGAAAAGTTATGCCGACAACCGAAGAAAAGACCTAGAGTTTGAAGTGGGCGATAAAGTGTTCTTACGAATATCTCCCTGGAAGAGGGTTATGAGATTTGGAAAGAAGGGGAAGTTGAGCCCTAGATATATCGGTCCTTTCGAAATACTGGATCATGTTGGGAAGGTAGCTTACCGATTGGCGCTTCCACCGAATCTCTCTCAAGTTCACGATGTGTTCCATGTATCTCTCCTGAGAAAGTACATACCAGATCCTTCACATGTACTCAGCTCAGAAGTTGTACCGCTGGAGCAAGATCTTTCTTATGAAGAACAGCCGATAGAGATTCTGGATCGTAGCGAAAAAGTCCTACGAAACAAGACCACTCGCTTGGTGAAAGTTTTATGGAGGAACCACCAACTTGAAGAAGCTACATGGGAGCTTGAGGATATGATGAGGGAGAAGTATCCTCATCGGTTTGTTACAAAGTGATGAATTTCGAGGGCGAAATTCTTTTAAGGGGGGTAGAATGTAACACCCGAGACTTTTATGTTATATAAATCATCAAAGGAATCTTTTTCTACACAACACTTTCTTGGCTTGCTTTACACGCAATCACGACCTTCCTCGATAGCTTGCGTCGTACGCAATACCGAGTTTCACTAAACAACAATATGCTATTAAAACTAGCCGTTATGAATAGTAATAACCACTTTTTGAAATTTTATAAATTTTATTTTTCAAAATGGACTTCATTTTTGGACTCAGAATATCGAAATTAGCCTAGGGTGAAATTTTGGTATTTTTCTGAAAACTTTCAATTTTTGATGAATAGTGAAACCACTAATTGGTAGGTTAAAAAAACTGAATTTTGCATAAAACTTAATTTTACCGCTTCTGTGATTGGAATTTCGAAAATCCGAGAGACACAGTTAATATCAAGGACTAAAATGTGGTTCAATGAGATAAAAATATTTTTTTGATGAATAGTAACTTTTTACTATTTTTACCGCGGTTAATAGTAAATAGGGTAACTAAGGGTAAATATGATAATAATATTACCCTAACACATGTCCTAATTCTATTGGACAACTGTAATTCGACCAAAAACAAACTTAGGAATAAAATATGACCATTTAGGCCCACATGGATTAGATTAGGACATTTATTATTAATTTATTTAAAGAAGGGTTAAAATAGTTAAAATCAAAGTTTAATAAGTAAATAATTTTTAATATGGGGTTATACATAAGATAAATTCAATTGTAAATATTCATTAGAAAGATAAATAGATTTCCTACATGATGATATTTTATTTGTAATTTTTAGACATCAAATAATTTAATTTATTTATGACACAAAGATGATGCAGTAATTATCTTATTAATGAAATATTGACCTAATTGATGTTATAAACACCAAAATAAATGTAATTTGAGACTTTTTATGAATTCCACTAATTTTCTAGGTTACTATGATATATTAGTGTTGATTTAATCAACTTGGTTCGAACATATAATTCTGTTATGACTTTCACAAAAATCATATATCAAATAGTGTCAAAATTGACACAAAATAGTTTTTAAATCAAATATTATATTACTAATTGTTATTTTATTCCTAAAAATATAAGGTTCGGCCAAATGACATAGATAAAGATATATATATTAATAATAAACAATTTGGGGTTCGTTTGGCATGTTATAGTAAGTGTATTAACCATATAGTGAAAGAAAACAAAAAGACACGGTAAAAGTTAAATTAATTAACTTAGAGTTAAATCTAATTGATAATGTTAAAATAATACACTAAACTTGTCTAAATCCTATTGGTTGATAGGATTTCGACCCATCCCCACTTTATCTTCGAAATAAGACCCTTTGGAACCATTATAAACCGATTTTGACTTTAATATAAAATAATATTTTGAGATATTCCTACGGTGCCCCTCTCCTCCCTTATAAAAGGGCACCTCCTCCCCCACCTCCTCACACCAATTTTGAGCACTCAAGCTCGGCCAACCCCTGCCATTTTCTCCTCTCCACTTCCCTAGAATAATCCTAGAGGTCCTGGTCTTCTCCAAAGACTAATCTTAGTTCCTTAAGTGGAGGATTCAAAGAGGCGTTCCAAAGAAGAGGTAATATCCATTACCGATCTTTTCAATTTCTTTCTTCTTCAACTTCATCTTCTTTATTTGTTTCATGATAAAGTAATAACATCAGTATTACTTACATACTGATATGTTATTATAAATATGAAACAACCCTAATTCACCTTCTATCCATCCTACGGAAAAATGAAATCACCGCGCGTGCGTACGTACGGAATACCGTCTCCACGCCGTGGTGTAATCTATTTTCCACCATCACCTTACAAGGATGGGTATAATGGTGTAATGAGTAACTATATATGATTATTATGAATTAATATTGATACTGAAATAATATATATATACTCCAATACAATTCCACGATCATAGGAACGATATCATCACTTGTGCGTACGTACGGAATACCGTCTCCACGATGTGATGCGACTCGTTCTACATGATCTTCATTTCATAATGATTATATAAATGAATTGAATGAATGAATATGGTATATACTACACTAATAACATTCTTTAAATGAATTATCTATAACCTAAAGATAATAATAAGAATTTATTCGACAAAACACGCATAAGAACAAAAAGTTATAAAGACCCGAGTAACAAGTAACAATGAAATATTACTAACAAGAAGCTAATAATATGACCATATATGATATCATATCAATATGTATGATTCTGGAATAAGTCAATAACAATATTTAAACCATTATACAGGAGTTTTGGACACGAACAAAGCAAATCGGACCTAAGGTAAGGGAAATATCACAATCTCATTTTTATCCGAGATTGTTTATTCGTAAGTATTTACTGGGGTGTATCTTATTATCCACATCCATGTTTCATCAATATGTAATATTATTTCCATCCACCTACAATTTTTTAAATACATTTTTACCCTTCGGTGAGTTTTTAGTAATATGTATGAAAGGAATCTTTTGTCGTACGAGGTACTTTTTGACTTTTCCGACAAAAGTACGAAGAATGTTTTTTTTAACTTATACGGCTTGAATGGTTTTTTAAAACATTATTTCCAAGAAACTTCCTTTACAAGTTTTCAAGTTTATTTTTAATCAACTTATTTTATTTTAAAGTTGTATGACATGTTATGAAAGGAAAAATGTTTTTGAAGAAGAAAGGATATTTTCCTCAAGAATGGAGTTCAAGTGTTTTATCAAAATTATTTTCCATCTAAGATAATAAAGGGTTCTATTTTTATCCCTATTATTACATGGATTTGATTAGGTTGTGATGGAAACATTTTTATGAATTCCTTTATCTTATATGAATTGTTTTATGATGTCATGTTGTTTAAGAATCCCATTTTTATTACATGGGTTACGCTATGATGTATGGTTTATGATTATGTGGCACACATAAGAAAGGATTCATTATAAGATGGGTGGGACCTATATCTCCCTCCAATGCATTGGGTAAAGATTTTATATCTCATGAGATAGACATGGCTGGAACAGAAGGTTATTTCGGTTCAGTGATACAGGACTGAAACGAGGAGTGAACTCGGTTCAGAAAGGGACTTTGTCCACTAAGATAGTCTTGGCAATGAGTCATGACTAACAAGAAATGATTTTCCATGATTATGTGTGCATGCCACAAAGCTTAAAGTCTTATGTTATGATTATGGGGATATCATTTTCACTTCTATGATATATTCCATGATAAGATATTATGATCTCTTTTGCAGGTTTTGATTTTCAAAAAGATATGATATGATTTTTATTTCCTTTATTTGCCCTTGCTGAGCATTTGAGCTCACCCTTTTATGTTTTCTTTTCCCCAGGTCAGGAAGATGGATATTAAGTAGAATATGCTAAAAGGGACCCTAGATATGATGAAATAAATGGGAGACATTGTAGAAGATTTATGAACTAGTTGTTTATGTTTCCCAGTTTCTAAAGACACTATACCTATACGGTCCTTTGTGGTTGTGTCATACGTTGTAATAAGTGTGCTTCAATTTCGATGTATTAACAATGTATGTAAAGTATGGGTCTTTATAGTATAATATTGGGATCTGAGTTTTACCTTAATGTCTTGAAGAAGCCTTCAAAAATTAGCAATACAACATTGAGTTTTAACGCTGCTTATCATTCTCAAACAGATGGTCAGTCTGAAATTAATATTAAAACCCTAGAGGAAATGTTTAGATATTTATATTTGGATTTCATAGGTGGTTGGTATCCACACCTTCCTCTCAGTGAGTTTTCATACAACAATAGATTTAAATCAATAAATCAAATGTAACCTTATTAATACATCTATAAGAAGAAATGTTGAGCTCTAACATGATGGGATGTGGTTAGAGAAAAAAAAATTATTGGGACCTGAGATCACTGAAAAAATAACCGAGAAGTTTAGAACCATTCTGCAGTATATCAAGGTAGCTCAATGTTGGTATAAAAGTTATTTTGAGAACCATCAATGTTATCTATAATTTGAAGTTGGTGAAATGGTGTTTCTACGATTCTATCCCTGTAAAAAAAGTTTTGAGATTTAGAAAGAAAGGGAAAGAAAACCCTAGTTATATCCATCCATTTGAGATTTATTATCATATAGAGTTGGTATACTATCAATTCATACTTCCTCTAAATATCTCTGATGTTTATGATGTGTTTCATGTATATCTCTTGTGGATGTACATACATGACCCTCCGAATGTACCAAACTCAGCGGTCATACCACTAGAGTAGGATCTTTCAAATGAGGAGAAAACATTTTGAATTTTGGATCATACATAGAATTATATATGAATGAAATCCACTAATCAAGTAAAATTATTTTATAGAAATCACCATTTATTAAATGAAACGTGTGAACTTGAGGATATGGTGAGGAAGAATTATCCTCATTTTTTTACCCAAGTTAAGAAATTCGATGTAGAAATTAATTTTAAGGGGGTAGAATTTAACACTACAAGTGTTTATGTACATTTACTTGAGTAAATTATGTTTTAATTTATTTATTTTAATGCACTAATTCATGAATTCCTTTCACATTAAAAAACCTTGCATACGTTACACACAACACTGATGTTTCTATGAAACACCATTTTACTGTTATAATTATTTAAAAAATTTATAACCTATCTCTTAAACATATTTATGTGAATAGAAATATCTAATTTTAAAATATTGATTATAATTTTTATATATAAATAAAATATATTGATAATTAATAACCTATTTTTTGGTAAAGTCCTCATATGCTTAAAAATTCTATTTTCTCAAACAAACTACATTTAATGTCCTTCTGTGAAAGATAAAAGAATTAATTTTAGACACATTAAAAAACATAATTTTATAAAATAAAATTAATTTTTTAATTTATAATGTAGAAATTTTCTTAGGGTGATATGTTGGTTTGTTTTTGAGAAACCACCTTTTGGTTGAATAGTAAAAAATACCAGATTTTAATTCAAAACTGATTTTTCCTATAATTTATTTGTATGGATAATTTAAATATCAAATTGGTTTCAATTTTTTTATTACAATTTATTTTTATCAATTAATACAATTTATGTCATTGGAACCAATTTCACATTTAAATTTGAAACAAAAACATACCAATAATTTGAAGGGTTTTACTTTAAAAATCACTATTGTATACTGGATTTTGGGATAATTTTTAAATTAATTTTTCCATCTTTTGGAATTATAATTTTGAATAATGGATTCTATATGTGGAATAAAAATAATTTATAATATCTAATAAGGGTGACATAGTTTTGACCAAAAATATTTGTGTAATTAGGAAAAATATTCAACATCGAGTAAAGTAAAATAATGCTTCAGAAAGATCTAAACATTAAACTAAATGGCTTAAATGACATAGAAAATTTCCAAAATCAATTTTATGGACATATTTATACCCTATAGTCACATGTATAGAGTTTTTAAAATTATTAAATCAACATGAAACTTGAAAAACGTGGATGGAATTCGATCTTCAAATATTTACTTGAGTGCCACTCCTTCTCCACTATAAAAAGGCCTCATATCCTCCAACATACTCACACATATCAAGCCCCATGGATAGCAAAATATATTCTCAAATAATCTCCCAACTTACCTCACATCCTTCTATATGTCTCCCCTAGGATCAAAAGAGACCCAAGGAAGCATATTGGCACATACCAAAATGAGTTACCAAATTTAGAGGTTACTTCTTCTCTTAAACTCCATTCTTTTATTTTCATTCTCCACCACTACACTCTCTTTATATGATTATTGTATAAACAAACATTATAATAAATATTCTAGGATATTTTTTTAGAAGTTTAAAATCTACACGTACACAAACCAACATCTAATTGGTAATGAACATATTGTTTATGTGAATGGAGAACTACAGTCTCACTAACAGATGATTGTTCATTTTTGCCCTTTACCACCTATCCTGGTGAGAATTATGATGTAAAATATATTTATATATATTCTTTATTATATTAAATATGTATTTATTATTATTTATTACTTTTAGAACACATATCTTTTTACATTATATTTGGGGTAAATATGAAAATTTCTTATAGGAAAGTGTGGACTTCCACCCTTCAAAGCGTTGTTATTCATTCACACACTACATAAACTGATTTAAAGAGAAGTTTTTTTAAATTATATTTTATATATAACATTTTAATTCTTACATAATGATATTGTATACATATATAAATAAAATTCAATTCAATTTTTTCTTTTTATACAACAATAAAAATAGAAACAATGTTCATGCGTACGCACAAGTTGTCGTCTCCATGAACTATGTATTCTATTTCATACATATATATTATATAGATTGTTACAACACACATATTATTAATATAAATTAAATTTATATATTTTTTATATTCTGGAATCATGATATAATTATATTTTTGAAAGATATGACAAATTACGACACATTCAAATAACAAAGCAGATATTACTAGAAGTGAATCCTTAACATAGGATTGTTAAATAGTGGGTAATATAAGGTAATAATCAAACCATATATGGTATTAAGTATAATAATATGGTTATATAAAATATTTATAAAAGATTCATAATTATTATACATGTTTTTTGAATGAGTATTATGAGTTCAAGACACAAGGTAACAGAATTTAATCTCACTTTTATTTCTGTGAGATACATGCCTTATTCCACATTCACTTATTTTGTATGGTGCATGTACTTCCAAAGAATGTATTATATTTCTCTTATAATTAAATTTAATGGTATTCACATATCCATTTAATGATTTTTATTTCATGTTTTTTATGTTTAAAAAGGTTCCAAATCGTTAAAATAGTTTCCCTTAATTTTCATTCTTTGAGACTCATGCTTTATTATGCACCTAAATTATTATAGATGTGTATATACACCTTTTTATAGTTTATATCATGAACTTAATTATTTTCATGATATTTTAAGATACATGTAATTTATTTTCCTTTCATGGAGATTATGATCCCAAATTAAGAATTTATTAGTGTTTATTGAAATATTCTCTTTGATTTTAATGATTATTTATGTTAATGATTAATTAGATGAAAAATTAGGATCCATATATCAAAAAACTCAGGTATTTTATTCATCACTCATTATTCATGATATCATCATGTATTGGTACCGTTTTTTCTCTCTTTGGTACTTAGGATAATGTCTTATGTAAAATCTGATAGTCTCTCTCTCCCTTCGGTCGGAAATCTATTGTATTCAAAAACCATGTCTTCAAAAATGTTTTCAAAACTGTGTTCAAAATATCATTGAAACCCATTTTCATGGAAAAGGGAATTTAAAATCGTTTTTTTTAATTCTTCCTTTATATTTTTAAAAATATATTTTCATAAAAATGTATTTTAAAATGTATTATGTTTTGAAAATCATTTTTCAATGAAGAAAGTATAATTTCAAAAAGAAAATTTTTTAAAAGATCTTTCAATATTGTTTCCCATCTAAGATAACATCCATTTTTTGTTACTAATTAATTTCGAGGTAAATTATTTAATGTTTCTTATCATATTATTTTTTTAATGGATTATTTTTTAAATTCATGAAGATGATGAAACTTTATTCACAACTATAGGTTATATTCTTTTGAAACAATATTCTTTTCATGGGTAATGATTCTGATGAAATGATTATAAAATTGGTATCTTTTTATATAGGATATAATATGATTGCATGCTTAAGATACCTATTTCATTTGATGGGTTATAGTATAATTATTTATAATCATATTGAAAAATTATGTATGGTTTCATTATGGGATGGGTGAGACCAATATCTCAATCCAATGTGTTATAAAAAGATTTATATCTAATTAGGTTGACTACTATAGTTTTGAGAATGAATGTTGACTACAATGATGGATGTGGGAGATGACTAAGTCTACCATAACTGTATAATTATTGAACTCATTTTACTAATATGACTAGGGGTGAACCATGACTACCAAGATAATATACAGAGTGAACCCATACTACCAAGATGGTCTTAGTATTGATGACTTGGCTACTATGGAAATCTTATTATATGCTTTTGTGGATGCCAAAATTCTTTGTTTTATTTTTATGTTATGCTCTAATGAAATATGTTACTTATTTAATTATGATTCATGTCTTATTAATTGCCATAAATTGTTCCATAAAGCATTTATATGATCTTTGATATGCAGTGTATGATCATCTATTTTCATGATCATATTCTCATACCCTTATGATCGTCATTTTGATTATTTATCTCCCTTGTTTACCCTTACTGATCATCTGAGCTCATCCATTTTTATGTTTCCTTCCCAATGTTTTAAATATATGTATTTTTATGGTGATTCTATGAATGGTGGTATTTAAGAAGATTATACTAGTAGATTATGTAGCTCATTATTTACTTGTGTTTATGATTCCATGTTTCCAAAGGCACTAGACTAATACGGTCTTTGGGAATATATTTTTCTAATGTTTTAAAGTATTCCAAAAAATATATATGTTGTTAATGTATGTCAAGATAGGTTCACTATATTTAAACTCTAGAAAAAATTTCTTGATTGATTGGAATTCATATATACAAAGCGTGAATTTATTCATCCTAGTATGATCATGTATGTCCAATACAATAACACAATTTGGTATCATTATTCATAAGATTACACTCAGTAAAAACTAGATAAACTAAATCCTGAAAATATCTTCTATTTGACTCATATAAGCTTTTAACATGGAAATAAACACTTTCCTTTATATTTAAAACATTTTTCGCATGGAAAACTATAATTGGGAATGATCTATTTATATTTTATGAAACATAACATCCCATTTTTTAAAGTGAAATCATCAAAGTATGATATCTACAAAAAAAAATTCTTTTATTCCTCGATATATCATATTGTAGTGTTACCATCATCAATTGAGTAAGAAAATCTAAATAAGAAGAAGTAATCGAACATTAATATGACTCTCTATAGAGTGGTTGATATTTCATGGTGTGATTCTATTTTCATATTGATAGTTTTTGGCATTATAATTCTCATTGGTGTCAAATATCCCATTATGGGATTCAATATCTTCAATATATTACTATTGATACTGAATCTAATATTCCATGGTTTCCAGATAAAATCATCCATATCATACTCTTATGTATTTCATCATTGCTGACCCCACCACAAATGGATAAGGGAATAACAATTATATATGCTCTTTTATATCCTTACATATTCAATCAATGTTTCTTGATTTCATTCCCTCATTTATAGATACATTTAAAATTTTATAAAATTTTAGGATCTAAAATATATATCCTATAGTATGAAACATTTCAATTTTTTAGAATGTAGGATCATTCCTTACATATTATAGTATTTTTATTTTTTTCTCAATTGTTCTCTATATGATCATAGACATGGTAAAACATTTCTATATAAATATATAAATGTTCACCATTTTACATGAATAATCTTGGATAACACTGAATTATTTTTTTGACTTTCCTCATCTAATTTTCTATGAACATCACTCAAGATGTGCAATTAGAGTTTTCACTATTATTTCTTTCTACACCTCAACTAAGTTATTCCACTGAAGGAATGATTTTTATGATATTCTTTACATATCAATCATATTTTAGAATTGTAATATGATAAAATTTATACTTCTACTTTAATAATTATTTTTAAACATTATTTTTTTTAATTTAAATTTAATTTTCGAACAACTTAAACTTCAAAACTAAAACATGTCTTGAATACTTAAAACCCCAATTTCAAAACCCAATATATAACTAAATCTTCTTTGTTATTATTATTTAATAATTCATAGTCATCTAAAAACAAGAATCATTGTGTTTCATTTTAATTATTATTCTATAAAATATTGTGGTTCCCATGTGGTTAGTTACCATAATAACACATTTACCAATATCACATAGTCTACCAATTATTGACTTAATATAATTTTGAAAACCCATGCACTTATTGCCATCTAATCTAACATAAAACCTACTAGTTATATAATTCTTCAATTTTTCCAGGTCATTTTGAAAAATTATAGTAATTGCATATTTCATTATCATGATTTAAAATATTTTCCTTAGAGTGAAAATATTAGATTTTTTTGAATTGAGAAAACCATGTGATTTCATATTTTTATAATATAATTTAATATCATTAATCCTTAAATTTTCAAAATTAAATGGTATTTACTTTATTTTCCATTATATTTATTTTTTTTCAATTTCATAAGAGAACCAATTAATTATATGAATTTAATAGTTTAAATTTTTTATTTCCCGATGAATTTGATTATTTTAGAGGTTTAATATTATATATTAATTTTATAAGAGATTAATAAAGTAGCCAATAATAAAATTAAATTCAACTATAGAATCACTATAAATAATATCAAAATGAAAATTATGATAAATAATTACTAATGACTTGGTCACATAAGGATTAATTAAAACTAAAAAAACTTTTATATGTGAGCATTTTATAGTCATTAAACATAACATGATAATATCAGTACTTATTATAAATTTTCTCAATAAAAATTTTAGAAATTATGGAATAACTACAGTATGAAACAAATAAAAATCTATGTCATCGGAAATGACATTGTTTAACCATATGGTATCATAAAATCATAACCTAAAACATGTCACTATTATATAATGGTTTCGGTGGTTTTTTAATGAAAAATGGTCATACATTATGAAAATACATAGGATATGTTCATGTCATTAATAGATATATAATTTTGTAATAAATCATTAAAAATGATAATATTTTTTAAATAAGACACCATGATTTTATGATTATCTGTTGATGGATATTTGTTTTTGAAATTACTATATTAGAGATTATGGTCCAACTACAAGTAGTGATACACACATGTAATTTCTAGTAATTTAGAAGAAGTACCATTTCATTGACTGTGATATCACTATATCATTTATTCTTACATGGTGGATTAATTTGAGGAAATAATTTCATTAATAATAAATACATATATCTTAAAATGTGGAATTAAATTATAATACACATTTTCTCTATTTTAAAATTAATTTATTATCCAATGAGTCCCCACGTATAACTAATAATGATCGAAATGATTGAATTAGGAATGAACATTGATTCATATTCCTATATGATTATAGAATACCATTTAATAGAAATATACAATGTCATGGGTAAATGATTACGTATCACACTACTCACCTAACAAAATTGAGAAAGAAGGACTGGTTGTAAAGAATAAATTAAAGAAAATATTTTACCATCCTCTATATATTAAAGGCACAAAATTCCTTGTATCCAAAATGAAGATAGAGCTATAATGATTAATCAATCATCACATACCATGTGAAAGAAGCACATATTCTCTTAGGAACATAAAAATCAATCCAATGTCATTGAGAGGAAATGCGATACCTATAAATCAAAAAATAACATTCCTATAGAAGTTATTATATGTATAACTATTGATATATATCAAATAATATTAGGATTGTTTTAAATATAATTACAATTATCCCTTTCAAATTACATCTCTATAAATGGATATGAAAACATAGTGTTTGATCATAGGGGAAGAAATACACCAATCCTTAGTTTTTTATTGTTTCTAGTTTTTCTATTTATTTTTTTCATGTATTTAATTTTAGATTCATTATTTGTGGTTTATTATGGGAAGTTAGTGATTTCACTCTTTCAATTCAATGAACATCATGTAATTTTTTATCTATATTTTTGTTTGATCTACACATTGTTTTCCATGATTTTCATGAATAAGATATAAATGGGTTGTCTTTGAGGGAGTGGATTGTGATTTCTACAATGTCAGATGTTGTGTAACACCTAAATATTACTTCTTTTTTGACACAACAACCAATTGGGAGTCAATTAAAGCTATTGAATCCCAGGTACAACTAACAATGAAATTATATGATTTATATGATTATGATTATAGGACGAGGTCTATCCCTAAATCTAGTAAATCCTTTGTGGGGATGTCCATTTAATTTTCTTTTTTACTGTTGGACAGTTTATTAAATTGATTATTTATAGGATCTATGTTCTATACGGGTTTTTTATAAGTTAATGATAAAAATTAATTTTTTTATATATCCTAAATTCAATTTTAAAAATAAGAAATTAAAATTAAAATTTCATATCAGAAGTCTTATAAAAATTTTATAAAACAATTATAAATATTTTATATGTTCATTAATGATATATTTATAAGAACATTATTAATATATTTATATTTTCTAAATTTAACATTATAAATTAATTTTTTTATTCTATACAAAAAATGAATCCAAATATTAATTCCACATATTTAAAAAATAGTTGAAATATATTTATTATCTAACTATAAAAAAATCAAATTTATAAATTTAAATTATAAATTCAAAAAAAAATATAATAAAATCTATTATTTATTTATAATTTATATACAAATTATTAATTAATAATCTATTTCATTACTGAAAATAATATATAATTATATTATATCACTTATAGTACAGTGTGTGATATAACTATATTATCAGGTTTGATATAGTCCAATCCATTATGTAATATAATTTAAAAGTGATATCATATATAATTGCAATATTTTGAACCATAATATTTTTCCACGTTTGGAATTATAAATGTTGATTTCAATATATTTCCAGTAATGATATTCCAAAAATATGTATTTTTAATTGTTTTATGGCAATAAATATTCACATACCCCTACTGTGATACAATACACTTTTTTATAAAAAAAATCCTTATGAACATGGTAGTGAAAACTCAAAATGATTTTTAGATTTAAATTATCATTGAACCAATTTTTACTATTTACACTATTAAAATAACATCTCCACATATATAAATATTTTATCAGATGTGATATGCATGTTTTTAAAAATTTACAATTATTCTCAAAATATAACATTATTTTAAACATCATGAAGTGGAGATATTTACACTATTACCATGTTGTGACACATTTGGACCCCACCTTGTCTAGGTGAAGCTAATTATGCCACCCCATCTTGTATCCAATAGGTCAGGACCTCACACTAAGAATGAATTAACCTACATAGAGGCCCTGACAGATAATAAGTTGTGAAAACAATGAATATATAACAAAAATAGCCTCCAAAAACACCAAAAATATATCTAATAAAACAAAATATATGAAATTCCATAATGATACACCAAATAAAATATATAATTACACTAGGGAAAAACCTGGGTTATAAAATAAAAATGGAATAAATCAAGCCACCAAGTCCAAATAACTCTATAAGTGGTAATAAAAATCAACTCAATATCATATCCTTTAACTAACTCCACTAGAAACCATATACCGACATGAACCAATATTTTCTACAACACATTATCTATACTAGCCCCAAATTTTCCATTAACTTTAAAAGTACATGAAAATTTTACAAATAAAAAACAAGTGTCGGAACGGTGATTTTACAACAGTGTGTGTAAATATACTCATTAATAGACCCAAAAAATATATTGTAAGGATATAATATTAGGGAAGCTCAAAACCCATGTCTGAGGGTAAAAATAATATAAATATTTGTTAAATAGATATTATCAAAATTTAGTAAAATGATTGAAAAATTAAGAATCATGATATTATAAAGTAAATATTATTATATAATATATCTTATAGAAATAATGTTCCCCAGAGTAACTATGGATTCATAGTTACTGATGTTAACATCCTAGTAATATGTTCTATCTCCAAGACAATACAATATATATATCATATCACAGGACTCATTACCTGATTCACACTCCTTAACACCTTCACATACCTCACACATCTATAAAAACATAGAATAACTACAAATAGGTATCCACATGTCACCAAGGACTTTATACCAATAAATTATTGACAAACCAAAACATTATAGTAATTTAAAAATTATCTATTACAACTATAATAGTTTATAGAAATATAATGTTCTTAGAGAAATGTAGAATCCTACACCTATGAACTATCTCTTATTTTCAACTTCCTCACCACCCTTAGTTGAAACATTAATGGGGACCCAAAAATCACTAAATTGAGTATGTCAATTGAGGTTAATATTTTTACTTATGGAGGAATCACTACTCATTTTGTGTAGAGAAAATCTACTAAGTGGGGTACATACTTCAAATCGGGAGGTCCCACACCCCATTACTATGGTAGAGTTATATGTTTATTTAAATATATGGATGATCCAAAACATGGTTATGGTATGCTGCTAGAGGGAGACCAACCCCAAAACTTCTATTGTTTTTACCAATTCACATTATCATAACTATATATATAAGAAAATCCCAATTTAAAAAAAATTATAATGTTCCATAAATGATTAATAGATATATAAAACCATGATTATTGTGGAAAAGCATATATAATGGAATACCCATTATTTTAAATATATAACTATGGTTGAATGATATGAATAATATAGAAATATACCAATTATAAGTTATGTCCCTATAGATTAAATTAATGTAAGACACCCAAGTAGGCCAATCATGTAAATTTTTTATGGCCCGATCGTTTGGTGTAGTGCATAGAATGTATCTCATGGTACACTATGTATGAAACTACTCAAGATATATGAAATGGATTCTATTCGTATGTTATGTCACACCACCAGTATTATATGGAGTATTTATAAAAAAAATGGAATTTATTTTATATGCATACTCTAAAATTAAATCATGTAAATGTCCCACCACACCCCCAATTTATGTAATTTTTGATAGGGTGGAACCTGAAAAAAGGTTCCAACTCATAGACATGGTATTCAAACATATAGAATATTTTTTATGAAATATCAAGATACATATAATGTTAAATGATTTTACTCATCATTGGATATATATATATATCCATACATAATGAAAGCACAAAAATTTATGAATTACATGGTGTTTAATCTATTGGAATACATTGTGTGTAATGAAGAATTTAATATTTTATATTCATTATATCATTGATTGATGTATTTTTTGTACATACTACAGTACCTATAGTTTCTCTTCCACTATCACCCATTCTCAATTCCATTGAGATATCCATTTTCAACACTGGATTGGTATGTGGTCATTAATCACAACTTGTTCATCACCATCCCTCCAACACTAAAGATACTCTTGATACCTAGTAATATTCAAATCAGATACTACTCTCAGGTAATAATTTGAATCCTCCCATCATTCAATAATGCTCTAAAATCACATGGATGGTCTGTATTATAAAAAATAAATATAATTTAATTTAAAAAATATATGTAGAATAAACTGGGAGAAAAAACAAATTAGAAATGTGGTCGGTGGGAAACCCAACCACTGAACGATGGGTTTTAATCATTATTCATTAAATATTTTTTACGAAAAAAACATGTTTAATATTCATTACATTATATAAATAACAATGTTAATTATATTATAAAAGTTAAATTAAATCAAATAATAAAAATTTAAAATAAATATCCTATTATTTTAATCATATTATATTCATATTTCGGATAATCAATAATGAAAAATAAAAAGAATTGTTTCAAAACATTATTCAATCATACATGAATTATAGGATAATATTCATCAGTAAATGTAATAAAATATTTTACATTATTCTAATTAACTAAAATACTTCACAAAAGTTAACGACATATTTAGTTTCCAAAAAATAATAATCACATATGTTATATTAACGATATATTCTCATGATAATTCCATAATGAATTTTAATAAATTCATTAATAGAAAGAAGATTTATAGAAAATAAGTAATAAGAAGTTAAATGGAAATGAGGTCATAAAATGATTGATGAAACATCATATATTAAAATCATTGATTTAGATTATGAAAATCACTCATTAATGTGCCATATAACCTCGTTATTTACAATCTTTGATGATGATATAATTATATAATGTTCCCTTATATGTTGATCTATATGATATAAAATGCTTCATGGAATGTAACTCACCCTAAGAGAATTACTTATGATTCTAATTATAATGTATTATAATGTTAACCAGGTACTTGTATATAAATATCCAAAAAGGATCAGTTTGAGGCTCAATACCTGATCACACAAAATATAAATCACCTGCATAAAAATAGACCATTCCTAACACAACTATAGTGTATTAATTTTAATCTCTTATTCTATTTATGAGATAAAAATGTTCAAGATATCAAGATAAAAATTTTACCAATTTAAAAAATATAATAATTATCTTTAAAAATTAAAATAGATTGTAATTCCACTAAAATTATAGTCATTTCTAAACATTTATTCACTTGTTAATTAAAACCATCATAAAATTTTACTTATGTGATTAAATGAAGTAAATTTCCAGTTTCACCTTTTTTAGTGACCTTTGATTATAAATATCAAAAATAGATTATGTCTCAATAAGGTATTAACATTGATCCCAACATCCTCACACCCCCATCCTTTGATAAATTTTCCCTAAAATGGATTAAACATGAGTTACAAAACAAAATATTTCATTAAAATTTTCTTAGGAAAAATAACCAATCCTCACATGCACTAATTCACCGTAGGATGTATAAGATCCTAATTAACCTTGGACTAAATAATATTGGGAAAATATACTCTATTAAATTTATATCGTTAAAATAGAATTAATTTTGAACCATGAAATATAAACACCAAACTCATATAATATCATGAACATGTGTGTAGTTCGTGGGAAAGTTTCACTCCACACCTTTATGGTGATATAAAAAAACCTATCTAACATCAAACTGTACTACTGGGTAACCTAGTAAAAATTGAAACATAGGTAACTCCGTATAAGTCCCCATCCTTAAACCTTACATAATCTTGAGTTATTACAAGATTACACATTGAGGATCTTTTCAGGTTTAGAGTTTTAGAGAATTAGATCATAAAACTTGCATTACATTCCACATATAAAGAAAGTGGTTACATAAAGATAGTTTTCTTCATTCCCATCAATGGAAACACATTTAAAATAAAACATGGATTATTTCTTGACACATCCTTGACTCTATCATCTTATCATGTACCTTTCCCTTGACCTGTGAAAAACATTTCAAAAACATGGGATGAGCATAGAAACTCAGTATGGGTTATAAAAAAACATGGAAAGGAAACATGAGTTCATATATACATAAGAATGAAATCATACTTTACCCATAAAACATAGGCACGTTAACATACCTCATAAAATCATGAATAAATCATAGAAATCATAAGACGTAAAGGTAACTTGAGGCATTCATAACATTCATACGTAGGGAGTAACCCTCTTGGTTACGTTTGGAATACCCATCACAATATATTCACTAAATCTCTTCGGAGAAACCTTAACGTTTCACTCCTTCGTGTTACCCAATGCATTGGAGAGCTATAACGGGCTCACTCGCCCTTAGTTTATCACAGAACCACCCGTTTTCATAATAATGCCCAAGAACCATAACATAATCATATCACATAAAACATGCATAAAGGAAACATAAAATTTCCACATTTCAATCACAAGATATCAATACAACACATTGATATAAAAACATTATGAAAACCATTTTCAATACTAAAATAAAAGAAAAGTAAAACATGGTATTTATGTTTCTTTTAAAAAGAAGGTATGGCTTGTAGAGGAAGCTGAAACTCAAATAACGGTCAAGAAGGTGGAGAAGTCGTTGTCGCCGCATACGTACGACAAAAACATTCCCTTTTGTCGTTTAGTAAACACTTCGTAAAAAAAATATTCCTTTTGAATAAACGTAAAAGTCAAGGGGGTTTATACACCATATAAAAGAAATTTGTGTATAAAATAAAATATGCCTCAACGAAAGGAGATTGAGACGAAGTCTCATACCTCGTATCCGACTTGACCCGACCGTTCTTTAATCTCATGAATAATAAACTTGAGTTAATCTCCACTTGCTTAAGAATCTTTTTCAAGTTCATTATTCCTTTTATACCATGTTATGAACATCATTTAATCATTTAAGTTAATAATGTTCATTTTGTCGGTATTTGGTTCTTAAGTCAAAATAGACTTCTTACGCTTACATGTTGTTAATTTGGTCATAGGTTCTTTATATACAGAATGATATTAATGATTTGGATAACATATATATCATATATATTCATCATATACATGTATTTATAACATTACATCGCATTTAGAGGTAAGAAATGAAATGCACCGTTCATGGAGACGGTAAGCCGTACGTATGCATGAACGCTACTTCCATTTTTATTTCATATTTTCTGGAATGGAATCATAATGATATAAGAGTATATTATAATTCCAGTATAATAACATATATAATATCAGTAACTTTATCCTTTACACATCCCACATATGGTATTAACGAATCAAATCACTTTCAGGGGGCGGTAGTCCGCACTTCCTAAAATGAAGATATCGTGTTTACCCATAATGGAAACCATAAAGGTATGACCAAAATTAAAAAAACAGAAGCTTAAGGAAAACATAAACATATTATATATCATATATAAAAATATTTACATCATAATGGCCACCATTGAAGGTGTTAAATGAGTATTGAACAATCATCGTTTCGGGAGGTAGAATTTCACCATCCACGGAAACCGTATGTTCTTTAACCATTTGATGTAGTTGTGTGAGAGTGTAGCTCAAATAAATATTATAACAACATCCTAGTATATTGGAGATACTTGTTTTGTTACAAAATAAGTAAATAAAAAGAGTTTAGGGGGTTGGAGAAGCAAAATAAAACAAATGAACATGAGAGAATGAAATACCTTTAAAAGTGTAACTCCTTTTGATTTGAGCCTAAAGGATTCTTTTAAAAGGATTCTGCCCAAAGGGAATCCTCTAGGATGTGGAGAGGGATGTGTAGAGAGTAAACGGGCAGGGTTTGGCTGAGCCAAAGGCTTGAGGAGTTTGTGAAATGAGGTAGAGGTGGGGGCCTTTTATAAGAGGAGAGGAGGGGCACTTTTGGAAAGTAAAGAAATATTACTTTATTTGAAAATGTGTTTCGGTTTTAAAAGGTCCCACATTGATAGAATTCGTGGATAAGGTGATAAGGGTTCGAAATCCACCCATCCAATAAGTTTTGGACATGTGTAGTTCATATATTTTACATTGTCTTTCCATTTTATTTAAATCGTCAAATAATGATGTCATCGCTACATCATTATTATGTCATAAATAATTTAATTTATTTAATGTCTAAAAATCATAAAAAAATACTATGATGTAGGAAATCTTTTTAGATTTCCAATTATTATTTATAATCAAATATCTGAGCTTTATAACCCCATGTAAAAATTGTTTTCGTAAAACATATTATGTTTGTGTCATTTTTACTTTTACATTAAATAAAAAGTTATTTATGTCATTTCCCCACCAAAATGTCTCCATAGGGTCCCCAAGTTGACCCATGGATTTTCTTGGTCGGCCATGACACAAAAACTAATGTTGGGACATGTGTCTAGGTCATTTCATATTATTAAAGCATTATTTATACCTTAAACTACCCTAATTACCACTAATCGCGATTAAAAACGTAATAAGTTACTATTCACCAAAAAAATATTTTAATCCCATTGAACCACATTTTACTTCTTAATGACAACCATGTATGTCTTATTTTCAATATTCAATACACATTAGTGGTAAACTTTCATTTAACTGAAAAATCAGTTTGCTTGATTACCACTTAGTGGTTTCACTATTCATCAAAAATTGATGTTTTTCAGAAAATTACCAAAAATTCACCCTAAGCTATATTTGATATTCAAAATTAGAAAATGAAGTCTATTTTACAAAATTAAAATCATATAAGTCACATTAATTAATTTAATAATTAATTCCCGCTGCCAGAGCAAATAGCGTGTTTTTACAAAACAATAAGTATCAAAAGATTGACACCAGTTTAAGTCTAATTTCAAAGTAAAATTGATTCCAATGACCACCATTGGATAAAATGGTAAAAATATATTCTAATTTCACTTCAAAACCAATTCAAAAAATAATCTAATCATATAAATAAATTAGATTAAAAAGCAGTTTTGATGTAAAATGCAGTATATTTCACTATTCATTAAAAAATGAACATTGTCAGAAAAATACCAAAAATTCACACAAGGTAAATTTTGATGTCCCAATCATAAAGAATAAGTTTATTTTGAAAAACATAGTTTATAAAATTGTCAAAATATAGATTCAAAAATGGTTTGCCATCAAATGGCAGTAAAACAATCTTTTAAGAATATTAGTGTATTCCAGGCATAAGATTGTATTTATATTCATTTTAAGCCTCTATAACACTATCTTAATCATTAATAGACATAGATAAAAATATCTATTATTCATTATTTACTTGGGATGTTACATCCTTCCCCCCTTTAGAAAATAGCTTCCCTGCAATTTATTTACTTATCGAATAAATGGGGGTACTTATCCCTCATTGCATTTTCATTTTCCCATGTTGCCTCTTCAATCATGTGGTTTTTCCACAAAACCTTTACCTGCTTAATCACCTTATTCTGTAACACTTTCTCCCTGTGGTCAAGAATCTGGACCTATTGTTCCTCATAAGATAGGTTCTCTTCCAGCTGAACTACCTCTGGACTCAAAACATGAGATGGATCTGGCATATACTTTCTCAACATCGAAATGTGAAAAACATTGTGTACCTGAGATAAACTCGGAGGTAAAGCCACTCGGTATGCAACTGATCCAACTCTCTCCAGGATTTCGTATGGTCCAACAAACCTTGGACTCAACATTCCTTTCTTACCAAATCTCATCACGCTTTTCCAAGGAGAAACCTTGAGAAAAACATGATCACCTACCTCGAAAGATAGATCCTTCCTCCGGTTATCTGCATAACTCTTCTGCCTACTCTGAGCTGTTCTCATGTGTTTCTGAATCAGCTGAAATTTTTCTGCCATCTCTTCTACCAATTCTGGTCCCATCAACTTCCTTTCACCCACTTCATCCCAGAAAGCTGGAGTTCGACACCGCTTCCCATATAATGCCTAAAATGGTGCCATCTGTATACTAGAATGAAAACTGTTATTATATGAAAACTCAACCAAAGAAAGATGTTAGTCCCAACTTCCCTGATAATCCATAGAACAAGCTCGTAGCATATCCTCCAATGTCTGAATTGTTCGTTCTGGCTGCCCATCTGATTGAGGATGAAAAGCTGTACTAAAATTTAATTCAGTACCCAACGACTTCTGAAGGCCTTTCCAAAAGTTATAAGTAAACCTGGGATCACGATCCGATACAATGGAGAGAGGAACTCCATGTAACCTGACTATATCATTAAGATACAAACGGGAAAGTTGATCAAGAGAGAAAGTATCTCGTATAGCAAGGAAATGAGCAGATTTGGTCAAGCGATCAACAATAACCCAGATTGCATTATTACCACGAGATGTCATCGGTAATCCAACAACAAAGTCCATGGATATATTCTCCCATTTCCACTCTGGCAGTGGTAAAGGCTGAAGCATCCCTTTCGGTAACTACCGCTCTGCTTTAACCTGCTGACAAGTCAAACACTTCACAGTAAAATCAGCAATATCTCTTTTCATTCCATCCCACCAGTAATACTCCCGCAGATCTCTATACATCTTAGTACAGCCCGGATGAACTAAAAAACGGATAACTATGAGCTTCACATAACAAATCTCTCTTCAACTGTGAATCACAAGGCACACACAATCTCATCCCAAATATCAAAACGCAATCATTATCGATGTTAAATTCAGGCAACTTACCTTTCTGAACCAGCTCTACCTTTTTCTGCAACTCACTATCTTGCTTATTTGCTTTCTTGATTCTATCTAATAGAGATGATCTCACTGATACCTAAAACAAAAAAGAAGGACTTCCTGCACCAACAACTTCTATGCCAACGTTCATCAAATCCTTAACCAAGGATCACGTTCCAAACGCAACATTTTTAATGAAGCATTACTTTTTCGACTCAAAGCATCAGCCACTTTATTTGCTTTTCCCGGATGGTAATTAATTGTACAATCATAATATTTGATTAATTCCATCCATCTCCTTTGTCTCATGTTTAACTCTTTCTGAGTGAATATATACTTTAAACTTTTGTGATCGGTATATATTTCACACTTTACTCCATAAAAATGATGCCTCCAAATTTTTAAAGCAAAAACAACATCAGCTAGTTCCAAATCATGTGTAGGGTAATTTACCTCATGAGTTTTCAACTGTCGTGAAGCATAAGAAATTACCTGATCATTCTGCATTAGGACGCAACCAAGTCCTTTCAATGAAGCATCACTGTTTATAACAAACTCACCATTCCTGGAAGGTAGTGCCAAAACTGGAGCATTCACCAATCTTCTTTTCAATTCCTGAAAACAATCATCATATTCTTTTGTCCAGATAAACTTAACACCCTTCCGAGTTAGCTTAGTCATTGGACTAGATAACCGTGAAAAATATCTAACAAACCTTCGGTAATAGCCCGCCAAACCAAGGAAGCTACGAATCTCGGTTACATTTGTGGGTCTCGGCCATTCTTCCACAACTTTTGTTTTTGCAGGATCAACAGTTATTCCATCTTTAGAAACAATGTGACCAAGGAAAGAAATTTGTTGCAACCAAAAGTCAAACTTGCTGAATTTCCCATACAGTTTATTTTCTTTTAAGGTTTGCAAGATAACCCTTAAATGTTTTTTATTCTCCTCTTTACTTTTAGAAAACACCAAAATATCATCAATGAAAACCACCACAACCTTATCCAAGAACTCATGGAAAATTCTATTCATTAATTCCATGAATACAGCAGGTGCATTGGTTATCCCAAAAGGCATTACTACAAATTCATAATGGCCATATCTCATACGGAACACGGTCTTCAGAATATCTGCCTCCTTTACCTTCAGCTGATGGTACCCCGATCTCAAGTCAATCTTTGAAAAAAACTGAGCTCCTTGGAGCTGATCAAACAAATCATTGATATGAGGCAAAGGATATTTGTTCTTAACAGTGATATTATTCAAGGCTCTATAATCAATGCAAAGTCTCATAGATCCATCTTTCTTTTTAACAAATAAAACAGGAGGACCCCATGGTGATGTGCTAGGTCTAATGAAACCTTTCTCTAATAAATCTTGCAATTGCTCCTTCAACTCTAAAAGATCAATTTGTGCCATTCGATAAGGGGTTTTTGAAATTGTCTTAGCATCAAGAACTAAGTCAACAGTAAACTCAACTTCCCAATCTGGTATTATTCCAGGAAACTCATCAGGAAAAACATCAGGATACTCATTTACCACTGGCACATCATTAATCTGAACAGTTCCTTTATTTTCAACGACGTGTGCAAGGTAACATTCATTTCCATCTTTTATAAGTTTCTTGGCCTCTTGATATGTTATCAAAAGTAAGGGTTCATTCTTGTAAATAAACTGAAAGTCTTTCCGAAAAGAAACTTCTTTAGCTCTACAGTCAATCTTAGCATGGTAAATAGAGAGCCAATCCATACCCAGGATAACATCAAACTCTACTAGAGGTAGAACAATAAGGTTTTCAAGTAGGTTCTTTCCACAGATAAGGATAGGAAGATTCTTATAAATTCATTTTCCCTCAAAATTCCCCCCAGGTGTTTTTACCAAAAGTTCAGGAGTCATTTCTTGAGATGGTATTCCCATTTTACTAGAAAAGGTTTTAGAGATGAAAGAATGTGTAGACCCCGAATCAAACAACACAATGGAATAATCTGAAAAAACAAACAAAGTACCTGAAACAACTTCATTTGATGGCCCGACATCTGCTGAAGTAGTTGCAAAGGATTTCACCACCCCTTTCTGGTTGTAGTCTAACAGCTTCCCACCACTCAAGCTCCTTGTGGGACACTCGTTTGCATAGCGACCCATATCATTGCACTTATAACATTTCACTAACCGTAAATCAAATTTGTTCTTACCTTCACCTTGATCCTTTTCAGTGCAATCACGATCCTTATGTCCCATCTTACCACATCAGTAGCACTTACCAGAATTCAGAAGACATTCCCCAGCATGCCTTTTGCCACATTTATCACAAACTGGAAACTTAGTTCTCTTACCATCAGACTTTTTTGAAGAATTCTTACCTTTCTCCTGCCACCTCGGTCTCTTCTTCTACTGGTTGTTATAGAAAACTTGGTCATCGGAAAACTCCATTTACACCTTCTCAGCACATCGAACAAGCTTTTCATAACTTTTAAACTCACGAGAAGCTAATGCCCTTCGATATTTTGGCTTTAATCCTGAGTAAAAATGATTGATTTTACTATCAAGGTCCCGGATAAAATTTGAAGCATACCTTGCCAATCGAGTGAACCTTTCTTCATAGGCAGCCACAGAGTCTTCCTCTTTCCTCAATTCCAAGAATTTCTTCTCCATCCTATGTCAAACAGCCTTAGGAAAATAATTCTCAAGAAACATACCTTTGAATTCATCCCAGTCAAGAGCATCAATCTCATCGGCATCCCTGATATTTTTAACCATAGACCACCACTGATCTGCTTCCCCCTCCAAACGGTAAATAGCAAGACTAACCTTTTGATTGTCTGAACACCCCATGACATCAAAAATCTTCTCCAGTGCTTTAATCCACCCTTCAGCTAGCACAGGGTCAGATGATCCTCTGAATGATGGTGGATGTTGCCTCATGAAATGTTCCACCACTGACATGTTCCTCTGCGGTTGGTCTGGCTGATCTCGTGTATGGATACCACCGCCATTTATCGCTTGAGTCAACTGCGCCATTACTGCAACAAACTGTTCAGTTCCAAATCCGACCATTTCTGGATGCTGATTCGGAAGGTTATTTCCTTCTGTATGCCTTCCTAGAACTGCTTCCCTGTTTCCTCTACGGAAAACCATTCTGAACAAACATGTCTTAGATGAAGCAACATGGTAATCTTTAAATGATATATCATTTCAAAAAAAATATTTTTGGATAATCATTTAATAGAATTCTAACTCCTAAAGTTATCTAAAACGACCTTTGATACCAACTATAAGGCCCCAGCCTTAAACCTTACTTAATCTTGAGTTATTACAAGATTACACATTGAGGATCTTTTCGGGTTTAGAGTTTTAGAGAATTAGATCATAAAACTTTCATTACATTCCACATATAAACAAAGTGGTTACATAAAGATAGTATTCTTCTTTCCCATCAATGGAAACACATTTAAAATAAAACATGGATTATTTCTTGACACATCCTTGACTCTATCATCTTATCATGTACCTTTACTTGACCTGTGAAAAACATTTCAAAAACTTGGGATTAGCATAAAAACTCAGTATGGGTTATAAAAAAAACATGGAAAGGAAACATGAGTTCATATATACATAAGAATGAAATCATACTTTACCCATAAAACATAGGCACTTTAAAATACCTCATAAAATCATGAATTAATCATAGAAATCATAAGACGTAAAGGTAACTTGAGGCATTCATAACATTCTTACCTAGGGAGTAACCCTCTTGGTTACGTTTGGAATACCCATCACAGTATATTCCCTAAATCTCTTCGGAGAAACCATAACGTTTCACTCCTCCACGTTACCAAATGCATTGGAGAGCTATAACGGGCTCACCCGCCCTTAGTTTATCACGGAACCACCTGTCTTCATATTAATGCCCAAGAACCATAACATAATCATATCACATAAAACATGCATAAAAGAAACATAAAATTTCCACATTTCAATCACGAGATATCAATACAACACATTGATATAAAAACATTATGAAAACCATTTTCAATACTAAAAGAAAAGAAAAGTAAAACATGGTATTTATTTTTCTTTTAAAAAGAAGGTATGGCTTGTAGAGGAAGCCGAAACTCAAATAACAGTCACAACGGCCGAGAAGTCATTGTCGCCGCATACGTACGACAAAAACATTCCCTTTTGTCGTTTAGTAAACGCTTCGTATAAAAAAAGATTCCTTTTGAATAAACATAAAAGTCAATGGGGTTTATACACCGTATAAAAGAAAGTTGTGTATAAAATAAAATATGCCTCAACGAAAGGATATTGAGACGAAGTCCCACACCTCGTATCCGACTTGACCCGGCCGTTCTTTAATCTCCTGAATAATAAACTTGAGTTAATCTCCACTTGATTAAGAATCTTTTTCAAGTTCATTATTCCTTTTATACCATGTTATGAACATCATGTAATCATTTAAGTTAATAATGTTTATTTTGTCGGTATTTGGTTCTTAAGTCAAAATAGTCTTCTTACACTTAGATGTTGTTAATTTGGTCATAGGTTTGTTATATCCAGAATGATATTAATGATTTGGATAACATATATATAATATATATTCACCATATACATGTATTTATAATATTACATCACATTTAGATGTAAGAAATGAAATGCACCATTCATGGAGACGGTAAGCCGTACGTATGCATGAACGCTACTTCCATTTCTATTTCATATTTTCTGGAATGGAATCATAATGATATAAGAGTATATTATAATTCCAGTATAATAACATATATAATATCATTAACTTTATCCTTTACACATCACACATATGGTATTAACGAATCAAATCACTTTCAGGGGGCGGTAGTCCGCACTTCCTAAAATGAAGATATCGTGTTTACCCATAATGGAAACCATAAAGGTATGCCCAAAATGAAAAAAAACAGAAGCTTAAGGAAAACGAAAACATATTATATATCATATATAAAAATAGTGACATCATAATGGCCACTGTTGAAGGTGTTAAATGAGTATTGAACAATCATCGTTTCGGGAGGTAGAATTTCGCCATCCACGAAAACTGTATGTTCTTTAACCATTTGATGTAGTTGTGTTAGAGTGTATCTCAAATAAATATTATAAAAACATCCAAGTATATTTAAGATACTGTTTTTGTTACAAAATAAGTAAATAAAAAGAGTTTAGGGGGTTGGAGAAGCAAAATAAAACAAATGAACATGAGAGAATGAATTACCTTTAAAAGTGTAACTCCTTTTGATTTGAGCCTAAAGGCTGCATTTGAAAGGATTCTGCCCAATGGGAATCCTCTAGGATGAGGAGAGGGATGTGGAGAGAGTAAATGGGCAGGGTTTGGCCGAGCCAAAGGCTTGAGGAGTGTGTGAAATGAGGTAGAGATGGGGGCCTTTTATAAGAGGAGAGGAGAGGCACTTTTGGAAAGTAAAGAAATATTACTTTATTTGAAAATGTGTTTCGGTTTTAAAAGGTCCCAAATTGATAGAATTCGTGGATAAGGTGATAAGGGTTCGAAATCCACCCATCCAATAAGTTTTGGACATGTGTAGTTCATAGATTTTACATTGTCTTTCCATTTTATTTAAATCGTCAAATAATGATGTCATCGCTGCATCATTATTATGTCATAAATAATTTAATTTATATAATGTCTAAAAATCATAAAACAAATACTATGATGTTTGAAATCTTTTTATCTTTCCAATGACTATTTATAATCAAATATCTGAGCTTTATAACCCCATGTAAAAATTGTTTTCGTAAAACATATTATGCTTGTGTCATCTTTACTTTTACATTAAATAAAAAGTTATTTATGTCATTTCCCAACCAAAATGTCTCCACGGGGTCCCCAAGTTGACCCATGGCTTTTCTTGGTCGGAAATGACACAAAAAATAAGGTTGGGACATGTGTCTAGGTCATTTAAAATTATTAAAGCATTATTTATACCTTAAACTACCCTAATTACCACTAATCGCGATTAAAAACTTAATAAGTTACTATTCACCAAAAAAATATTTTAATCCCATTGAACCACATTTTACTTCTTAATGACAACCATGTATGTCGGATTTTCAAAATTCAATACACATTAGTGGTAAACTTTCATTTAACTAAAAAATCAGTTTGCTTGATTACCACTTAGTGGTTTCACTATTCTTCAAAAATAGAAGTTTTTCAGAAAATTACAAAAAATTCACCCTAAGCTATATTTGATATTCAGAATTCAAAAATGAATTATATTTTACAAAATTCAAATCATATAAGTCACATTAATTAATTTAATAATTAATTCCCGCTGCCAGAGCAAATAGCGTGTTTTTACAAAACAATATGTATCAAAAGATTGACACCAGTTTAAGTCTAATTTCAAAGTGAAATTGACTCCAATAACCACCATTGGATAAAATGGTAAAAATATATTCTAATTTCACTTCCAAACCAATTCAAAACATAATCTAATCATATAAATAAATTAGATTAAAAATCAGTTTTGATGTAAAATGCAGTATTTTTCACTATTCATTGAAAAATGAACATTGTCAGAAAAATACCAAAAATTCACACAAGGTAAATTTTGATGTCCCAATCACAAAGAATAAGTTTATTTTGACAAACATAGTTTATAAAATTGTCAAAATATAGATTCAAAAATGGTTTGCCATCAAAAGGCAGTAAAACAATCTTTTTAGAAAATTAGTGTATTCCATGCATAAGATTGTATTTATTTTCATTTTAAGACTCTATAACACTATCTTAATCATTAATATACATAGATAAAAATATCTATTATTCATTACTTACTTGGGATGTTACACTCAGTATCTCATAGGGTGTTTTTTTGGAATTTTTTTTAATAATTTTTTTTCATTATATAATTCATATTTACCTAAAATACCAACAATAAGTATTAGGGAATCACTAAGATCAAATATCAAAATTTTCTTTATCATTGATGGAACCACAAAATTTTTCCTCACAACCAAAATATGTTCAAATTTATAATCAAATAACATGGTTGGGTTGTGGTCTCTCTTCATTAAAGTGACTAACATGAACACCAAGAAATGACACTGTCAACCCTATGTTTCCACACAACTAAACCAAATATATTTGATACCCATTACACCACATTTAAAAGAGTAATATATACATAATTTCGATTAAATTTTATTTTAGTTTTAGATCCTAGTATATTTCAACCAAATATCAATAAACCTCTAATAATAATCATTTAACATGAATCTAGACACACTACACAATGAAAACTAATTCATAGTTATACTTACACTAACAATGTTACAACCTATATTTAAAATATTAAAATCAAATATATACATCACAACAAACATGATATGTCTTAAAATAACACCAATTTACATTAACAAATCATGATGAAATTATCTATAATGAACTATCCCTATTTGACCCAATATATCACAGAACATGACTTGCCTCACGACCTGAAGCATCTTCCTTATCACCAGGGGATGGAAAAAAGTACCATACATAACAATGTTTTACTTGGTAATCCATTCACCATTAGTAAACTAGCATGACCCATTAATTAATTGTGATATCCACACCTGTGCAATCAGATTCAACATCACATTATAAGACGATACCATAAAAAACATCATACATCAAATAAAATTAATAATATAACTAAACATGTACATGGTATATCAAAATAAATAAAAAAATTAAATGAATTGAAACAAATAAAAAATCCTTGAGGTTATAAAATATAAATAAAACTCTTCATGATCCATTTTCATGACCCACCCCCAAGGGCCCACGTAGTGACTACCCCATGATCGCCATCCATAGTCTAGGGGCTAATGATCAGCACTGAGTAGGCATATCCAAAAAGGGAATACATTTTCCCTTAAAGATATACACATGCACAATGATAAAATTGTGGAATGTAAACACAAGGTAATCCACAACTTCCACTAAGAAAATAATTGAGATTACCATAAAAACTAAATTTACAAATGGGCTAGAATACAAGCCCATAACGACAAAAGAATGTAAAATTTTCATGGTCCATCAGTTCATGACCCAACGATATGGGTAGGTGAAGTGTATCTTCCTGTAGCAGTAGAGGTATGTCAGTATATTACATCTCACGGAGCACCACCTGGTCTCAAACCACCAAGTTCTCTATTGAATGTTATATCAATTGTACATGAAAAAACAGAAGCGGGTGAAAATTGTGCAGGGGTGAGTAACACAACACATAGTAGGGACCCCAAACCATAACAAAAATAACTCAAAGAAATACCAATAAGCAAGACCACAAAGAAAGTCCACAAAGAAAGTCCAATAACGACTGAAATCTCACACTAAGTATAACACAATGAATAGGAAGTAATATATTGTGTCATAAAGCTGAATCATCAATTACTGCTGAGGAACCATCCTTGATGAGCCACTAATGTCTGATCAGCTACTATACCATTGAGGTCTGCTCAGCTGCTAGACCACTGAGGTCCCATCAGCTGCTGGACCACTGAAGCTCGCATGGCTACTAGACAACTAAGTCCCACTTGGTTACTAGACCACTATGGCATGTTTGGATTTTGTACCTCTAAGGTGTGATTTGTTTCTAAAAAACTATGTTTTACTCATCTGCTAGACAATTGAGGTCTGATCATTTTTTGGACCATTGAGGCTCACTCATCTACTAGACACCTAAGGTTTGTTTGTCTCCTGGACCAGTAAGGTCCACTCATCTACTTGACCACTAAGGTCTTCTCAGCTACTGGATTACTGAGCACTGCTTATCTACTAGACCACTGAGGTCTTCTCATATTCTAGACCATTAATATCTTCTCTTCTACTAGACCACTGAGGTCTTTTTTTCATATCTTTTATGTCACACCCATCTATAGGATTCAAACTCTCCAATGTGCATGATTCACGGAGAATCTACACATCATTCCATATGTCATATCTTTACTATGATGAAAAATCACTTGGAGTTTAAAATAATTAAGGTCTCATCCCATGTTTCAAAACTCTGTAAACAGCTATTTAATATAATGCATGGTCTGAAAGACATTGTGTTTAATTAAATAGTGCCTGGTTGCACACATGCTATCTCTGACATGGTCAAACTACCCTAACCAACCCAGACTACTGGTCCTGCATGAACCAACCCATGTATTCCAACCACTTTCAAGTATGGGATGACCCTGTCTGGCCTGGTCTAGTGGCCAGGACTATTGGGCCTTTATATACCCAGCCCGGTTTGGCCATTTCTCTAGCCCTCTCGGTCGCCCAGTAACCCAGTCCACATTCTTCGGCTTGGTCAAACTTTGTCGGACCAGTTTATTTCCATCCAGGCTGCACAACAGACTATTTTTCTATTATACATAGCTCGCAATGGCGGGCCGGTTCTCCTCTAGCCCAGTCAGCCCCGTTGAAAGGTTCGCTCCATCCGCCCAGCCCGATGCCAGTTCTGGCCTACTGGTCGAGCCTAGCCCTCTTGATGGGCCGGTTTGATCCAACTGGGATGTGGTGGCCAGAATATATGTAATTTTCTGAAGTGGCCCAATGGAGCCACATCCTCCTCTACTGTAGCATAATGTTGCAACCACTAATGCCACGTGGTTAGCCTATGGTCGGTGGGGTCCCATTCACGTTGTTCATTGACCGCGTTCCACCACCTGGAAACTTGGTGGTGCGCCATGTCCCCCCAATCCTTTCGCAGCATGCCCTTACTACGATCATCTCCACCACCCTTGGTTATTCCACCGAAGGTCCCTATCGTCGCAACCGTCAAGTCGATGGCCTCCACTGTCGGCTTGTAGTGCCACCGCTGACCCTCCTTTTGCGGATCACCATAGTCGGTGTGTTGGTATGATTTTCGTTCTGAATGCACCATTTTGATCCTTGAGTTCCTACCATCATCGTTGTGGCCTCAAAGACTGCATTTCCATCACTAAGGGGGTTTATTAGTGCTTGGAACATCATATAAAAACCTGACCTGATTTCGTGCATTCATCACCAATGAAAAATAAGGGAGAGATAGGGGATCAAAAAGAACACCCAATGAACAACCCATGACTTTGTTCTTTTTGGTGTGGATCAGTTCTTATCAGTGGGATGACAAATTAAAATTCAATCACTGTGATTTTCAATATTCAATATCAACCTACATTTTTTATTCCCAATCATTCAAGAAGAAATCATCCATGAATCTACTAGTTAGTTAGTCGATCTGGGTTCTTTGTTTAGATGGAATGAATAAGGGAGCAATAATCAAATAGATTTAATCCACTACCTAAGAAAATGGAGTTTGGGCACAGATGATCATATTTCTTCATTTGATGATCTCTGTTCCCAATTCTTCTCTCCGAAGTGTTGTTGCCACTTTCCAATTCACATTCATTCATATTTAAAGAAGTTTCCTTTAACATTCTTCAATAGAAATACTTCAGATAATCATAGTTATTTATATGAATCCGCCCTCATCCTCAGTACATGTTATTCCATTAAATGGATAAAACTCTTTGCAATGTTTATTTTATGCCGATTCATCATCCTTACATTGTTTTATATATGAAACAACATTTATGTTACTTAGAGTTGCATCATCATTGAATGGATTCATTAATGGAATGAAACAGTCATCTCATCACTATGTTGGAGGAGAACAATTTCGAATAAAATAAACATTTAATGTTTATTTTATGTTCCATTAAAATGTCTGAAAATTAACATTTTCCCTCGACTCGCACCGGTCGAGGTTAGGCCTATATTAATGATAAAATCTCATTATGAACTCAACAGTTGTCTCATAATTTTAATCTGAGTTACCATTTATGATTTATAAGGATTCAGGAGTAAAATAAATTTTATGTAAATTCTTTTATTTATGGTTACGTCCCAAAAACAAACATTCATAGTCTGCATGCACCAATCAATGTTATACTCCACCTAATGTAAGAACACCCTCAAGAACTCAATATAACTCTAGGATTTCCAATATGAGTTACCATTTATGAGTTATGAGGATTTTAAAATAGAATAATCTTTATTCAATCATTTCATTAACCTCAAAAAACTACATTCCACTATTGAACCACATCGGCCAATGCTATACTCTGCCTAAAGAAATAATACCCTCATGAGCTCAATGGTGGTATTATATTTTCAATCAGAGTAATCATTCGTGAGTTATAAATATTTGAAAATTAAAATAATTTTAATTGATTATTTTATTTACGGTTATTTCGTTTCAAGTTTTCACCCAAGAGGCTTCTGCTAACTAATATTAAGTCGTTTCAAGGGTAAAATCACCATCTTAAATTCAACGGTGCCCTCAGTTTTCTAATTTTAGAATCCTTTTAGCGGTTATTACACTTTTCTAGGAAAACTTCTAACACACATTGGTTAAAACATATCATGGTTCGATGAATCATTCATGGAACTCTGGGACTCGGAATCGCTTGGAACCTCAGTGCTTGGTCATGAAATAATCCCGTATAATATTAAAAATTAAATATAATTTTAGGACACAACCTGACCTACACATTTATTGACTTACGTCATCGCAATCCAAAAAAAAGGCTAATAAAATAAATGGGGGAAATAACCATGGACTTGAGCCTCCCGCTCCCACATGCTCTCTTAGAGATTCCAGTATTTCTGCCGAACACACACACTAGAAGAACCAATCACCCTTGGAGTGTCCTCTCATGTATATCCTTGATTTGTATGGGAATATTTTCAAAAATCACCCCATCTCCAAGTCTATATGACATAGATTCTTCTCGAGCCCACTATTAGACTATGCTCTAGGGTAGTTAGAAAGTGGATAAACTCTATGAGTTGGTCAACAATCCCCTATATGGAATCATGTATCCTAGATGTACATTGTAAACCCATAATGAATTCCATCAATATCCCACACTAGTTCCACTCTGGTAATTTTAGGGTTTGTGTCAAACCTTCTGTAACCTTGTTCACACCCTTCACTTGCTGACAAGTGAGGCATGGCAAGGCAGACTTAGCCACTGCATTCTTCATCCCTAACCACCAATACAAATTTCTGAGGTCCTGGTACATCACCGCCTCACCTGTATGTATTTCCAAATGGGATGTATGGAACTCTATCAACACCTCTCCCCATATTTCCAGGGGTATTACAGGGCATCTTCTGAAAAGGATGACATGCTCCTGGCCTTTGGAATATCCATTAGGGGCATGCCTTGTGGACATCTTGTAACAGCCCGAGATTTTATGAAAAATATTATTTTTAATTTTATTAATGTCTTGTGTTGTACGCTACACCAAAATGAGCTTGTAGAACACACATCCTTGACTTTCCTTGCATTACACGCAATCGTGACCTTCCTCGATAGCGTGTGTAGTACGCAATACCGAGTTTCACTAAACAACGATATGCTACTAAAATATTATTATAACTAGCCGTTATGAATAGTAATAACCACCTTTTAAAATTTTAGAAATTTTAGCTCTCAAAATGGACTTCATTTTTGGATTCGGAGTATCGAATTTAGCCTAAGGTGAAATTTTGGTACTTTTCGGATAACTTTCATATTCTGATGAATAGTGAAAATTACTAAATTATAATTAAAAACAACTTTTTTAATCAAAATAATTAATAGTGATAAATTATTAATTTGAGTGGTTTTAATGTTTATTTAGAATATATTTTTCCTATTTAATACAATGTTGGTCATTGGATGTAATTTCACATTTAAACCAGACATAAACAAGTGTCAAACTTTTGATAGATATTGTTTCTTAAAAACACGCTATTTGTTTTAACATCGGGATTTAATTATAAAATTAATTAATGCAACTTCTATGTTATGAATTTGGTAAAATAGACTTCATTTTTGAATTCGGAATATGAAATATATCTTAGGATGAAATTTTGGCATTGTTCTGAAAAACATCAATTTTTGATGAATAGTGAAACTACTAAGTGGTAGTTAAAAAAGTAAATTTTTCATAAAACTTACTTTTACCGCTTCTGTGAATGTAATTTCAAAAATCTAAGAGACACGGTTGATGTCAGTAGGTAAAATGTTGTTCAATGAGATGAAAATAATTTTTGGTGAATAGTAACTTTTTACTTTTATTTACCACGGTTAAAAGTAAATAGGGTAATTAAGGGTAAAAATGATATTAATGTTACCCTAACACATGTCCTAGTCCTATTGGACAAGTGTATCTCGACCAAAAACAACCTTAAGTGTAAAATATTATCATTTAGGCCCACTTGGATTAGATTAGGACATTTATTATTATTTAATTCAAAGAAGAGTTAAAAGAGTTAAAATCAAAGTTTATTTACTAAAACATTTTTAATATAGGGTTTTACATAAGATAAATTCGATTTTAAATATTCATTAGAAATCTAAAACGATTTCCTACATGATGGTATTTTATTTGTAATTTTTAGACATCAAATAATTTAATTTATTTATGACACAAAGATGATGCAGTAATTATCTTATTAATGAAGTATTGACATAATTGATATTATAAATTCCAAAATAAATGTAATTTAAGACTTTTTATGAATTAAACTAACATTCTAGGTTACTATGATATATTATTGTTGCTTTAATCAACATGGTTCGTACATATAATTCTGTTATGACTTTCACAAAAATCATATATCAAATAGTGTCAAAATTGACACAAAATAGTTTTTAAATCAAATATTATATTATTAATTGTTATTTTATTCCTAAAAATATAAGGTTCGGCCACATGACTTAGATAAGTATATATGTATTAATAATATACAATTTGGGGTTCGTTGGGCATGTTATAGTAAGTCTATTAACCATATAGTGAAAGAAAACAAAAAGACACGGTAAAAGTTAAATTATTTAACTTAGAGTTAAATCTAATTGATAAGGTTAAAATAATACCCTAAACTTGTCTAAATCTTATTGGATGATAGGATTTAGACCCATCCCCACTTTAGCTTCGAAATAAGACCCTTTGGAACCATTATAAACCGATTTTCACTTTAATATAAAATAATATTTTGAGATATTCCTAAGGTGCCCCTCTCCTACCTTATAAAAGGGCACCTCCTCCCCCTCCTCCTCACACCAATTTGAACACTCAAGCTCGGCCAACCCCTATCATTTTCTCCTCTACACTTCCCTAGAATAATCCTAGAGGTCCTGGTCTTCTTCAAAGACCAATCTCGGTTCCCTAAGTGGAGGATTCAAAGAGGCGTTCCATAGAAGAGGTAATATCCATTACCGATCTTTTCAATTTCTTTCTTCTTCAACTTCTTCTTCTTTAGTTGTTTCATTATAATGTAATAACATCAGTATTACTTACATACGGATATGTTAATATAAATATGAAACAACCCTAATTCACCTTCTATCCATCCTACGGAAAAATGAAATCACCGCGCATGCGTACATACGGAATACCGTCTCCACGCCGTGGTGTAATCTATTTTCCACCATCACCTTACAAGGATGGGTATAATGGTGTAATGAGTAACTATTTATGATTATTATAATGTAATATTGATACTGAAATAATATATATATACTCAAATACAATTACACGATCATAGGAACGATATCATCACTCGTGCGTACGTACGGAATACCGTCTCCACGATGTGATGCGACTCGTTCTACATGATATTCATTACATAGTAATTATATAAATGAATTTAATGAATAAATATGATATATGTTACACTAATACCATTCTGGATATAAGGTATCTATAACCATAAAAGAAGAATAAGAATTTATTCGGCAAAACACGCATAAGAACAAAAGGCAATAAAGACCCGAGTAACAAGTAACAATGAAATATTACTAACAAGAAGCTATGAATATAACCATATATGATATCATATCAATATGTATGATTTTGGAATAAGTCAATAACATTATTTAAACCATTATACAAGAGCTTCGGACACATAGAAAGCAAATCAGACCTACGGTAAGGGAAATATCACAATCTCAATTTTATCCGAGATTGTTTATTTGTAAGTATTTACTAGGGTTTATTTTATCATACACATCCATGTTTCCTCAATATGTAATATTATTTCCATTCACCTACAATTGTTTAAATCCATTTATACCCTTCGGTGAGTTTTTAGTAATATGTATGAAAGGAATCTTTTGTCGTTTTTCGTACGAGGTACTTTTTGACTTTTCCGACAAAAGTACGAAGAATGTTTTTTTAACTTATACGGCAAGAATGGATTTTTAAAACATTATTTCCAAGAATATTCCTTTATAAGTTCTCAAGTTTATTTTTAATCAACTTCTTTTAGTTTATAATTCTATGACATGTTATGAAAATAAAAGTGTTTTTGAAGTAGAAAGGATATTTTCTCAAGAATGGAGTTCAAGTGTTTTATCAAAATTATTTTCCATATAAGATAATAAAGGGTTCTGTTTTTATCCCTATTATTACATTGATTTGATTATGTTGTGATGGAATTATTTTTATGAATTCCTTTATCTTATATGAATTATTTTATGATGTCATGATGTTTAAGATTTCTATTTGTATTACATGGGTTATGCAATGATGTATGATTTATGATTTTGTGGCACACATAAGAATGGTATCATTATGAGATGGGTGGGACCTATATCTCCCTCCAATTCATTGGGTAAAGATTTCATATCTCATGAGATAGACATCGCTGGAATGGTAGGTTATACCGGTTCAGTGAAACAGGACTGAAACGAGGGTGACTCGATTCAGAAAGGGACTTCGTCCACTAAGATAGTCTTGTAAATGAGTCATGACTAACAAGAAATGAATCTCTATGATTATGTGTGTATGCCACAAAGTTTCATGTTTTAAGTTATGCTTATTGGGATTTCATTTCACAACTATGATTTATCCCATGTTATGAAATTATGCTCTCTTTTGCAGGTTAAGATTTCCAAAAGTTATGTTCTTATGAATATGATGTGATTGATTTTTCTTTTGTTTACCCTTACTGAGCATTTGAGCTCACCCTTTTTTGTTTTCTTTTCCCAAGGATATAAAGAAAGGTTTTAGGTAAAAAAAAGGGAAGATCTTTATGGGAGATATTGAAGATCTTTCACCACGATTAGAAGATTATGTTCCGAGTTTCCAAAGACACTAAACTATTACGATCCTTGTGTGTGTGTTTTTTTTATGTACTAAGTATTCCGCAAAAGTAATGTAATTTCCATGTACGATAAGCTTTGGGCCTCTACAGTTGGTATCAGAGGAAAGGTTTAGTCAGCCTTTGGAAACTAGGATGCGAGAACTTTAGTGAGATCCCTAGAGATATTTCTAAGGTATGTCTATGGATGTCTCTAAGGTTAAGTATACGTATAGGTTATAGTACTAGAATTAGGCTAACGATCATAGAATTAAACTTAAGATGTTAGATATTGAAGGTACTCCCCCTTTATTATGTTGTTTTCCCTAGCATGATTTTTGCCTCTCACACTATTCTTTTTGGATTTTAGACGATGGCTGGAACCCGAAGGAACCGTGTTGATCAATGCAATGGACAATGCAATGATTGCCCTCCTGAACAAAAAAATGTTATGGGAGATGGAGTGAAAAATCTTATTGTTATACTTACACAAGCTATGAATCATTATGGACTTCCAAATGAGCAGAGAAGGGAACAATATTCTTTTGAGTCCTTCATGAGGCAACGTCCACCTTCTTTCAGTGGGTCTTCTGATCCACTTGTTGCTGAACAATGGATCAGTACTACTGAAAAGATATTTTCAGTTCTTCAATTTTCTGAGCATGATAAAGTCATCTTAGAAGTATATCATTTGGAAGGTGAAGCTGATAAATGGTGTAATCTTATCAAGAATACGAGGCAAAGAGATGAAATTGAGTCCATGGAATGGGACGAGTTCAAGAACTTGTTTTTCAGTAAGTACTTACCTCGTATTCTTCGAACAAAAATGGAAAAGGAGTTTCTTGAGCTGAAGCAGAAGGATGATGAATCTGTTGGTATATATGAAGCAAATTTTACAATACATGCAAGGTATGCATCTGGCATTATCATCCAACCTGAAAGTAAAGTTGATCGATTTTTTCAGTGGCTTAAAACCAAGTCTTCGATGGGAATTAGCTATAAGAGACATTAGTAGCTATGAAGAAATTGTGCGTTGTGCTATCATGGTATAAATGGAAGTTGGTGTTACATATCCATCTTATGGTTTTGACAAGAAACGAAAGATGGAGTTCAAGGGGAAATCTCAGAATAATGGTGAAAAGAAGATGAATGTTTCCTTATGCGCAAAGTGTGGAAAGAAGCATGGTGGAGATTGTCTTAAAGGGACTAGAAAATGTTTTAAGTGTGGAAAAGAAGGTCATCGAGCAGCTGAGTGTCGAAGTAATGGAAAAAGGGTTTCTAATGATGTGAATAAAGCAAAAACTGCAGAAAACGCACCACCAACACTTCAATGCTTCATGTGCAAGGAAATGGGGCATTATGCTAATAAATGCCCTAATCCAAGGGTTAGTGATGATCGACATGAGCAACTGCTTAAGGCAAAGGACAAAGGGAAGTCACATGCGATCACCGTTGGAGATGTTGAATATGATAACGATATGGTGGAATGATTAAGTGTTTATGTAATGGGATTCCAAAATAATGTTGTATCATAAAGTATTGGAATATTTATGTATTGGTCTAATGTGGTATTCAAAGTGATTGAGATATTTTTGGAAATAAGATGATATGAGCATAATGAAGGGAAAATGAGAAAACGAAATTTTTAACAGTATTCATGAGCTCATGATTGATATAAGGACTAAGTGATATCATTGTTTGAGTATATAGAATTTTGAGGATTTTGGTACGTGGAAAGTGTTAAATTTTAACTGCATTCATGTTTTCACTATGGTATTCAAGAGAATACATGATTAAGGACTTTGAATGTTTGGAATGTGACCAACAAAACATATCTTATGATATATGGGGATCGACGATGGTGTTAAATCTCTGGTAATCGTTTTCACTATGTTATGAGAGTGGACTGCAGTATTATGGATAAGCCTAAATATTGGAATGGATTATGTTGGACATAAGTTAGTATAGTTTAAGGATAAAAGTTTTTTTCGATATTATTGATGGGATGTTATAGTAATATAGTTTTAGAAAAAGGACAACCTGCAGGATGGGCGACAGCCCATCGCATCGGACAAGGCTGTGGAAATCAAACCCACAACCAAAATGCGACTAGCCTTTATCGCCTACCACTGGCCTACAGGAAGTCCCTATTTAGTAGAAACTAGTTTTATTATATTAAGTTGTATGACATATGATGTATAAGTCCATTTTAGGAACCATATATGATTAATCTCACTATATATCGACTTATGTGTATAATTTTTTTCTAACCTTTTGTTTGAGACATATAGAATGACCCGTCATTCTATCACATGATCTGCTAACACTTCATGAATAACAAATTCAACTTCATTTATTTAAGAGATGAAGTGAAAATTGTTAAAGGCACGAACAACAGTGATATTGTACCAAAATAAAGTAAGTATTTATTCTAATTCAAATTCATTAACTTTAGGGAAACGATCTTGAAAACCAAAAATGTTGTCCTAGTGATCTTATATATGATGAATCAGATGGTACCTTAGATCGGCACAAATTTATGGCTTTGTGATTGCTGGATTTTCTATAGCCATGTTCTCTACCACTCTCCATCAGAACATGATGGTTAGATTTCTCTTCTATATCCATATTTTCACCTATGTGGAAACCCAGTGATTAGTTTATTTGGGTAACCGTTACGTTTCATACTTTTGTTTTTTAAGATTGGTTTTGATATTACTTTTTATTATGTGGGTTTCTATTAATGAAACTTTCGAATAGTAAACCATTTATTACCCCGACGAATTTCGAGGGCGAAATTCATTTTAAGGGGGGTAGAATGTAACAGCCCGAGATTTTATGAAAAATATTCTTTTTAATTTTATTAATGTCTTGTGTTGTACGCTGCACCAAAAGGAGCTTGCACAACACACATACTTGACTTTCCTTACATTACACGCAATCGTGACCTTCCTCGATAGCGTGTGTTGTACGCAATACCGAGTTTCACTAAACAACGATATGCTATTAAAATATTATTATAACTAGCCGTTATGAATAGTAATAACCACCTTTTAAAATTTTAGAAATTTTATCTCTCAAAATGGACTTCATTTTTGGATTCGGAGTATCGAATTTAGCCTAAGGTGAAATTTTGGTACTTTTCGGATAATTTTCATATTCTGATGAATAGTGAAATTTACAAAATTATAATTAAAAACAAATTTTTTAATCAAAATAATAAATAGTGATAAATTATTAATTTGAGTTGTTTTAAAGTATATTTAGAATATATTTTTACAATTTAATACAATGTTGGTCATTGGATGTAATTTCACATTTAAACCAGACATAAACAAGTGTCAAACTTTTGATAGATATTGTTTCTTAAAAACACGCTATTTGTTTTAACAGTGGGATTTAATTATAAAATTAATTAATGCAACTTCAATGTTATGAATTTGGTAAAATAGACTTCATTTTTTAATTCTGAATATGAAATATTGCTTAGGATGAAATTTTGGCATTGTTCTGAAAAACATCAATTTTTGATGAATAGTGAAGCTACTAAGTGGTAGTTAAAAAAGTAAATTTTTCATAAAACATAATTTTACCGCTTCTGTGAATGGAATTTCAAAAATCCGAGAGACACGGTTAATTTCAGTAAGTAAAATGTGGTTCAATGAGATGAAAATAATTTTTGGTGAATAGTAACTTTTTACTTTTATTTACCACGGTTAAAAGTAAATAGGGTAATTAAGGGTAAAAATGATATTAATATTACCCTAACACATGTCCTAATCCTATGGGACAAGTGTATCTCGACCAAAAACAACCTTAAGTGTAAAATATTATCATTTAGGCCCACTTGGATTAGATTAGGACATTTATTATTAATTAATTCAAAGAAGAGTTAAAAGAGTTAAAATCAAAGTTTATTTACTAAAAGATTATTAATATAGGGTTGTACATAAGATATATTCTATTGTAAATTTTAATTATAAAGCTAAAAATATTTCCTACATGATGGTATTTTATTTGTAATTTTTAGACATCAAATAATTTAATTTATTTATGACACAAAGATGATGCAGTAATTATCTTATTAATGAAATATTGACATAATTGATATTATAAATACCAAATTAAATGTAATTTAAGACTTTTTATGAATTACACTAATTTTCTAGGTTACTATGACATATTATTGTTGATTTAATCAACTTGGTTCGAAAATATAATTCTGTTATGACTTTCACAGAAATCATATATCAAATAGTGTCAAAATTGACACAAAATAGTTTTTAAATCAAATATTATATTATTAATTGTTTTTTTATTCCTAAAAATCTACGGTTCATCCAAATGACTTATATAATGATATATATATTAATAATATACAATTTGGGGTTCGTTTGGCATGTTATAGTAAGTTTATTAACCATATAGTGAAAGAAAACAAAAAGACACGGTAAAAGTTAAATTATTTAACATAGAGTTAAATCTAATTGATAAGGTTAAAATAATACCCTAAACTTGTCTAAATCCTATTGGATGATAGTATTGCGACCCATACCCACTTTAGCTTCGAAATAAGACCCTTTGGAACCATTATAAACCGATTTTGATTTTAATATAAAATAATATTTTGAGATATTCCTAAGGTGCCCCTCTCCTCCCTTATAAAAGGGCACCTCCTCCCCCTCCTCCTCACACCAATTTGAGCACTAAAGCTCGGCCAACCCCTGCCATTTTCTCCTATACACTTACCTAGAATAATCATAGAGGTCCTGGTCTTCTTCAAAGTCCAATCTTAGTTCCCTAAGTGGAGGATTCAAAGAGGCGTTCCAAAGAAGAGGTAATATCCATTACCGATCTTTTCAATTTCTTTCTTCTTCAACTTATTTTTCCTTAGTTATTTCATTATAAAGTAATAACATCAGTATTACTTACATACTGATATGTTATTATAAATATGAAACAACCCTAATTCACCTTCTATACATCCTACGGAAAAATGAAATCACCGCGCGTGCGTACGTACGGAATACCGTCTCCATGCCGTGGTGTAATCTATTTTCCACCATCACCTTACAAGGATGGGTATAATGGTGTAATGAGTAACTATTTATGATTATTATAATGTAATATTGATACTGAAATAATATATATATACTCAAATACAATTCCACGATCATAGGAACGATATCATCACTCGTGCGTACGTACGGAATACCGTCTCCACGATGTGATGCGACTCGTTCTACATGATCATCATTACATAGTAATTATATAAATGAATTGAATGAATAAATATGATATATGTTACACTAATACCATTCTGGATATAAGTTATCTATAACCTTAAAATAAGAATAAGAATTTATTTGGCAAAACACGCATAAGAACAAAAGGCAATAAAGACACGAGTTACAAGTAACAATGAAATATTACTAACAAGAAGCTAATTATATAACCATATATGATATCATATCAATATGTATGATTCTGGAATAAGTCAATAACATTATTTACACCATTATACAGGATCTTCGGACACGTACAAAGAAAATCGGACCTAAGGTAAGGGAAATATCACAATCTCATTTTTATCCGAGATTGTTTCTTCATAAGTATTTACTGGGGTTTATTTTATCATCCACATCCATGTTTCCTCAATATGTAATATTATTTCCATTCACCTACAATTTTTTAAATCCATTTTTACCCATCGGTGAGTTTTTAGTAATATGTATGAAAGGAATCTTTTGTTGTTTTTCGTACGAGGTACTTTTTGACTTTTCCGACAAAAGTACGAAGAATGTTTTTTTTAACATATACGACAAGAATGGATTTTTAAAACATTATTTCCAAGAATCTTCCTTTATAAGTTTTCAAGTTTATTTTTAATCAACTACTTTTAGTTTATAATTGTATGACATGTTAAGAGAAGAAAAGTGTTTTTGAAGTAGAAAGGATATTTTCCTCAAGAATGGAGTTCAAGTGTTTTATCAAAATTCTTTTCCATCTAAGATAATAAAGGGTTCTATTTTTATCCCTATTATTACATTGATTTGATTATGTTGTGATGGAATTATTTTTATGAATTCCTTTATCTTATATGAATTATTTTATGAAGTCATGATGTTTAAGATTCCCATTTGTATTACATGGGTTATGCAATGATGTATGATTTATGATTTTGTGGCACACATAAGAATGGTATCATTATGAGATGGGTGGGACCTATATCTCCCTCCAATGCATTGGTTAAAGATTTCATATCTCATGAGATAGACATGGCTGGAATGGTAGGTTATACCGGTTTAGTGAAACAGGACTGAAAAGAGGGTGACTCGATTCAGAAAGGGACTTTGTCCACTAAGATAGTCTTGGGAATGAGTCATGACTAACAAAAAATGAATCTCTATCATTATGTGTGTATACCACAAAGTTTCAAGTTTTAAGTTATGCTTATTGGGATTTCATTTCACTACTATGATTTATCCCATGTTGTGAAATTATGCTCTCTTTTGCAGGTTAAGATTTCCAAAAGTTATGTTCTTATGAATATGATGTGATTGATTTTTCTTTTGTTTACCCGTACTGAGCATTTGAGCTCACCCTTTTATGTTTTCTTTTCCCTAGGATATAAAGAAAGGGTTTAGGGAAAAAAGGGAAGATCTTTATGGGAGATATTGAAGATCTTTCACCACGATTATAAGATTACGTTCCGAGTTTCCAAAGACACTAAACTATTACGATCCTTGTGTGTGTGTTTTTGTTATGTACTAAGTATTCCGCAAAAGTAATGTAATGTCCATGTACGATAAGCTTCAGGCCTCTACACATCTGGTCTTGTGTAGTTTCACAACTATCATCTTTGAGTTGCACCTCCCTAACTCCGTGTAAGAGTTAAGGAGAAACTTCTATCGAATGTAGAAAATATATATCCTATATATCCATGAAGGGTATCTGATGTGAGGCCAATTGCTCTGAGGCCTCATTCAGAAGCTATGAACTTGATATCCTACTGAGAGCATATGCCACTAAATTTCCCTTCCCAAATGTATATTCTACCACAAATTCATAGTCCTAGAATAAATCTATCCAATGTTTAAATCATATATTCTAATCCTTCTGATAAAATATATACTTGAGAATCTTATGGTCAGAGTAGACAATAAATATTTCATTCATAAGGTAGTGTCGCCACATCTTCAGTGCGAAGAATACCACTTCCAACTCAAGGTCATGAGTTTCATAATTATGATCATGTATCCTCAATTGTCATGATCCATAAGAAATCACTTATTTACCCTTAATTAGGACACAACCAAGACTGGATCTTGAGGATTCACAGAACACAATGTAGTCAGTTACCTCTTATGTAAATCTCAAGATAAGGGAACTCGTCATGCTATATATTTGTTGTTGATAGCCCTGATGGAATATTTATGTCCACATGAAGGGTTTTCCCTTCTCTTTAAACACCATCATGGGTTCTATCACCCTGTCAAAGTAAGGTACACACCTCTGATAGTACCCAGCCAACCTAAGAAATCTCTGCACCATGGTAACGCTCCTGGGTGGTTCCCAAGCAAGATCAACCTCGATCTTCATTGGATACACCACAACTCTTTCCTATGAAATTAAATGTCCCAGGAAGTGGTCGTTTTGTATCAAATACTCACACATATAGATATTTCCTTAAAGAGGGTGCTCTAAGAGTGTGTCCGGAACCATCCTCAAGTGTATTTATATCTCCTCCTCAGACACTGAATACACTAAGATGTCATCAATAAAGACCACTAAAAACTGGTCTATGTATGGCTGGAAAATCCTGTTTATGAGTCCCATGAACATTGAGGGAGTTTCCTTAATTCCAAACATCATCACTAATTACTTGTAGTGTCTGTAGAGACAACGTAAAGTCGTCTTCAATATTTCCTCATCTCATACTCAATGTTGGTGATAGCTTGATCTGACGTATGTCATTGGTAACCATATCACTCCCTTTAGCTGATCAAAGAGGCCATAAATTCTTGTTAGATGATATATGTTCTTCACGGTCACCTGGTTTGAGCACTGGATGTCCAATCATAGCCTCATGATTCTTTCTTCCTTCTTAGAAAACAACATTGTGGCTTCCCATGTTGAAATGTTGGTCCATACAAACCCCTTCCTCTGCATGTTCTCCAATTATACCCTCAACTCCCTATGATATTTTGGAGGTATCCGATATGAAGGTGTAGATATGAGTTCCATATCGAGGTATAGATCAATGGAAAATTCTAACCCTCTAGGACGAGGTATTCCTAAGACATCCATTGGAATGACTTCCTCATACTCGTCCATTACTATAGGGAACTAAAAACTCAAAACATCCACTGCTACATTGGTAAGGATGGCCACACGCAGCAAACCCCTTCCTTTGTCCTCTAACTCACTGAGCCTGGTGTGGACCACATTAGGGTGGTGTATGTATTATGCTAAACTTTATACCACCACATTCTGCTATCCCAACTCCCTTGTCACCTCTACTTCCCTACCACTTAATATGTTCCTATCACTATCTATACTCTGGTTTCTAATACAACATTTCACTTTTAGCACGATGGGATGTACAATAACTAGTGATATTTCCCATGAGATTTATTAGAAATAATTACTTCTTTCTTGGGTGACTGGACTTAGCCTATCGGCCTTGATCCGTAGTTCCCCTATCTTGGGACCTCTTCTTAGAGCATCTCACACATCCATATCTCTAAGACTTGTGTCGTCTTCCTACATTCCCACTGCTAAAATCCACTGGATATATCTTCTTAGAAAAAGTACATTCAATCATAATGGTTAGCACAAAAGCATACATAGGAATGTATAGAGGAATAGTGTAGGCTCATATTTCCCTAAACAAATCTTTCCCAGAGGTCCAATCTATGAAGCATTGGTAATATTTTTTCATCAAGTACATGGAAAGGTCGGTTATCCCTGTTGAATACTCAGATACGGACATGTTGTACAGCTGAATTTGTAGGATATCTTGGGAACACATATCCTCTATCTTTTATGGTATTATACCTTTCTCTATGAATTGTTATCAAGTACTAACCATAGAAATGTCACCTCATTGTAAGATTGGGTAATCTAAACCCCACCATTTACATGTTGATCCATGTATAAGGCTCACTTCTAGGACCACAATATGATCTAATGGTTCCCTGAATTGAAGGAAAACAGGGCCACCACCTCAAGCCAGTCCTTAGCTACTTATGAGTCATTATCTCTTTGAATCTTGAGGGGTCTCTATTGTTAAAATTTTGTAAGGCCCTGAGCCTGCGTGCGTCCTCTACAGATAGAACCGGTAGTAACTGCTGGCCAATAGGTGGTGGTAATGATGGAACATAGCCTGAAGGTTCCATCTTGAGAAATTGTCCCTGTACCGAAGCCTCATCACTCTATGCACCATCCCCGTGGTCATACAGTTGAATTTGGGCTGGATATTATCAAAGAGGCAACTTGATATAGATAAAGAAGAATCATGATTAAAAAATTATACCTAGTGAGATTAATATGACTTAAAAAGGACATGAGAAATCATTCAAAGATGCATGAAACTAGTGTTTTCGTGTGCAGAGTCAGAAAACAGAATTCAGGGTCCTGGTCTTGGATATGTCATCCTTTGGACCAAAAAAAGACTCCCTAGCCTAAAATATGAAATTGAAACACTTGATAATTTTTCCCCGTAAAAATTTGCAGACTCTTAGTTCTTCTGATAGAAATGATCTCCCTTTGATAATGATTTTTCACGACAAATATCTCAGGGCCCATGTCATGACTACCCCAAGTGCACCTTCCATAAGCCAGGGGATGGAGACTAGTATTTTTTAGGATTATCATAAAAAGGGAATGCATTTAACTTTAAACCAATACACACATAGAAATTTCGAACAATGGAAATTAAACAAAAAGTAAACCACAACTGCCACTAACACAACTACTGAGAGTACATTACAAACTGAATTTACCTAGGGGACTGAATAGAATCCCAAAACCCCAAAAGAATGTACAAATTTAGTGGTATGTATTCTCGAGATCCCACCTAAAGGGTAGGTGAAGGGTAGCTTCCTATATCCATAGATTTATGCTCGTTCATCCCTTCCCATTGAGCACCACCTGGTCCTAAACAACCATGGGCTCCATCAAAACATCAATCTCCTGAACAGCACACGACACATGCGGGAGAAGCCTATGTAGGGGTGAGTAACACAATACTCAAGAGGGATGCAAACCACAAAGTAAAGACCACAATGAAAGACTACAAAGGAAGAACAAAATTAAAGTCCACAAAGAAAGACCACATATCAAAGACAATTCACAAAAGTATAACTCAATGTATAGAAATAAAGATTTTAAGATGTAAAGATAAATCATCTTGTATGGTTGAGGTACTTTTCAATGATTATCCAGAGAGGTTCTCTCTAATAATAAACCACTAAGGTATAATCGGATTTTGGACCACTGAGGTCTACACAGCTACTTGACCACGGAGGACTTCTCATCTGTAGGACCACTGAGGTTCACTTGGCTTCTAGAGCACTAAGGTTTGATTGTCTTCCAGATCACTCAGGTATGCTCGTGTGATAGACCACTATTGTCCTCCCATTAGTTGGAACACTAAGGTCTCCTTGGCTGGTGGACCACTGAGGTCTGCTCGTCTGCTAGACCACTGAGGTCTGATCAGCTACGGTACCACCGAGGTTGGCTCATCTACTGGACCACTAAGGCCCACTTGTCTTCTGGATAACTATGTTATGCTCATCTATTATACCACTGGGTTCCACTCATTTCCTAGAACAATGAGGTCCACTCATCAGCTAAAACACTAAGGTCTGCTCATCATATCCTTCTTGTCACATCCAACCATAGGATTCCTTCTATAAAATGCGCTTGATTTCGGGAGAATCTACACCTAAATCCCATGATTGTATCTCGACTACCACAAAAAGTTTCTTATAGAATACCCAAAGGAATAGATCATTGTAAGGGTCACAAATCCTTAGATGGATCGTTAATCAAATGTCTGGTCTGATAGATATTGGTGTTTTAGTAAGAAGGGGATAGTTGTATCCAGTACTGGTCTGACCAAACTATCCTGAGGGTCCCAAATGAACCTACCCATTTCGGCCGACCTAACCCGACTCGTTTTGGGTCCAGGCCTACCTGGTCTGACCTGGTCTAGTGTCTAGGCCAATTGGGCCATGATGGACCGAACCTGGTTCGGATGTGGGTCCAACCCTTCGGGTCGACCTGTGACCTAATCCAAATTATCTATCCCAGTCCAACATAGTTAGATCATTTTATTTCCATTAGGGCCGCATAACAGTCTAGTTTCATATCCTTACCAAACCAAAATGATGGGCCACTTCTCCTCTAGCCTGGGCCGACCATCGGCGTGATTTGCTCCACCGGCCCAACCCAATTCTAGGCATGGCCTACTAGTCTAACCCAGCCCATAAGGTTGTCCATTCTAATACATCGGGATGTGGTGGTCTCTACTTCCTAGCTCCTCCCACATGGATCGATGACACTGCATCCTTACTCTGCCGACATGACTCGACTGAGTCGCATCCCCATCCTCCACAACACCCAGTCGTGACCTCCTACACCACGCGGCATGCCTGGTGCCATTCGGGTCCACTGCACATGGTCTATTGATTGCATGCCCCCTGGAGATGTGAATTTTCACTGCGTTCCCCATACTCTACCGCCACCCACACTGGCCACTACTCTCTTCGCCACCGATGAATGTACAACCGAAATTCCCTACCGCCACCAGCTATTGAGCTGGAGGCCTATGCCACCGGGTAACCGCACCCCCAATGGCACCGTTACGCACCACCATTGGTGTCCTTTATTATGCGAGTCACAACTATCAGTGTGGCAGTATAATTTCTATTTTTAAAGTAATTCTGTGATCCTTAGGTCACAATATTTATCACTATGTCCCCATGGTGACCTTTTCATCACTCCAAGGGTCAGGTTGTGCTCATAACCTCCTAGGAAAACCTGACGCGACCTCATTGTACCATCAATAAAGAACAATTTTGGAGAGAGATGGGATCACAATTAACACACAATGAATAATCTAGTGTTTTGGTTTTTTTGTTACAGATCTATTCTTGTATCTAGGGTAATAAAGCATAATTCAATCACTGTGATTTTTAATCCCCAACATCAACCTACAATATTTATATCAAATCTTGCAAGTTGAAGTCATCCTCAGATCTAGTAGTTAGTGAGTTGATACATATTTTTCATTTGGAAGGGAAGAATAGGGAAACAATAATCACACTAATTTAAACCCCTTCATAGGAAATAAAATGTTGTTCCAGGATGGTTTTTTTTCATCATCCATCGAAATCTAGTCCTCAATCCACTCTTCAAAGTGTTGTCTCTGCTTTCCGATTTTCTGGTGTTTTTTATTTGAGAGGATAACTTCTTAATTCTACAACGATTATCCTTCATAGATTCAGAGTGATTTTAAATATCCTTCACTAATCCCCAATTCATGTTATCCCATTAAATGGAATAAATGCATTGTGGTGTTTCGGTTATGTTGAGTTGCCACAATTACGGTGTTTTATTTAGAAAAATGTGTTTCTGTTACTTTCCATTGTACTTTCTTTGTGAGGTTTAATTTGTGGAATGAAATGATAAACGCATTGATGTTTTACAATGGATCAATTTCAAATAAAATAAACATTTTTTTTATTATATTTTTTCTTAAAACGTCAAAATATTAACTTTTTCTCTCAACCAGCAATGGTCGAGGTGAGGCACCCCTTAAGGAGAACAGTTCATTACGAACTCAATAGTGGTATCGTATTTTTAATTTGAGTTTCCATTTGTGAGTTATTATGATTCCAAAATAAAATAATATTTGTTTAAATTATTTTATATATGGTTACATCCCAAAAATCATCTTTCATAGCCTGCCCATGTCTGCCAATGTTAGGATCAGCCTAAGAGAAGAACACCCTCACGAACTCAATCGTACTCTTGTATTTCAATCATAATTATCATTTATGTGTCATAATGACTTTAAAATAAAATAATCATTATTCAATTATTTTATTTAGAACAAAAAACTGCTTTCCATTGTTGGCCCACACCGGACAATGGTTGGATCTACCTATGGAAAGAATACCCTCACAGCCTCCACATTGGTTACATATTTTCAATATGATTCACTATTCGTCAGTTATAATGATTTATAAAAAAACAAAATAATTAAATTATTTTACTTATAGTTATTCCATTTTCAGGGTTTCTCACTCGAGGCCCACATTGACTAAACATAAGTCGTTCTTGGGTTAAAACCACCATCCTGAACACAATGGTGCACTCATATTTCATATCTAGTTACTCATTTATAATTTATGCCATTTTTCAGGAAAACTACTCACACAAGCTATTTATTACATAACATTTTTTGACAGATCATTCCAGGCACTCCGACCCTTGGAATCGCACACTGTCTCAGTGTCTTGTATCAAATTAATGACATATAATTTAAAAATATATATGGAATTATATTACATAACATACATTCCCTTTGAGTCCATTTCTCCACAAAAAAATAATGCATTGAATAATTTAATAAGATCCACCCTAGAATAAGGTGGAATTTCCTTTACCTATGTTCAACAAAATAAAAAATGAAAACAACCACAAGAGTCTTTGAAGGGTGTGAGTAATAAATTCCAGTTGGATGGAATAGTTAATTTATTTAATGTTTTTAACCCAAAAAACTAATTAAATAGTTTTAAAGCAGTTATAAATTAAAATCACTTTAAAAACATACAATTTTAATGTAAAATATTAAAATCTAATTGATTTTCCATTATAAAAAAATTGGATTTGAAAAATGATTTCCAACATGGATCAAATAACTAAACCTATCCAAAAAACATGATCAACATAATGAAAAACAATAACTAAGGTTGAGTGTAATATCAATATTAATAACCATCAAATTAGAAATGAATGAAATTTTCCATAGCATCCCATCAAAATAAAACAAGACTAATCAAAATCAAAAATCATGTAAATAAATCCAACTAGATTAATGTGCTCCTAAAAATCTAACAAAAATAATATCATGAGTTATTAAATAAATATGAAATAAGGAAAAAAACGATGCTCTCGCGGTCATCCATGGTCTCAAAAATGGAAGATCACACTGTATTCAAACGCAAAGGCACTAACAGTCCCTTGGAAAAAATTAGAGTAATGAAAATTACTCCCTCATAAGGATCACATGGCTATATAGATGACCCAATATAAATTCTCCCATGGTATTCCTATTGAAGGCTCAAACAGTCCATCTAGAAACACCTCACTAACACCCTAGATAACCCATGTGCTACACCATGCAAACACATCCACAAGAATGTTTCATTATCAATCAATCTAAAAAATAATCCATTTCAAAAAGAACATTACCATTTTATCAGAACACCATTCCCATGTTGAAAAAATTTTGAAAACCATTTTATAAATCCATGTAGTACCATAATACCCCCTAATCCAATTTATCAAATATATGTTGTGCATATAACCCACACCCTATTCAGAATTACCCTATAAAACCAAAATTTATATTCCTATCATTGAAAAATATCAAAACTAGAATACACATAATACCTAAATAATTTAAATGATATTTATATATATAAAAACCAAATTAAATTATAAATTTAAATGTATTCTATTGAAAAAACCTTTAAATTGATACACATACTTGTGGTTCTGTCCAAATATCATCACCCTAGTGGAATACTATTAGATGGAAGAAGAAAAATTATTGTCACGAATAATAAATAAAAAACCATAACACATAACTTTCATTTTTACAACACCCCCATTTGGGTTCCAGACATACTCAAAAATTAAATAAAGTGGAATGCTGAGGAGAATATGAGAGACCATAAATAAATAAACATAACTCAATCAAAAACACAATGATCTCAAAGAAAAATCCACAAGTAGGGGAGATTCTATAAGAGTCTATATAGGGTTTGTTCTTAATGGATTAGGTAAAAGGTGTTGAATTACCTAAAAAGATAAAGGGAATATAGTAAAAACCCACTTTATATGTGACCTGGACTGGATGTGTGGTTTGGGATCCTTGTTAGGAATACGATGAACCAACTATGAGGGTGATAATATCCACTCAAATTTGCATGCATTGTTTCCCCTAGGGTGTCACCAGATTTGAAAAACCAATAGCATGACATGAAAATAATATGTATTAAAACTACATCACCATCATATGATTAGTCATATAGTTTGGTAAACCATGCACTAAATTTGTGACTTAGTACAAATCCCAAAAAATATAGGTTTATACCACTATAAACTATAAACACAAATAATAACTAAAAGATAAGTGAAAAACAACATTAGACATCCCATTTACCCAATGGGCGTCACATACTGCCCAACTCTTGATGAATCCATCACGTGAGTTACATTAAAATACATAATCACACAATCATTGATATTACATTATAACTAACACAATCATTATGATACGAGTTAAATATTAAATATAAATAGAAGTGGCACATTTTCTTCTTCCATATGACCTATCCATACTGAGGATATATTCTATGATAACCCCATGATCCAGTGAGTACGATAATTTTCACTAAATTTGTTTGCTAACATGAAACCATTTTGAAACTATGACAATATAACACATCCAGACAACAAGTGTCACATAATCCAACTACCACTCAATATATTATTCCATGTGAATGAATCTCAAATATAAATACCTCATGTTCCCACTACATACATGAAATTATCAATGTAAACATAATATAATTATCGAAACTAGGGAATTGTATCTCTCTGGATAATTTCACCAAGGGATATTGTTTCCGATGATAATGGTGCACCCAACAATTGAATTTAGGGGATGAGTTTCTAGAAATCTATTATGTTAGATGATATATCATTTAAGGGTCTCTAACTAGTTTTTCCATAGATCCATAATCACCCAACGGTTCTCACATCCGTGAACCATGGACTTTTTTTCCAAAGGTAAGCACTAGTTGGATGATTTTTCCAATGAAACTTATGAAATCACATTGTTTAAGAGGATAGGAACATGGACTCATCACACCCTTTTTGGGGGATGAATTTTGAATTCCTAAACTCTCTTATAGATTTATTCCATGTTCATATTCTCTTGAATCCCTAGATTATTCCCAATCATATTTCCATGAATTAGCCCTAGGTAAGATCGATAACAAATAAAAATTGGTTTAGAATTATCTATATGTATCCGAGGATCTCCATAAATGAATATAACTATGTGTATCCGGGATTCTAAATTAACGTTACCCTTTGTGAACACATCCATAATTTCTTAGTCATTTACTGGGACAACGATGGTTTAAGCCATACGATGGGGTGCTCTGCAGTTTATTATCAACTAGGGGGATGAAAGATGATTCAATATTGGCATCAAACCTATAGTATGGGATTACAAATTATACTCATAGTATGAATTAGAACCCATGTATTTTGGTTCCACTTAACTAGACACATAACCATTTGAGTTCATTTGATGAGGACCCAACCATGTAGTTTGATGCCATGCTACAAGAAGATATAGGTGAATGGTTCCTTGTCTATATTAAATGTTGAACCTACAACAAAATAAACTAAGTGACTTGAATGATATGTGGTCTTCTGCTAAGACATGGACCTATGGAGAATATTGAACATAGAAAATTAGGGAGGATTTAGAGCTGGTTTTGGACCTCAGGGAGGCTTCATACTTATCCTAGTTAGTTGGAAATAAAATCCCACGTAGTTAGGTGTCACTTAACTAGATACGTCACCTTTTTAAGTCATGTGAAGATGGTAAAACCTTGATCATTGAATTAAGGTAGAAATGAAATCTAGTTGGATGGTTCCTAGTTAATATTTAATGTCAGACATACACCAATGTGGTCTATGTAACCCAGAATAGATGTGGTCATTGGGCATACATGGACCATTCAGGAATATGGCTAGGAGAACATTAGGGTGGATGTGGTAGCAGTGTTTGGGCCCTAAGAGGCTTTCTATTTGTCAATGTTACTTGGGAATAGAATCCCTTGTAGTTTGGTTGCACATAACTAGACACATCACCTTTTGAGGTTGTGTGATGAGGACCCAAACATGCAATATGTCATAATGTGGAATGGAAATCTAGGTGGACAGTGCCTAGGTATGTTTTAATGTGAGACATAGGCCAAAGCATCCCATAATAATGAAAGGATATGTGTTCTTTTGGGTGTACACGCACCTACTAGAAATATTTATAGGAGAATAATAAGGTGGATTTGAGAGCTGGGATTGGACCTCATGGAGGCTTTATATGTATCACAATTAGTTTGGAATCAATGCCCATATAGCCATGTTTCCCATGAGTTTTAACATCAAGCGGTTAGGGCGTTAATGATCCGTCATGAACATGATGAAATATATGAGATATGTGAAATATATGGGTTGAATCGTAGGAATATCTCTTACATATCCAAGTTAGTTTAGAATAGATATCCATGATGTTCTAAAATCTATGCCTTACCAATGGATTTTTCCTATTAAAAGGGAATGATTGGGGATTATATCGAATAGTAGGGCCATTTGGATATGGTTGTAGATTACATCGATTAGGTAGTCCATTTGAAATTCGGGTCATGTGGATGTATTGATCACTACAAATCTCTAATCCCAAATTAGTCATTATTGGTGTTTGAAATAAGAAGAATCAGAAGATATGATGATCAAAAAACCCCTCCATTCACTAGTGTATGGTTCTGGAGCCCAAAGGGGTTGGGGGGGCTTTAACTGTGTTCATTTACTCTTCGGTCTTCAAATCTAGGATTTTTTATTTTTGGTGATCTATTCGAATAAGTACCTATACAAGGCTAGGAGGAGAAAGAGTCTCGCATACTACAAGAAAGATCAAGGGTATACCTAAATGGTAGTTTCCATTTTAATTTCATATAGGGTATTATAAAATTTATAGTCATATTGTTTGGAGATAACATCACAGTTTAATGTCATGTTTTAGGGACTAATACCGCACTGTTTAACATCATGTGGATAGGATAATATCTCACATTTTATAGTCATAGAGTTTGGAAGAATTGTAAATTATTAACTTGAGGATAATCTGGTTGGGTTGTTCTAACCTACCGCAGATATGATTGGGAAGGAAAGTGTAAACCATAATTCTAGGTACTCCGAGATCTATTGGAATGATATAGGGAATAGTATCCATTGGGGCATATACAAGTCGGAAAAGTCTTCCCTAAAAAAATTAGTCTCTAGTTGAAAGGCCTTTGTTGGGAAACTTATATAGATCTACCAGGGAATACTGTTTATAGTCAATAAAAGGTGTCCTCAGGACACTGACCTTCCATTTCTGATGGTCGGGGAGGTTTATGATGATCCAAAATATTTTGGGAGACAAATTTTTTAAAAATCAAGGAATTTTTTGGGGCATGATAGAATAATTCATATCGTGATTTTCCATGAAGTTCTAGATAAACATGGAATATTAGGCAGGTGATGGGGTTTAAGAGTTTTTTGAGGAGTAGGTTGACTCATGGTATTGATGGTACAGACGTTGGATAAACATAATGGAATAATAGAAAACATCATTGACCAAGCACAATTTTTTTTTGATGAGACTCTTCATTTATCATGGTGGTGAGTGAATATAGCGAATGGATTGACCTATAGTGACGTGGCCACAACATGACACTAATCTCTACCAGAGGTGTGGGGGTGTAGGTCTTGCGTTATAAAATAACGGGAGTAAATGATTTTCTTAGTAGGGATTTCTATGTAGGATATGAATTCTTAGGGGAGATCTTGAAGTGTCATCCTTGAAGGGGAGCCTGTGAAAAATAAGACCACACATGATTTGTCTACATATGATCATATGTGATATATTTTCATAAAATCATCAACTGTGATGCATCATCTATGAAGGAGAATCGAAGAACTCTTTTCCACCAATGGTCCATCCACAAAGACGCTCTCAAATATGATTTCACAATATGTGTTTTCTACTTAGGGGGTCTTCCGCGATGAAATTTAATTCGTTCTATGTTCTCAAAAATTAACGACCGAATTCAAAATTGATACTAACTTAGTATATTTTCTACTATGTAGGGTCTTCTTTATATACTTAGTTGTATGGAATCTGTTAAGGGCCACCCACATATAGTTTGTATGATGGAATCTATAGAGTACTTCATGTGTGGGATGAATTTATCTCGAACCTCCTTCTAATATTTCACCCATTCATCATATCGTTTTGTTGAGATTACATTTCTTATTACCCCCGCAACATCCATTTATAGAGGAAGGGAGAGGCTAGATACCTTCTTGGAAGGTCATCCATGATGGTTCTCAATCCTTCTTTTTCAAAATCCAAGAGTGGACTTATTCATCATGGGGTGTCATTTGCAGGTGCTGGTAATACCACCTCATCACGTGAACTACATAGTTCATAGGCGATATTCATTCACAGCGGTAGAAACCACTTCTTATATCCCACAAACTCTTTTCGTTAATTTGGGCTTTATGATACCATGGATTTCCTTGCAAAGCGATGGTCTAGACAGGGTTTTGGGTCTCACATTCACATCCCTTTTGAGAATTTTCTTCAAGGTCATATTTGGGTTCATTATTTTACCCTTTTTCAAATTCATAGAAATTACTTATCCTTGAATTCTTAATTTTCAGGACCTAACAGCTATATTAGTAACTACCACTTCAATAACTCTCGAGCATCACAATTATGATATTGTAATTTTTGAACCCGTGTTTCATCACTAGAATCTGACTAATTTCATAATGATATCTAAGAACTATATAAATATAATTTTCATGAAAAAATATACAATATAAAATTAACTACATTTAATTATTTTAGAACCCCACTGTTCCACCTCTTTTGTTAAACTACTCACACTAATCTCAACGAAAACCACAATTCAAACAGTTTGTTAGCATCATATTCAACGCCATGACCATAACAATGCTATATGATACCTATAGAATATATTTGTATATCCTATAATTTATTCCGGTATTAAATATGATTCCCTTACAATATTATCCCAATGAATATCCACCATAATAGTGTTTGTATGTTCAAAAAATAATTTTGGGAATAACCCCACCCAAGATAACTCATCAAGTCAAACTATATATGTTAACTTGGTGATGGTAAACTAAAATCCATAGAATAATTTCCATATTCAATTAGCATACTTCCATGGATCATGAATAAATGATTCGAAGATATAGATTTTATAATAGGTTATCATATTGGCGTGTTGGAATTCATTAAATGTTAGTTATTTATATACCCATGTTATGATTCAAAATTTATCTTCCACATTTCCATTCGATGAATTTGTGTGGTGAGAACCCATCAGCATTTCCACTCAATGGTATTAACCTAGTTGTAAATATACATAATTTATTTTGGATTTACATATATCTTACCAACAGACCATAATATTGTGGTTAAAATTATTGAATAACATATGCATATTATATTACTAATGTGTCACACTAATGTATCTAAATGATATAAATTTGATGGGTTAGATGCAAATTATTTATCACTCTAATTTATTGGGTATTGTTTTTATATCATGATATTCCATTTATAGTGAAAGAAATTATAACCTATGAATGCAATGTTATGATGTCTTGGTGGTTATCCTTCACATATTTTTTAAGTAACATTTTATATTAGTTTGAAATTCCCAAATTTACATTATGATATCATTTTATATGATGCCACTTTATTCAAGATTTTGGTTCTCACCCCACTTATTTTACCTTGATATTTTGATTCAATCACATGGACTACGTTATATATACTATGAATTTTTTATTCTATTACTATGATTTATATATAATAATATTATTATGCATATCCCAATGTTAACCCATGATGTTTTGGATAATCCCGGTAATATAAGGGTCTGTTTCATAGTGTTTAAATTATTATTTTTCTAACCATGCATCATGTTAATGCTTTTTGTACAAAATTACCTAGATATTCCTAGCCACATGATCATACTGGGTTTTATTTTGTGCACCATTAGGTAATGAATCATGAAATAAACTGTAATAAAGATATGTTTCATCATAGAGAACCAATGAGATACCATGTCAAGATTGGTTATTACTAAATCACATACCTCCTAGATTCGTTTTACAGATTTATTTCTTAGATATGATGAATAATATAAAATCAATTCATATGATGTGTTGTTGATTAGATAATGGATATTTAATTACTTGTCAAATCATGAAGGAAAACACCATTCTAGTAAAAAAATATCAATCATTCTTTAATCAGTCATGGAAAAAATATATCCTAGAAGTGACTCGATAATAATAGAGCCTCAAGATGAAAATATGTGGAATCATAATTGGAAATGAACACCATTCAAAATGGATCTATTAGTAGTTAAAATTATTTCATCACCTCATCAAAAACCACCAACGTTCTATAATAAATCGAGGAAATCATTATTAAATGTAATCCAAATAAATATATCATGAAACTATATTCCATGTTTATGATCATATTAATGGGAAATAGTTAAATCTTTATAGAACCCAATGAATATTGGTTTTAAGTTGAATAACTCAATTTAGAGTCAACAACTCCCATTGATTCATTATAATAGTGATTTATTAGATATGATATCATCTAGGAAGGATAATGGATTTTCAAGTTATGATAAGAGTATTTCAGAAAGAATAATTGGTAAAAATAGAGAATCAGTGGTCAATAAAAAGGATATTAATATCATTAAATACACACAAACAATATTTGTGTGCATGTTTTATAAAAAATTGAACTAGCCATGAGAGGAATTTATCCTCACCATGGACCATATATAGTTTGCGTTCACCGTTTTCCAAACCATAAACCAACCCTTTTATTTTCACTCAAGGAATTCAAATGGTTTTTATTGTGCACTACATGATTTGAAAAACCTATCACCTTAATTTCGAGTTCTCACATTGGGATAATGTGAGAAGCAGAATTGTTTTGTGGTGAATCAATAAGGTTTGAATAGACAATGATCAAACTTTGATTCTTGTATAAGCCCTCTTAAACTCATTAATACCCACAAAAAACTATCAGATTTCAGCCTATTCATTTCATCTGTAACACCCTAAGAAATTAAAATATTAATCTTTTAGAATAAATTAAATTTATGATGCAAGATTTCTTTATATGAATCACCAAGTTAAGTTTATATTAAATGAAAAAAATATCTTATGTCTGATCTATATGGATCACCGATGTTATATTTCATTACCCATAAGGCAAAATATCATTGATGGATTGCGTAATACGCAGAACAGAGTTTTACCCAAAAATATTATATTATTAATATATTATTATTTAATATAATAAGACATAACCATTCCATTAAATTAGTGGTTATGAATAATATTAAATAACCTATTATGATATATGGTTTATACTAATATAAGGTAAATTCATTGGTTTCCTATTAATTAGAAATGAAAATATAAACCAATTGAATATAAAAGAGATATTTATATTTTTATTATTGTAATGGTATTTTATCCAAATAAATTAAATTAATTAATATTAGAGAATTAAATTAATGAATAATATACATTGTATATTAAATGAAATATTTTTTTACATTTACTCAATATATTTTATTATCATTATATAAGAACAAACACAATTTTACATATAAAAGCCTATATTTTTATAATGGTGGTTTTACTACCTTTTAGTAGACCACTTATTAAAAATATGAATATTGACACATTTATAAATTTATTATAGAAAATTAAACATCATTTTTGAAATCTAAATGTCAATATTATGTTTGGAATAATTTTTTGTATATTTTGGTTAGGTTTAATTTTTTGATGAGTATTGAAAAACAATGAATTGAAATTAAAAACTTCTTTTTTGTCGAATTTATTTATATGGTTAAATTGTATATTTAATTGGGTTTAATGTATAATTATATATATTTTATATCATTTAATAAAATTTGGGTACTGATAATAAATTTCACATTGAATATATATATATACACATATAAAACATTTGAACATCTTTACGTTCAAAACCAGCTTTTTCTTCCCTTTTGAAAAATTCTAGGATAATGTCTCTCTCATAGTTCCCAATATAAATTCATATCATGACACTCATGTAGTGAATATGATGATCTCCAGTTTCCTACATGTACAATCTCTCTCTTAAGGGAATGTTATGGATCCTGGTTCTTCGGGTAACATGGAATGCCCTACAGAACATGACCCCCCAGGATTGCATGTCGATGATTTCGAGAACTCTGATAACTTATCACAGGTTCCAGCATCAAAGAAAACTAGGAAACAAATACCTTCTATCGAGATCATAACTCCTGTAGATTCAGTAAATAGGTTCACCTATCTCAACATTTTATCCTCCCCTAGAGATGACATGGACTTTTCCTTATCTCAGTAGAATATATTGGAATATTTATCTGTTTATACAGTGGGAGATGATTTTGGATCCAATGACAAAGGCATAAAACTAGGTTATGATGGTCCTAGCACTAGGATTCGGTCTTCTGATCAATTATGATCCTTCTCTTTAATTTTCATGGGATATGGATAACTCCCATAGTTAAAGACCTTAGGCACCTTATTACTACAAAAAGCCTTTGTTAATTGGAATTGCAAAACCAAGAATGAAGTTTGATATATGGATGGATTTCTAGTGGATTTCATTAAGATATGCCTTTTTATATAATAAATTTGATGGTGCCACACAATCCATGTGGGTTCTTAATATCAATAGTTTCATAATTGATTCCTTCTATAATGATCATCTATCAGTGAAAATTTTATGTTTAATTAATAACAATTCTATTTCTATAACATAAGTTTATTCTTATAAATTATATACAAGGAGAAGAAACCATTAAAGAAATATGGTTTCCACCTATGAGAGTATGTCTACATGTAGGATTTTTATTTTTGATTCTAATGATATCGTGATGAGAGATTAAAAAACTGGTAATAATCTTTCTAGAACCTCAGCAAATGATTCCCTTACTGCATTGATCAATGTGGATTGGCTGAAGTCTCTATCTCTAAAGTTTATTACACTTTTTGCAGGTTTAAAATTATAATGGACGAATTGAAAGAGTGGAGTAAGGAGTCATTTTATACCATGAAAATGAAATTAATGAAGTTGAATCCCAACTAGTTGTGTGCAAGTAAAATAAAAGGTCTCATGATATACCATCTAAAGAAGAGATAAAAGCTACATCTATATTAGATAATATATTTACCTATAAAGGGAACATTTCTTAAATCCATTCCAACATCAAGTGGCTGAATGAGGGGGATAGGAACTTGCGTTTCTTATTTTTTATGCATATGGATAAAAAGGTGAAAAGGTTTCTCAATTCTCTAAAAATTTATGCGAGTATGTTCATTTTTGATTATGATATTTAATATTACGTGACATGCTATTTTTAAGAGTTATAATTAGGTACTAGGGAGGGTATTTCAGAAAAAAATTGATTAAATTATTTGAATAAAGCATTGATTAATGTCAAAATTAACGGCTAATTGAGCCCCCTATGTTAAGTAAATACATGTATCTCTCTTCTCTTTAAACATGGATAGTGTTTTTGGTACTTATGGTTTCACCAAAAAGTTCTTTATGTTTTATTGGGACATTGATTAGCTTTAGGTAATAAATGTTGTGAGGTATTTTTTTTATTCATTCTTCAAAGACATTTGGGATGAATTTAAATTTCATTGATTTAATTCGAAATAATAATAATCCTTTGGATATAAAATAGTTCTGGGCTATTGTTTTTGGAAACTCAATACCAAAGGTTATTAGAAAAATCATGGCTCATAGGTTGGGTGAGGTTGCCCTGGGATTTATTCATGTCAATAAGTTTGGGTTTGTCCTTGGGAGGAACATACATAATTGTCTCTTCACTACCTATAAATGTGTTAATATAATGATTAAGAAGACATAAGATGGTAATACTTCCATGAAGGATGACATTTCAAAAGATTTTAATATAATAAAATGGGGTTTTTTTGTAATCCTAAAAATGAATTGGTTCTCACTGAGGTTTACTGGATTGGTTTACTCCATTTCTAAAATTTAAAGTCTTTCTATTCTTATTAATGGATCACCGAGAGGCTTTATACAGTGCTCAAGAGGCCTCAGGATTTGTTACCCTCTATCCGGACTTCTATTTTCCATTATTGAAGACTCTATGAGATAGTGTCATAATGATATTATCAATATTGGCTTGTACTGATGTATGAGAAATGGGAGGGATTTCTTTTCACCCCCTCACTTTCTCTATGATGATGATATTAATTTTTTGGAAAGATAAAGCTATTATCTTTTTCCTTAAGTGAATTTTTTATAGTATAAAGAGGTTTATGGTCATATTATGAGCTGGAACAAATCCTATGATATGTTTTTTGAAGGCATGAGTATTTCCAAGCCAAATAAGATTGTTCAGAAATTTTGGGTGAAGAGAGGTCCCATGTGTTTTATTTGTCCTGGAGTTCCTCTTTCATGGGGTAGGTTCAAAAGATGTTATTTTGATGGATTTTCCATGAAAATAACTCATCTGTTGGATAAATTGGAAGTGGAAGTCTATATTAGGCAGACATAGATTTTATTGTAAATTCTGATATCACCTCAATGTTTTTTTACTCTTTCTCTCTTTATAGATGGTCGAGGTCCCCTGTTAAAAAGTTATCTAGCATGATCAAAAAAATTATCTAGTTATACTCAATTTAAAAAATGAAGATAGTCACAATATCCTAGAGAGATTGAGTCAAGTCTGTGGATATGAAAGGAATATAAATTAATTATATCATGATTTCCAATTATACATTGCTAAAAAAAATTACATGGTGGATTCCCTCTATACCTCACTTCCTCAATATAGTTTATGGCCTCTAGATTTGATGATAGGATGCATAGTGTTTGTGCTATTTAATTTTCGTCCTATGTTTAACAAGATATTAAGAAGGATTATTCTGATATTATGCATAATGAAAAATGGGTGGGATGTAGAAACACTCAATTAAATTACTAGAAAACTCTTTGGATGGATTGAACCATAAACACTAATTTTGATGTTCCTTCCTCCCTAAAGTCTGCCCATATTTCTAAGTTACAAGGTAGCCATAATATTTATGATCTGTTCCCAAATCGTATTTGTATGGAGTTATCTAGATTTGAATATTATGACTATGACACTTTGGATAGGTTACCCAATAGTGATGACAAATTTTTCCCCTTTTACTATTATATACATTATTGTGGTACCTCTACTGGTATTCCATCTTTGGTAGGAGGTTTTATTAAGCAATTCATTTCCCCTGTTGATATTATTCACATATGTAAGATATGGATTCAGTGGTTTCTTATTCAACCACTCAACCAGTGCATCAGGATGCCCCTTTCGTTGAAGGATTTTTTTGACTGATGATAAGTACATTCAACAATTTTTTTCCTGTATCTTTAGGAACATGCTGTGAAGTTATGTCCATGACCTTTTTCGACGATGCTTTGGTTTTCAATCAACTTTGGTACTACTCAATTCTTTCTGCATCATGGATCATAGTGAGAAATTTCACTCTGTATTGTTGGTTGTGGGTACTAGTTTTTTTTCCTACACAAAAAAGGCACGAAATGACTTTGTTTTTAAGAACCAAAAACCTTATTTTCATGCTTGTGTCTTAGCTATTCACTATGGTATCATTATTTCTTCTAAACATTAAACTGGATCAATGCATAATTATGATTCTGACTTGATTATTTTGAGATCATTTGTTATTCATGGTAGGCCAATGAATCCCTATGTGGTGTAATATATTTGATGGATACAGGATATACCATGTTAGATAAAGGTCAACATTGATGGGGCGGCTTCCTATGCACCAGGGCCTACTGGTTGTGGTGGTGTATTTCGTACCCATTGGGGTCTTATTAAGGGAGGTTTCTTTTACATCATTGGAAATGGATTTTTAATTGAAGCAGAACTCTGGGATATGGAAAAGGTGATAAGGTATGTTGTACACTATGGTTGGCATATTTTATGGATGCAATCAGACTCATCTCTTTTTGTGAAATTTCTCAAATATGGCTCAAGGAATGTACCATGGCGGAGATTGTCACCATGGATTGCATGTGTTCTCCTTGCAGATTCAATTTCATTGGAAATAACAAACGTTTATCAGGAGGCAAATCATTTTATTGATGTTCTTTCTAAGAGATTTATCATGGATTTCAGTTGCTACAAGTCATTGGTCTTACCTAACTACTATTATAGCCTTGTCAAGGAATATTTTCCTGTTGATGTACATACCAGCCTTTGTAATGCTCTGTTTTTTTGACTTGACTATGACTTTCCTTTTTTTAATATTTTTTTAGTACCAGGGTCACCTGCCTCCTGGACCTTATGGCTATAATAGAAGGATTTAATTAAAAATATCTGACATAAATAGAATCTATATGATATTATGACTTAATAAAATTTTGTTAAAAATAACATATCATATTCTTTATTACCCTTTTCACACACAGATAAGTGTTAATATCGGTCATGGATGTGTGGACTACCACATAATCTATATGTTGTGATTCCATTTACATCACTAGAATTAAATATATAAGTATATATGGTTAATTAACATTTTATTTATGATATAATGATAATTCTTAAAATATATAATATTACTTAACATATTTCTATAATAACAATTGGATAAGGGTAACATTAGTAATTCATATGTATGACCTACCGTCTCCATGATTGTAACGTTTGTCTATTTTTATATCCATATTTAATGATATATTGGAAAAGTATAATTGAAATATAAATTCGTTAATTATTTTATGATAATTATTCTTTAAATTTTTTATAATTACTTTTTGACCATATTTCACCTACCAAAGTCATTTTTTGACACATAAAACAAATTTGGTTAAAAACTCGATGTTAACAAAATTTTTTATGTAAATTTAAAAAACAAATTATAATAAGTGAAATAAAACTAATGATAAACATGAAAAATGTTCTTAATAAAGTAAATATTTAACATTATCTTATTATTCTAGTATATAAATAAGCACATTGCAATTCAAACTCAATGAAATGTAATTTAGACCACCTTTTTAATTATGTAAGAGAAACTTCATATTCACCACTTACGTATTTCCTGTGGTGGATCTACTAACATGTTAAATATATTATATCATAAACCCTTTTATATTCATGGTATCCAATAATTTCATTTTCCTTTTTTCCTTCATCGAGATTGTGATTAAAATATTACAATTTTTTATGAGACACTTTAAAATGGTTAATGATTAGTTTCCTCAAGAATGTCTTCAATGATTCCCTTCCTAATCCCACATTCTTTTTTGGTTGTTAAAATTCTCTTGAAAATTCCACTTTCTAAAGATAATTTTTATTTTACATTAATTTTTTCTTAAATATCCGTATTCTCATGAAATGTATGTTAATATTTCTGATATCATATAACATTTTTTATATAGTGTTCACTTTGATAGTTGTTTGATTACCTAGGTAATTATTGATAAATAAACAAATTTTATTTAAAACAGATATTTGATAGGTTTCATTTTTCATTAGTTAAATTTATTAATCAAAATATGATGATTTTTTGGACAGGTTTGACATGAGTGGATTCTGATTATATATATCTCTACGATGTATCGATAGTCTAATGAGAGGAATCAATTACCTAAATTAAAATATTTTAAACTATACTAGTAAAAAATATCCATAGTAAAGGTTCCATATTCCAAGGATATATGGGGTATAATAATTAATCATTTACTACATATAGGGTCATATATTTTTTAACAATGATATTCTTCATTAACATATCAAGGGATGCATTCTATTCTTATATTATTGATTAAAAAACATTTATTTCTGTTTCATACCTTGTAGTAATAATATTTCATTATCAAGTTATTTGAATGGAATGTGTAATAAGTTATTTACATATAAATGTTGATTTACTCTCATCAATTCACTATTTATCCCACTTTAATTAATATTACTAAGAATTTGAGCTCATCCTTATTATGTTTAATTTTTCTATGTTGTATAGAAATACCATTTATGTGATTTTCAAGGATTCTATTTATTTCAGATTAATTTGAACCATGTTTACATTTTAAGTTCCCAATGTATTATGCATATAATTTTCATAATCATGTATTAAAAAATATGTAAAATCCCTAGTACCATTAGATTTAAATCATGTTTCAATTCCAATGTTATAAAGTAATTCATCGGCTTTGGGATTTTGAGGTTGGGGCGTTAAAATTTGTATCATAGAAGGTTTATAAAAAACATTGTAAAATGTATTTAGAAAAATTATATTAGGAAACATAACCCTAAGACAGACATTGAGGACATGTATATTGAAAACTCCTTGGACTTTAGTAAGGTAGAGGTTATGAGGGTATTCCTATAAATACATAAATTTCCGGATAAAACATATGTACATGGTCCAAAAACAGATGTACCTAGAGGTAACAGCTTTGACATGGTGCATCTGGCCTGAATTAGCATATCTGAGTACATGGCATCATTCTCTACTATGTAACTGGTTTTACACTATTGGGGGTTATGATATGAATAAATCAAATTTTTATACAAACCTATTATAATGGATTTAAAAGCAATAATTCCACCAAGGAAACCATGTTTTTGAAAAATATATTAGTTATGAAACAATTTAAAAATTTATGTCAATTATTTTACTATTTTTGGGATTATACACAATGTTTTATAATGATATGAACACATTTAGTATATTTATTCGTTGATAAATTATGCCAGAAGAAGGAATTGAACCTCACCAATGCAGATATCCAGAGCTTCAATTTTTATTTTTAGACCAAAAGATGAATCGGCTATATGGAAACTTCAAAAAAGCTCACATGTTGGATCATGAAAACTGTTTGTAGTTCTGCCTAGTTTTGTTGTGGGCAGCATAACTCATTCATGGTCAGCCCAAATGCTGTGATATTCGGTGGGTGGATGCGCAAGTAGTTTTGGAGCATCTTGTATGAAGTAAGTGTTGCGTTAATTGGCCGTTTATGGTGTCATTAAGTCAGTCTAATCCGTAGGATTGGGTTTTGTAGAGTCTGACTAGACATAATAAATGTTCAGAGTAAAATGTCCATAACTCTCGGAATTCATGTCAAAATATACTGAGCATTTGAGGTGACACGACCAATATAAATATGAATAACACTCAAGAACGGATCAACGTGTGAATATGTACTTTAATGGGGCTACAATGCATCAAAATCTGGGGGACACATTTTGGATATAAAAGGAGGAGAGCTCCACCCTCTCAAAGCATCCCATTCCTTCCGGAACACCAAGAAGAAATTTTTTTCTTTATTTTTTATTTCTTTTCATTTTCTTAGTTTTATAATGCCTTATTCATCCCCATTAATATTGATTACCCTTACCATGGTGGGGTAAACATTTGGAGTGATTGGGGAAGGGTTGGTTTCCTACATTGTAACGCTTGAGTTCTTGGATGCAATTGATTAAATTTCATTATTCTTCATAGTTGTTTTCAATTTATTATAGTGCATTTTATTATCAAGTGTGATCATTCATGAATATAAATTCCATTATTGATTTTTTCTTTGGTAAAATTATCATAATATCCCTCTACTAATTTCTGGTTTATATACGATGGAATAAACTAGGAATTAGTGGTGAAGTACTCGACGATCGTCAGTACGTGTAAAAGGTGTAGTGAATGTTCTTGATTGTTTGGGATAAACAAAACCTGATCGGGTATTTCCCATTTAAATTAAAGATATTCAATATAACTATTTTATACATGGAAGGAGAGTTTACCAAACCAATATCTTGGTTAGGTTTTCTCTCATAATAATAATTTCACCAAGGAAGGGAGAGGAAATGATTGGGGAAACTCATTTTAATCAACAAAGAAGAAGAGGTTTGAATTAAATTGAACAAGGATAGCATTAAAATTAGGAAACAGAAACCGACCTAATCACCCTTTTTAAAATCATAGTTTTTAAATCATTTTAATTTCAAATTTCATTTCAAAAACACAACAATTTTTCCATTGTTTTAAAGTGAAAACATGTTTTGTGTACACTCCTCTTCGGAAGACATCTTAGGTCAACCACATTACTACCTTTTAATTATGAAATAATTGTTTTTCCACACCCTATGACAGGCATGTGTCAAACTTGGCACCGTTGCTGAGGAGGAAGTGCCACAACTTATTTTTAAATATTTGACTTTTTCAAAATTTAAAAAAAAATTAAAAAAAATTCTTTTTTTCCACGATGTATTCAAAATCAAATTTATATGAATGGGAAAATTACTCGTAGGTTGAATATCAAGAACCATAAATTGAATATCGTGATCTCAATGATCGGGTTGAAAGTATTAGTAATAATTTGGATGATTTGGGTAGGAAAAAGGAATCGGTATTGGACTATGTTCGTGCAATGATGAAGCCACCCGACCCTGAGCGGGAGTAAGAACCTGAGATAGTGGTAGAAAAAATTTCACCACTCGTCATTGAAGAACTAGAGGAGGTAAATGTTGAGGTATTAGAAGACTCATTCATCATCACTAAACCAATTCTACCTGAGATAGATGAAAAAGTGGATGACTTCTCTGCTGAGCTACATGTGGGAGATCAATAATAACTTGATGAATTTTGGAATGAATGTGAGGAACTTCTTGATCTCCCCAAGACTTTAAAACAAGAAGAGCCAGCACCGCGGAAGGAAGACACCACCCAATTGGTGGAATTTGAAGTCAATAGGGAGGGGCCCAACTACCTCCCTCCATCCAGCGATAATAAAATCCAAGAGGCACATTCAACTGAATAATTGATTGAACTAGAACCAACTCAGGGAGATAATCCTTCCATGAACTCTACCTTTTATGATTTCATTCAATCCAATTTGAGCATCACTCATTAAAATTTTGAATTTTCATATTTGGTCAATCCTTACATTTCCTTAGAAGAAGATGAAAAATAATATGCACCTATTGAGGAACACCTGGATCCCCATGAAGATATTGATCATCTACATGAGGATGTCCATGAAGTGATACAAGTGGCTACTCCGGAAGAAACAAACCTAAAATCTTCCTACCTTAAAAATGATTATTTTGAAATTAATATTTCAAATTTAAATTTTGAATCTCCCTTTGATTATTCTTTTCATGTAGAACATCTGGAGAAACCACTATATTTTGAAGAAGACATTGTACAAGTAGCAACTGAAGAGAAGGAAGTTCCATACATCATCCTACCCCCTCCATGAAAGAGGTATATAATTGTGATGTGGGTGGATATGGTGTACTCTATACATGGAATTATCCTAAAAAAGGAACAAGTACATGTTGGAAATAAGAATGTTTGTTTGTTCATGAGCAGGAAACCTCACCCACCATCAGATTGGGGATAACCGATTAGAACTGCCTCTCTGGAGGCAGTCAAAACCCATGGCCCACATGGGGGATTAAACTATGTTATATCCTTTTATTATCATCCTATTTCTATTTTCATTTCTTTCAATAAATATCTTATGTTTTCTTTTATTTTTAGGTTTTCAGAGTGCAACACTTAGAATATTAACTCAACATTTCACTACAAATAAATCAGGTTGTACCTCTCCTTCAAACTTGCTTGATGTTTTGATTCATTTGATAATTAGTATACATGTTAAATCCACTTGAATGCATTGAGGACACAACATCATTTAAGTGTGGGGGAGGTATACTTTGTAGTTTAGTATTTTCATTTTGTGATTTTTTAAACATTTTTTCCAATTTTTGTGGGTTAATTATTCAATTTTTAGTGTGTTTATTTTAAACATTTGATCTGAAATGATTATCAATAACATTTTTGAAACCCATGTAAATGAGTGAATCAATCTATTTCATGAAACAGAGCATAAATGAATGCTGAAATGACTTTGTTTTGAGTTCAAATCTTTTGGAATTTCCAGAAAAGTACACTGATTTTTGAATCCCATGCCATATTTCACTATCTATATTCTTGATATCACATTCTAGTGAGGCTTCTGAACCATTTTTGATATATTCTTTTCATTCACCTCATTTCTTGAGAGAACCAGACAATGCTTGATTTAACCAGAATTTGATTTATTCCTTTCAAAACATGAGGGTTTGGGTACGTGTGTTTTAAATGATTGAGGCATTTATTTGGTTTGAATCCCCCTTTTCAAAATAATCGTTTTCATTATAGCACACATTTACATTTAACCTTCATTATAGCCCCTAGTAGCCATGAATTTCCTGCTTTGGTAGCCACATTACAAGCCAATTTTCTATATCCTACCTTCTATTGAAATGAAATTTCATGATCTAGTTGAACTTAAGTGTGGGGGATGATGTCTCGTGGTGTACTACCTCATTTGGTGATATATATGGTGGAATATAAAATGTTAAAGAGTTGACATTCCTACTGATTATTTCATTTTGTTAAAAGTTTTTCCTTTATGGATCATTCATGATATGAGAAGTTGTACCTTTCTAGATCTTCTGATGTAAAAAAAATTTGTGCCTATCTGGAGCATTCAAGAAAAATCATGTTTGAAAAGATTGAAATTTTTACTGCTGAAATATTGAGCTGATTGAATGATGATGGAGATGAGTTTCTACAAAGGGGAAGATAAAGAAACCATATTTTAGTGAGAATTAGAATCTTGCAGTTTTTCTTCAATAAGAGCCATGCCCTCCTTTTTCAGCCTCAGAATATTTTACATCTAAATCCTACCAACTGGAATCCACAGAACAACCCTGAAAAGTCTTCATCAGAAACACCTCCCTTGACTCACATCGGGTGGAGATGTAGGAATTTATCATGCATACGATGACTCTTGTTTGAGTTTGGATGAGAAAAGCCTTGTTCAGCATTTACATTTGTGAGATGAAAGAAAAATCATGTGAGGTAGGTGTTTTGTGTTCATGGGATATGAAATAAAATGGAAATATATTAAAATCTAGAATTGTGAATTTGAAATAATTGTTTTTGATGATTCATGATATCTTTTTGTTTCTTGGAATTGATTTGGTAGATCTCATTGATGTGTGTTTTGGATTTGATTTGATTTGAATTTTACTTGTCCAGGAGTCCAAGTGATAAGTGTGGGGGAATTGATAGATCAAATATTTTCAATTAATTTTTTTGAATATACTTGTTTTAAACCCAGAAAAGTGTTCCTTTAAGATGAATTTTTTTGTTTTTATGATATTGGTGTTATTTTGAGCTGAATAGAAAAAATGGGCAATTTTTGATTTTTAACAGTTTTAAATTATTTATGTAGTTTGGCCATAACATTAAATACACTAATAAAAATTACAAATTTTTTTTTTCAGATTCTACACATCCAGATATTCATTTTCATTTTTTAGACTAAAATATGAATCGGCCATATGGAAGCTTCAAAGAAGCTTAGAAGATGGATCAAAACATTGTTTGCAGTTATCCCTAATTTTGGTGTGGGCTCCATAAATCATCCATTGTGGGCCCAAATGTTGTGATATTCGGTGGGTGGATGGGAAATGATTTTTGAAGAATATTTTATGAAGGAAGGTCCATGTGAATTGGCCGTTTATGGGGTCATTAAAGCTCTCTAATCTAGAGGATTGCGTTTTGGAAATTCTGACTGGAAAGAATAAATGTCCAGAGTAAAACGGTCATAACTCTTGGAATACTTCTCCAAATCCGCCGATATTTTGAGGGGACACAACAAAAAGAATTATAAAAAACACTAAATAATGGATCAACGTGTGAATATGTCATGTAATGGGTCTACAACGCATCAACATCCAGGGGACAAATTCTGGCTATAAAAGGTGAAGAGCTCCACCCTCTCCAAGCATCCCATTCTCCATCCCAATCCTTCCGGGACACCAAGAAGGAGAACTTTTCGGCTTTAATTTTTATTTCTTTTATTTTTCATATCATTATAATTCCTTCTTCATAACCATTAATCTCAATTACTCATACCATGGTTGGGTAACCTTTTGGAGTTATTGGGGAAGGGTTGGTTTTCTACATTGTAATGCTTGAGTTCTTGGACGCAATTGAATAAATTTCATTCTTCATCAAATTTGTTTTCAATTTCTTATAGGGTATGTTATTATCAGATGTGATAATTCTTGAATATTAATTCCGTTATTGATTTATGCCTTGGTAAAATAATTATAATCTCCCTCCACAAATTTCTGGTTTATATATGATGGAATAAACCAAGAATTAGAGGTGAAGTACTCGATGATCGTCAGTATGTGTAAAAGCTGTAGTGAATGTTCTTGATTGTTTGGGATAAAAAAACCCAATCGGGTATTGCACATTTCAATTAAGGATATTCAATACAACTATTTTACACATGGATGGAGAGTTTACCAAACCGAGATCTTAGTAAGGTTTTCTCTCATAATAATAATTTCACCAAAGAAGTGAGAGGAAATGATTATGGAAACTCACATTAATAAACAAGGAAGAAGAGGTTTGAATTAAATTGAACAAGGATAGTATTACAATTAGGAAACCAACCCCAACCTAATCACCCTTTCTAATAGCATAGTTTTTCAATCATTTTAATTTCAAATTTCATTTCAAAAACAAAACATTTTTACCCTTGTTTTAAAGAGACAACCCCGTTTTGTGGGCACTCTTATTCGGGAGACATCCTAGGTCAACCACATTACTACATTTTAACTTAGGAAATAATTGTTTTTCTACTCCCTACGACAGGTGTGTCTCAGTCTCCTAACATGAGATCATTACCAATGAGTTCTATTTGATCACATAATTTAATTTAAGGAAAAACCATGATACTGAAATTGTGATGAGGTAGCTTTTGTTGGGTGCATCGTTGGTTGTATGGAATTTTTTTAATGGTCAAGAAAGGATATGTCACATTGATGTTACAAAAAATAATATATATCAAGTTGGGATGATTAAGATTATACTAAAATTATTAGTATTTAGCCAAAGAAGACTAAAAGTAAATTAATCTCGTAAGATTTAAAATAGTAATGTAATATAAAGGGTGATAACACATGTATACATCCAACTTTATGAGATATTTAAAGACAAAGAGATTATTTTACACTCTGCCTCTTCATAGTTGGTTTTTCATTTCTATGAATGTCCTTATCTCTTTATAGTCCTTGATATGTTGATAAAACATTCCCTTGGATTGTGTTTTTTACCAACTCCAATCGAGATAACATCCTAGTGGGTAAAAAAAATTATGTTACCAAGAATCTATCTTATTCAGTTGAATAGTTATACTGGACATGGTGGGAACCACTACGGGGTGTGAGTGTAGTCCATGTTATCGATCACAAATAGATAAATATATTGATATTATTAATGTAAAGATTAATTGGTGTTGAATTTATTTATAAATTGGATTCAAAAGTAAATTAAATACAAGAAAATGCTATTCAAACAAATATTGATTTAATTTTTTCTAGTTGTTTCATATTAGGTGATAATTACGTGTCGGGCTAATGACTTGGTATTACCACAAAATATATTTAATATAAATTTCATGAATATGATAAAATAAATATGATATTTATGGAACAATTTACTTTTTCATAATATTTATTTAGTGATTATTAAATTTATTGGGGTCGGGGAACCCTACCAGGTGTTTTGAATATCCAATATAAATAGGGAGAGTCTCTTGCACAATGATAACTATTAATGGAAATTTTTTCAGATCCCCTCCCTCCTAACCCACTTCCTAGAGATAGAGGCTCTCAATATTACCGCATAGATTAATATATCCCTTATGAATCAAAGGAACATCGATGCAGTTATCATCAGGGCGCCAAAGGTTTCATTCAATCTCTGCACTAACACATAGAATTTGATGATAGATTTTATATCATGTGTGGATGAACCAAAGGGATCTTTCTATAGATCCATAATAAAATTATTACAAGTGATGAGTTTATATCGATTGCGACTCCATATCTTATCATGTATGTGTTTTTTTAATTTTAATTTATGTGAGTTTTTAACATAAGAATGATGCTCAAACTCCACTTGGGCTCATATAATCAATCCTGAAAATTTTCATCATCCCGATGTTGAAAATTTTAAAACACTCATCCCACAACATTATATTGAGTGTCTCAGTACATTTCATTGGAATCATATTAATGTTAAATAAATTTTATAAGATATAAAAAATCTGGTTTCATAAAAATCTTGAAAAAACTATTAAATCAGTTCTCATCGAACTAAATATGTGTCAATCTAATTTCAAAAAACCATGTTATAGCCATCCATTTTTTTATTCAGATCATTTTTTTAGATCCAGGTGTTAATGTTTGTAGAATGTTTTTTAAATTTGTGTTGAAAAATATAATTATGGAGAACCCATTCAATTTTGTCCAAGGTCCCATCCAAAATAGTTTTCTCCCACTAGAGTCCATTTCTACAACTGTATGAAAAAATATAATATTATAATCATTATAATATATAATAAATATGGAACTTATGATTATCAAAATAGATTTTATTTTAAAATAATTTTCAAACATATTTTTTTGTAGTGTATTATGTCCCTGAGATGATAATAATAAGATAAAAAGGAGTGGGTGGTCGTGTCACCCGTTAGTCAAGTCAAAAAGAGTATATAGGGGAGTGGAACCTCTCTCAACATCCTCCCCTCCCCTTCCACAGTGAAAAACCCTAGTGAAAACCTAACAACTGAGCAGTGTCCTGCGCACCCCCCCCCCACCCTACCAGTCGCCCGAAGGGAAGGTGGGCTCTTCCCTCAAACAAGGATGATTCAGTCACTCCTGTGTACAACACCCTCCCTCAGAATAACCTACTATTGAAGAAACATGTCCACCAGTTCACCCCATTCTGCTACCTACCTTATTCTCCTCCGATCATCACAGGGTGTTGAGTGCCGCCTCCCGGTGAATCCAGACCACCCCTCTCTTAGTGAAAATCCTCAGTCATTGTCGTCATATACCCTGTACAGTGTCGGACTTCATATGCCTCCCTTCTGCCATCTCTAGGACCATATTGTTCTCTTCTATGGGTTTCTTCCCAAGTGGTTCACCATCGCTCGACTGCAGAACACCCTTCGGTCATCATGCAGTGATGTCGTGTCAAACCCAACTGGCCACCTAATTCCATGCCACCGTTGACTAGGTGCATTCACCACATCCTGAGCCTAATTCAGATGAGCGGGTTATGCCCAGATATGAGACCACTATTCAAACTAAGTCACTTCTCCATGGTATTGGATTATATCCATTCCCATCGTGCCAGGATATGCAACGAACCACAAACAAAATCCACTCATTGGGAGACTTACCCACCATGGTTGAGAGCCCACCAACGAGGTACCCGTCTACTCGGCCTAGATTTTGGCTTGGGTGGGTCCTCCAATCCCAGAACGGGTTTGGAAGGATAGACATGGCACAAAAAATACTATCAGGGGCCTTGCATAGCCAGAAATGGGTTTGTGCAAGTTCAACATGACAACATTTTCCCCTACCTGGTATTGTCGTGCTCATTTTAACCATACTTATTATATTTAATTAATTTAAATTTATAATTAAATAAAATAAAATATAATAAAATATAATTTATTGTATAAGATATAATTATTTTAATAGTCATTTAATTTTGATTAATTTTAATAATTAATTAATTAATTATTTTTTAAAAAAAATAATTGAGAGGAAAGAAAATAATTAAATTATTTTAATTTAATTAATTAATTTAATTTAATTATAATAACCTCATAGGATATTAAATGTAATTTAATTTTTCTAGGCATTTAATTTACTAGTTACAAGTCCTGAACAATGACCTGACCAATGCATCTCTTCCATTATATAATTTATTTTTTTACTATGTTTGATGATTATAAAAATTTGTTAATTAAACATAATTCTTCACATCATCATTATTTATTGTCAATATTTATAGGAATATGCGTTTCAAATTTTATTTTCTTGTACATTTCACCCCTTATTCCCCTCAACTGGGATAAAGTACTTTTGTATATTGATGAAAACATTGAAAAGTTTGGACCCCACCAGAATGAGTTGGTATGCCAATAAAATGAATTATATGGACCCTATCAAGAAGATATGACACTCCTAAAATAGAATGGTGAAAGATGAAGGCAACACTAAATGAAGTCATAACTCTAGACGAGAAGCAGACATGCTGATGGGAGAGAGCTGCATCACAATTCAATCAACGACTCAGGTATGAAGCCCTTAAGATATTGTCAGTCCATTGAATTTAAATGGACCCTGAAATATTAAATTTTCAAAACCATTCAGGTAGTACATTTCCACAATGAAATTATTTAATAATTTACGCATTTTTTCACAGTGGGAAAATACATAAATTAAGAATGAATTAAATTTAGAAAGAATTAATGAATGCAATTTCTATTAATGTTTAGATGTTTTCATGGAAACATAGTTTGATCATGATTAATTGAAATATATTTTATACATTGAGATAACAATAAAAAACCCTCATGGAAATATTTATTATTAAACGTCTTCCATCATTCAAATTTAGAAAAAAACGAGGTGTTTCGAGTGCTTTCAACTGAATATTTATGTTTCTTATTACTACTAAGGAGTTATTATGAGAGTGGTGGTTTGGATTATCTAATGTGGTAGTAAGGATTATCCAATGATAATGTTTTATCATTTTATTGGAAAGCATTGAATAAACATGTTATGATTCTAAAATCAGAGAATTTACTCAATAGGTTAACAAACTATTAGTTAATACTGTTGGATAACCATTAGAGTAGTGGATTAGCTATGGATTGTAGACTGTAAGTGGTGAATTTGTTATCATTGAAACTATAATACTCATGAGATTTAGTATTTTTATTCTAGTGCACAGGGTTCATACAATTCTATTAAATAGTAGGTGATATTTAATGAATAAAAAATTTTATAATGTCTAAATCGATAATCCGGAAAAAGTACAATCTTCTTGAATTTTATTTTTCTTGAAATTGAAATATAATTTTGGAATATAAAATATGTTAAATATTGGACTATGTAAATGCCCAAAATGTTATGAATTTTCATGTTTAGTACATGAACTAGCGCACAACACTATGGTTCTGAATATTCAATCATATGGGGTCTCTATACCTATTGAACCATCTCAGGAAGTGAGGGTGTACAATTTGTCATAGTATACACATGTAAGATTCATATAATGGTTATTTCATAATCCTATCACCAACTTATGATGCTATTTGTGGTAACAACATTGGGACATGGATGATTACACATATTGTCTCATCATTAAGAAGCTAAAAAGGAGAAAGTGAATTAAGACTTCTATTGGTGATCAATTACAATGGATTTTCATAATTTTAAATATGGATCATGATCATTCAATACAAACCATTATTATTAACATCTGATTACTCCATTAAATAATGGTTACAAAAAAATGGATAGAGTATAATTAATTAATATGTTTTGGGTAAGGTATGCTAAGAAAATATAAATATTAATGAAACTATAATATATAGTTCTGATGGAAAACAAATTTAACAGTAAGGTAAACATCCAAATATAAATTATAACTCTAAAGGAACATTCACAACATATTTCAATGAATATGTCAGTTATGAAACATGAAGGTTTTTTTCATCGTATAACATGAAATAAATTATATAAATGTTAAATGAACATAATTAAAGAAGAATGTTATCTTGTATTCATCAGATAAATTCATCAATATAAAACGTAATGATTTTGATATAATACTTTGGAATCAAAAAAATTATACCTGTCATATATGTGTATTGAAATACTAGAACCATGTATGTAATTGAAACATTAAAATATGAAAGGGGTAATCTGCAAGTGGCCAAAAATGGGTGATTCCTATGTCTTCAGTGAGAAAACCATAACATCTAATTGACAAGTGAATAATTATAGTTGATCAATCTTTTGAGTTTAGCCATATAATTAATCACTTGTGTCCATTGTAATTTAAGATAAATTATTCCACATTCATGAATGAATGCTATTTTTGGTGTTTTTTACTCAACAAATAGTTCAATGATACAAGAATCATATGTAATGAACTATGAATATAAAAAATTATGATTTTTATACCCAGTAGTGGTAAGATAATTTTTTTCCCTGAAAAACGAAATGTTGGTATCATGGATTTACCCATTTTTGTGTTTGGGATCAGTAAAGCTAAATGCCATTGGTATTATTGATGTATTTTTTTGGGAAAATAATTCATTTCAAATAAATTTATGTCAATAATCTTTCATAGTTAGTTCACATAGAGAGAATGATATATTCTACGGTTAATCTAATAGTATATTTATATCTTAAGATTCCTTTATGTAATTAAGAAATTTTAAAGTTAATTATAAGCATGGTAAGATTATATGAGTTTATTTGTGACATCATGCTGAAGAATATATTGACCAAGAATTGATAATAAATATAATTTAGTGTGGAGTAATTCATAAACTAACATTAACTTATCTATATCAGTATATTGATGACAATAAGGAGGATCGATGAAGAATATTACATGTCAACATTGATAAAAAAAATTTAGAGTGGAGTAATTCTAAAATGAACATTTTATATGTCATATTCATGATGTAAGTAGTATCATGGATGAAACTTGTAGAAACACAGATTATATTTCAATACGTTATTTGCAAATAATGGTGATATCCAATAACCATATAACAACTATAATAACAAATAGATATCATGTTAGTTATTGAAATATCCCAAGGATTTATAATCAAATTTAATATAGAATTCTTGCAACACAATGTCTCTACGGAACAAACACTTTTTTATTTCTAGGCTATAGTTATAACATAGTAATTAAACTTAATTTTACCACTTCTATGTTTTGAATATTAAGAAATGGACATACACGATTGCGATTAGAAAGATGTTTAGAGTTTGATAGGATAATGTTACAATTTTAGTGAATAGTATGTTGACCCTTTTGAACCATAATATAACCTTATGAATAGTGTTATAACCCTTATGAATAGTAACCATACCCATGTATGTATAAATAAAATATAGGAACATTAGAAATGAGAGTGAATTGTTTTTTCAAAATAATAATTAAGTATTGGTATATTTGTGAGTAAAAAATATATAATTACAACATTATAGTAAATAAATTGATTTTAAAGAAAATTAATTTTCATAGAATGTATTAATAATTTTTTTTCATATTACTTTTGTAAAATTTAATATGATCTTATTTAGATTTTCTAGGTGTTGTAAAATCGGTTTTAATTTTAAAAATTGTATATTTCGAATAAATGATGATTTTAAATAATAGTTAAATTTTTTATATTTAGAAAATTATTTTGATAAAATACAATCCATTTTTAAATTCTATATGTAAGAAAACAGTTAGGGTGAATTTTTATAATTTTTCTGAAAAAATGATTTTTTGTAAATAGTAAAATATTGTAATTTATAGTATAAATACATTATAAGATAAGTCTACTATTCCATGAAAAATAGATGATGTAAGCACACATGGTTAGAACTCACATGATCTAATTAATATTTTTTCACAATAATAAATCATTATTTATTTTCATGAATAAATTAATAAAATAATGAACAATATATTAAAAAACCACCCCTCTCATCCACTATTAAACCATCCCACACTCCATCTTCACCACACTCCTCTAAGAATTGAAGCATTACAATGATCATCCCAAATACTCTTCCCTATTACCTATTCAATTTGAGGAGCTCAATTTATTTCCAAAAGTCCAAAATCCCTTCACTTATGGAGGTTCTCAAAGAGGACATTTCAAGAGGTAAACCCTCTTCCTTTCCTTTTAATTTCATTTCCAATTTATTTTCTTTTTTATCTTCTCTGCATATCCATTGAACAAATGTTCATGATAAATATATTATAACCTATATACTATATCATATAATTTTAATGGAATATATTTCATAAAACTAATATCTCTATATATTTTATTTTATAAACAAAATCATTGTCCAGGAGGTACCATTTTACAACCTTCATGGACGATGAAGTTCTATTTGACAATATATTCCTCATTTTCTTCCATGAAACCATTCTAATATTTGATAGATATTGTATAATTTATATTATAACCCTTACAATTTTAATTATCTATCATATTTACATAACACTAAATGATAAAAAATATGTTCGTTATGATCAATAACTGTTGCATTAATCTAAATGATTATTAGTAAATGTATTATATAAATAATCAACATCATTATATAAAAACTAATTATATAAATATAAATTTAAACTTTTAGTGGTTAATTAATAACATTAATTTATAATTCTATTAAATTATATCCATTCTACATGAATTATATTACTCATAATCAAGGGAACTGATCATGAAATCATTGAACATACACCCCATAATGATGGAGTTCAATCTTATAACTCATAATTGAGGAAATAAATTAACATAATACAACAATAATTAATCATATATATGTATATAAGGATATTATTTAGTTAATTAATGGGTTTAATTTGGTTATCTATGACCTTAAGGTCATGTGTAGAGCACATTCAGACATAAGGTAAGGGTTTTCTACCCACACCTCTATTTTCATTCGTGTTACTTTTTTTCTCAACTTACTTCAATAAAATTATTATTTATTCTAATTTACACAGCATAAATTATATTTTAACGTTATATATGTATTTACTAATCATAATCCTTCTTTATGTTATATATATTTTCATGTTTTAAATAGATCTTTAAAAATTTATTCTTGATAAACAAGCCCATTTCAAAGGAACCTCTCGAATTATTACATATTTTCAAATGAACTATATAATATTTTTTAAGGAACCATTATTTTTCTAAAATAACTGATTTTATTATAAATAAAATCCCTAATCCACTTCGGGTTTTATACAAATAGTTTTCCAAAATAACTCTTCTCTTCAATATAAATGATTATTTCTCCCAAGAATTTCTCAATGAATTTATAAGAGTATTTTCGTCTATTTAAAAACTCTTATTTATTCATATATTTAATTTTAAATAATATTTTGTGATATAATCCACCAAAATTTATTGGATTTTTTATGATTAGTTTTATTGTGGATGTGCTATCTTGGTACCATTCACCATATTACCACGAATGGTTAAAGTTTATGTTTACTGATTGAGGAATGTTATTTACGTTTCATATGTTAGTTTCAATTTCAATGTACATGTTTTTTATAATTAGACCCATTCATATGAGGAAGGTATTGGAATTATTATGTGATTGGATGGGGCCATTATAACCCATCTATGAATCGGTAGGTCTCATGAGAGAAACTATCTGGGGTTTTTACCCATTTATGTATTGTCTTGGCCCGAGGACATCAAATAATGAATACGATGTCTGACATTATGCATTAATTAATTATAAAAATAGTAATTTATGGTCCACCTAGTTATCATGTTAGTATAATATCCATGTTTATATTTTATTATGGAATTATTAATCAGCACTTGTTTCTTCCATATTATGGTCAATTTTAAGTTTTAATTGATTATGTACTTTTGTTTTTCATCATACCTTATTATTTATTCATACACTATTTTACATTCCCTTACTAATCATCTAAGCTCACCCATTATTATGATTCATATTTCCCTAGGATGTGATGAATTATAATATGAATGTATTTTAGGGATAATCATGGATTTATTGATGTTTATATTGGGATATACATAATTTATTTATTTTCATGTTGTAATGTTGAACATATGTATGAATCTTGTTTTCCAGAACTACTAAACTATTTTTTCCTTAGGGATGTGTCTTATATGTTTATATGATAATTTAATAAAATAATTCCTTGTATATGGGCTTCTTGGGAAGGTGTGTTACAGTTTGAATCGAATGATGTTTATTACAAATGATGGATACTAGATTCAGTAAACTTATATTAGTGAACAAAACCATATGATACACTCTAATGATAAGAATACAAGAACATCCTAAAATTTTGGTAAGTTATAGATTATTTGGACCTTACTAGAAAATGAATCACTATCTCGTTACTAAAAGTGAAGGTGGTTCTAGCACAGATGTACCTAGAAAACAAAACACTGATAAGGTTTTCTAGGCTGGACTCAGGGTAACCAACTACATAACAATTGGTTGTACTGTGAACCTGTTTTGACACTCTTAGGGGATATTCTTAGTATAATTTGAGTTTTTATTACAAGACATTATGATGGATTTAAATTTTAATTTTTCCCCATGATACCTTGTTTAAAATTATGAGATCAGAAATGCATAGGATTTCAATTCATGTTAAGTATTTTTCTATTTGAAATTAAATATTATTATTTATAACCTAATATATTGTATGATGTAATTTAGAAATAGAACATAGTGGAATGAATGTAAAGTAGATGAACATGATTATCCCATGAAGGTAGTCTCCTCCTTTAAAGTTAATGATATTGGTTTTGGAGCTATTATTGGTGTTGAGAAAAATTATAACTATTCTAGGACAATAGGCTCATGTTATGAATAATAACCTTACCTATGTAGAGCATCTTGAACCAAAAAGTAGTGGAGAAATGTTATACCACAAAATGTGAGAAAAAAAATTAATCATTTAATTGGAATAAAAACCCATTCTTATAAAAGTAGTGGATATGTTCTTTTAGAAAATATATTTCTCCTTTTGGGAATTAATGAATGGGAGAAGGTTCTCATTGAAATTTATCATCGATCAGGAGATGCTGGTCCACGATGGTCACTAATTAGAAAAACAATAGAGGAGGAAGAGATTGAAAATATGGAATGGATGGATTTTTAGGAAGTAGTCCTAGAAAAATAATTCACTCCTGAACTATGAGAAGATATGGAAATGCAGTTTCTGAATTAGAGGCAAAACAAGGATGGGAATAATGAATAGTATGAAGCTAACTTCACAAGGGTAGAAAGTCTGGCCACAGACAACATATGTAATCTAACGATCAATATTAGATGATTAATTTATTATTTAAAATAATTCTCATGAAGGGAAATAGTCTTTCATTCTTTCACATCATATAAAGAAATAGTCTCATGTGATTTCATGATAGAAAATGAATTTAATATGTCTTATGACATTAAAGGAATGCAAGATAAGAAAAGGGTTGCTGAATAATTAGGGAAAGCAAATAAGGAAAAGGTGAATAAGGGAATAATTTAATTTCCTTTATTTGAAAATAGTGAGGAGAAACACCAAGGTAATTGTATGAAGGATATGGGTGTCTCTTACATGTGTGGAAAAAGGGCCACTAAACCCGTGATTGTATGGGAAATAAGGAATCTACCAATGTTCAATGCTACAATTTCAATGAGATATACATTATGAAAATTATTTTCCTATGTTTCAAGGAAACCTTCCCCAAATAAAGAAAATATTTTAAGACCCAGTTTATGTGTTCACTACTACTATGGTTTGTGTTCTTAATGATGTGGTGGTAGTTAAAATAATCTTTTCCTCAAACACAGGAAAATTATAATTTGTCTCTAGATCATTTAATTATTTCATATCTTCCTAGTTTACCAGGAAAATTGTACTTTTCTGATTTGATTTAATAAATGAGTTGTCAGTGAAAAAACAAATGGATGTATTATTGCAATAAATATGTATCGATCGATCCCCTTTATAATAGATAAATGTTATTTACTTATGGACATTATCATCATAACCATGACTGAAATTTATATAATTCTTGGTATTAATTGGATTTTAAAGTATGATGTAATGATCTATTGAATGATGGAGGAAGTTACATTTTTTGAGAATGATATGGAGTCCATTATCATTAGAGAAGAAACATCCACATCTGATTCCTTTATAGATTATCCCCCAGTAGTTGTACTGAATTTAATTCTTGGGGAGGATGAGAATAAGATATCTATGAGTGAGTAAATATATCTTCAAATTAAGGATGTGTATATTTCTCAATAATACATTGATGTGTTTTGAATGATTTAACCGGGTATCCTATAGAGTAAGAAGTTGAGTATTTTTAATTAATTCCTCACACAAGACCCATAACAAAGATTCCGTGTAGAATGGACCCAATAGAATTAGTATAACTAAATTAAAAACTAGAGTATTTTATTTATAAAGGATTCATATGCCCTGGTGTTTCTCAATGGGGTTCCCCTTTTTTCTTTTTTAAGAAGAATTATGGATCCATGAGGCTATGCATTGTCTATAGATAAATCCATGCTATTACAATAAAGAAAAATTATCATTATACTCACATTAATGACTTTTTTGAGCATCTTCATAAAGACTAATATTTTTCAAAGATTGACCTTGGATCTAGATATCATAAATTGTGTGTGAGGAAGGAAACTATTCTAAAGACAACATTTCTAATCTGGTATGGGCATTATGAGGTTACTGTTAAACTTATAGAAACGTCTCCAGAAATATCTGGATATTGAGATTCATTTGAGTACTGCTAATCATCCTCAAATAAGTGGCCAGTTAAAAAGGATGATCCAAATATTAAAATATGTGTTGTCATCAAGCTCACATTATTTTCAAGGTATATGGGATCCATATTTACCTTAGGTGGAGTTTTCCAACAATAATGTTTTCCGTTCTAGTATTTAAATGGAACCATATGAAGCATTGTACGGAAATAGATTTCATACACCAACATGTTGGGATGAAGTTGGTGATAAGAATCTTGTGGCCCTAATACCTATGGAGAAAAAAACCACCAAGGTAAACACTAATCAAAAAAATATTAATACATCAAAATGTAGGAAAAAGAGATATGCTGATAATCAGAAGAATGATTTGGAATTTCAAATGGAGATCATGTTTTCTTGAAAATATCTCCCTAGAAGGGTGTAATAAGATTTTGGAAGAATGTGAAACTAAGGCCTAGGTACATAGAACCTTTTAAAATTATATATAGAATTGAACATATGTATTATCACTTAAAAATAAATCATATCCATTATATGGGAAACAATGTTTACAATGACTAATGTTCCAGAAATTACATGCTAGACCCAACGCATGTCATCACTTGTGATGGAATAGAACTTTAACATGACTTATCTTACTATGAAAATCATATATAGATTTAGGACACTAAACAAAAGGTGTTGAGTAATCTGAAGACTCCACCAATGAAGTTACTTTGAAAGAATCCTAAAATTTATAAGGTGACATGGTAACCTGAGGAACTCAAGATGAAGAACCACCCACATCATTTTATGAGGTAATAATCTGGTAATTTTGAGAATGAAATTTTTTGGAGGGGAGAATGTAACACCCCTAGGATTTAGATATAAATTTAATATTGAATGAATGAAACACTAAGTATTTATTGAACAATTTTTTTTCATTTTTAGTAGATAGTTATAACCAAACCTTTAAAAATTATTTTCCAACTTCTATGTTTTGAATTTTTAAAGACAGACATCCACAATTGCGAATTGTAAGAGATTTAGAGTATGATAGGATCAAATTACATTTTTTGTGTATATAAACATGACTCTTATGAATACTAATTTAACCTTTTTAATATTAATATAAACCCTATAAATAGTAAAATCACTCATGTATGTATAAATAAAATTTATGCACCTTATAAATGGGAGTAAATATTTATTAAAATGTTAATAATTAGGTATTGGTATATTTGTGAGTAATAACTATTTAATTGCAACATTATAATAAATAAATTTATTTAAAAGAAAATTAATTTTCATATAATGTATTCATAAACCAATATTTTGTTCTCCTTTGATTTTAGTATAATTTAATAAGATCTTAGTTAATTTATCATGGTGTTATAAAATTAGTTTTAAATATAAAAATTGTATTTTCTGAGTAAATGATGATTTTAATTAAAATTTATATTTCTCATATTTATAAAATTATTCTGATAAAATGGAGTCCATTTTTTATTCTACAAATCAAAAAATGGTTATGGTATGTTTTTGGCATTTTTCTGAAATATTTGAATTTTTTTAATACTAAAATACGATAATTTATTTTATAAATACATTATAAGATAAATAAACTATTCATTTAATAATGGATGATGAAATGTTACATGGTTAAATATAATATAAACTTATTACAATTTTTATAGGAATAAAACTCTATTTCTTGAATTTATAAAATTAATAAAATAATGAATAAGATATTCAAAAATCACCACTTTCATCCACTATAAATTCCACCCGTCAGTCCCACTTATCCTCACAACTATTAGACTTGAATCTTCTCAACATTCATCCAAAATACTAATCCCTTTTATATCCCCATGTCCAGGAGATATTGGTATTTCTATGTTAACAAAACCAATTTTTTAAGGAGGTTCTCAGAGAGGTTATTACTAGAGGTAAACTCTCTTTATTTTCTTTTAATATCATGTTCTATTTATATTAATTTCTTATATTATCCTCACCAATTCTATAAAAATTATAATGATAACTCCAATATTATATATATTTGAATGATATCATCTTAATGGAATATTTTTCCTCAAAATAACATTTCCATCTGTTTTATTTTATAAACGAAATCATCACCCAGTAGGTGATGATTTACAACCTTCCAAGATGATGATGTTTCATTCAAAAATTTATCCATCAAAGATATTCATGAAAAAAAATTCAATGGTTGAAGAATATTTTAAAATATATATTATAACCCATTTAATATTCTATTTGTAACATATTTACATAATACTAATTGGAAAAAATGAGTTTGTTATGATCAATAATCGTCATAATAATCTGAAGGACTATCACGAAATTTATCATCTAATGATTCATCCTCATAATATAAAAATAATAGATATATATAACCATTTATACTTATGCATGTTAATTAATAAAATTTAATTCAAAATATGGATAATTATATATATTCGACATGAATTCCATTACTCATAATCAAGTGAACCGATCATGAAATCAACAAACAAACACACCAGAATGACATAATTAAGTATTTTAACACATAATTACGGACATAAATGAGCATAATAAAACTAAAATGAATATATCATATGTATATAAACTAATTATTTAGTCAATTAATGGATTTAATTTGGTTATCCATGATGTTAAGGTCAGATGCAGAACACTTTCAAACATAAGGTAAGGGTTTCCAACCCAAACCTCTATTTTCATTTGGGTTACTATTATTCTTTTGATAACTAAATAATAATATTATTTTAGCTTATTTACTCCTAAAAAATTCATTTTTATTATTTAATATATGTGTACCTATCAGAATCATTCATTATATTATAGAGAGTTACTTGTTTTAAAAGAATCATTCAAAAATTATTTCCTGATAAAAAATCATGTCTGAAATGAACATCTCCAATTATTACCTATTATTAAATGAAATATATAATCTATTTAAAAAATTATTTTTATGAAATAAATGATTTAATTATGAAAAAATACCCTTATTTACTTCTAGTTTTATTAATGAATTTTCCAAAAGGATCCCTCTTTTCAAGGTAAAAGAGTATTTTTTTAAATAATTACTTAATGATTTTATAATAGTATTTTCATCTATTTCAACACTATATATTGTTATTATTATTATTTGGTATTAATATTTTATGATGTCGTCCATCATATTTTATTTACCGGGGTATTATTAGTTTCCCTATGGATGTTATATCTTGATACCATTCACCATATTACTCAGAATAGTGGGTGTTTATGTTTAATGATTGGGGTATGTAGTTTACATTTCACATGATAGTTTCAATTTTAATGTATATATTTGTCATTTAAATCCACATTCATATTAGGAATTTATTTTTTCTAATTAAGATATGGATGGGGCCTGCTCTATCCCCTTGATGCGTCATTAGGTCCCATGATACAAACTATACTGGGTTTTTTATACATTTATGTATCTCTTGGTATGAGGCCCTTACAAAATGATTATGATAGCTTGAATAATTCATACCCTCATTATAAAATTAGTATTTTATGGTCAATGTTATTATTCAATTAATATAATATCCATGGTTATGTTTTATTGTGGCATTATTTATCATCTTTTATTCCTTCCTTATTATTCTCAAGTTTATATTTTAATGGCATGTATAATTTAAGTTATTTACCATTTTTTATTATTTATTCTTACACTATTTTACATTCCCTTACTGAGCATCTGTGGTCACCCCTTCTTAATTTTTATTTTTCCCCAGGATGTAATGAAGTATATTATGAATGAACTTCATTGATAATCAAGGAGTTATTATTATTACATTTGGATTTACATATTGTATTTCCATTCAAGTTGTAATTTTGAACATATGTATTAATATGTTTTTACAAAACTACAAAAAATTTCAGTCCTTCAGTACATGTCTTACGTGTTAATATTTCAATGTATTGAAATAATTCTCCAACTCACGGCTTCTTGGGTAGGGGTGTCCCAGTTATATTATGATGAAAATTAATTATTTGAGCGGACATGTGTTTAGATGAAAAACATTTTTTAGGATTCAAACAAACGAATATCAATATAAACACATTTTTCATTTAAGTAATTATCCTAATGGCTACTTATAATATTACATAAAACCAAATGAATGAAAATAATTAGTAAAGAGATATACTACATTTCTATATAAGGATGAACAATCTATATGAGATAGTTGGAGAAAATAGATTTGATTCTAGTCAATGCAAAGGAAGCACAAATTATTGGCATAAGAAAAAGTTCCACATGTACATGTTGAAGTGAAAAATTAAAGAAATGCATTCTACATAAGAAGTTTAAAACCATAGTTATGGTTATATATTCACCACGACCAATGATGAATTATTCTCTAAGAATAATAAATCCTACATTGAAGTGGTATATCAAAATCAGCTAAGACCAAAAAGGACATTTACAATTCAATAATGGATTCAATGTATCAAATTGAAAATGGGATATTTATATTGAATACCGTAGTAGGTATTCATGTGATTTGAAACATAGATGGTACATGCGTGGTACCAATAAGGTTTTATTGGTTATACCATGTCGGTATACGTAAATCTGTCGGAATATTACTTATAATAGCTAATTTCTAATATAATTTAATTTAATGTTTGATATCAAGATGAACATTCATGAATGGAATATCTATAACGCAGATAGAATAAGATAGTGACATCACATACTACCAATATGGGTGAAATCTATATAAATATAGTTATGGATTAAAGTAAAAATCATGATCATTGAAAATTCATTTTGAATGAATATTTTCAATGTGTCAACTAGATATTAGTAGGAGATCCATTTTTTCATGTTAAATATGTTTAGTAACATATATAAATAACATATTGGTCTAAATTTTAGTTAAGTTTATATTTTAAATTTTTATCCAATTATTGACTTAATTTAACAACCTATGTTCTAGGGAATATAGTCTACAGAGTAAAATCTAACGGTTTATTATACCTAGTAATTCAAACATATAGTGAAATAGTATTTAAAGATACATGTTATAAAAATTCAATAGAATAATTATTACTAGTGTCAGATTGCATAAAATATCTCTATGTAGACATGTGACGGAATAAGTGGAGATCAAGTGTTGAGTTGAGTAACAAATTCTTTAGCAATATATCAATAACATATTCCAAAAAATGAGTACGAATTTTTATTTCTATCATATAATTTATAGTAGGTGAATATCAATTATTTCAAGGAGAATTGTAAGTAATGTAATGAGCACTATTTTATTGTACTTGGGCTCGTATAAAAGATATGTTCCTGGTATATAGAGAATAAGGAAATCTAGTTGTGGAGAGATATAAACAAGTCTTCAAAAGATCAACAATATTTAGTATCACAATTAGGTTAAGCTTATGAGAGAGATAGGCTTATAATAGATTGTGATAACCGTAACTAAAAAACTGAGTATGTTTAAATTTATGAGGAAGCTATGAATATGTTATTAAACACAATGATTTCTTCCAATTAATGTAATTTCACCAAGTAATTATTTATCTTCCTAACAATTATGTTACTATTACTATTCATGATTTCATGTTTGGAAAGTGGAAAAAACAATATACTTAGAGTTTCTATCCCTTGAGAAATTTAATTCTAGGAGATGAGGTCACATATAGTAGAATAGCCACGAGGAGGAATCATGATAGTGCAAGCAGCTAAAGCTATTACATAGAAGAAACATGATAGTTACAATGAGAGATCTAATAATGTTCATTATCAAGTTGGCTCAATTGAATGTGGGTGCGTTTTAACAGTGGCTTCCCTAGACCCAACAAGAACAGTACGTTTTATTTCCATATCATGTATATAGTATGATATACATGATTTATTGTTACAATTATTTTGTAGATATTTCTAAATCAATTATCTAATTTTTATTGTCTTATTTTAATTTAAATATCAAAATGTTATTGAAGATTTAAGGCTATAATAATAACCTTGATATACTATGACATTAATCATAAGAAATGTCATATGATATAGATACATCATACTGACTAGACATAGTTGACATTTCAATATCATGTGCTAGGGATTCATTAGATTGGAGACTTCATCTCTTGATCTTTTGAAATTGTGATCTCTAGTAGTGAGATCATGAGGATAGAACTGCCAATAGGAACACCACATGATTAAGTTGTCATTTTTTGTTCCAATATATAGACTTGTTTATTGGTATCTTGACATTAAGTCATTACTAGTGTGTTGTATTTGATCACATACTCTGATGCATGCAAAAAACCATGATAATGAAATCATGGAATGGTAACTTGTGTCGGGTTCATCATTAGTGGTATTACATTGGTCGAATGATCAAGAATGATTTGTTTCATTAAAGGCAAGGAATTAATATATCTCATTACTGGATAATCAGGATGCTACTACAATCCTAATTCTATGACCAAAGAAGTCAAAAGCTAAATCCTTCGTGATTATATCATCAAATAATAATGTAAGAAAAAAGATTATGACACATGTTTGCATCCTAGTTTTTGATATATTTAAAGACAAAGAGATTATATTACCCATTTCATGATCATAGGTTGGTTGAGGTTTCTATGAAAATCCTTTTCTCTTTAGGGGACTTGATGGGTTGTGTGATGTTACTATTATTTTATGAATTTTATTCATTAATATTGAGATAAAGTCCCAGAGGTTCACACCCAATAACGTATTCAAGAGTATTCCCTATTAATTTCAATAGGTAAATTGAACATGGTGGGTCCCACTATGGGGTATGAGTGTTTTCCAAATTATCAATAACTGATAAATAAATGAATTCATATTATTGAGGTAAACAATAATTTTTATTTAATGTATTTATGAAATGTATTTATAAGTTATTTAAGTATGAAAAAATATTATTTCAGAATTTTTTTTTTAATATTCCCGGTTTGTTGAGTAATAAAACTGGAACTAAGAGTTGACTAACTCAATGTGTTTTGTCATATAATATATTTAATATATATTATAGATATTTTATACTATATAAATAATATTTATGGAACATTTTAGTTCATCATAATTATCGTTTAGTGGATATTAAATTTCCTAGGACTAGGTTACCCTATAGGGTGTTTTGAATATACACTATAAATAAGGAGGGGCTCTTTCACAATAAATAATATTCATGGAAACATTTTTAGAGACTCTATCTCCTATCCTTCTTATAAGATAGATATTCACTCAATCCAACCACTCAGATCAATTTCTCCTTCACGCTTTGAAGGCACGTTGATGCTGTGATTTTTGGGGCATTAAAGGCATCGTCAGATCTCCATGCTAGCATCCAAAATTTAATGATCGATACTCTAATAGATTTTTATGCTCATGTGGATGATATATTAAGATTATACTATGAATAATTCATGAAACCATCATCGGAAGTGAGTTTCTATCGAGCACATAATCCTATCTGATGATGAGTGTTTTTTTAGTTTTAATTTATGTTCCCTTTTAATTCATGTAAGATCCTCAGACTATACCAGAGTTCAGATTGTCAGCGAAAGAATGTTTCATCATGTCAATATAGAAAATACTAAAATCCCAAGTCCATTGTATTCCTACAAGTTCCTCAGTACCTTTAAAAATCTCATCATCTATTTTGTAAATTTCATTTTTCAAATTTGAGGAACTTCATCCAAAAGTGTTGGATCCTAATATTTTGGGAAACTAAAAAATCTCTGAAAGGGTTTATATTTATCATTGGATAAGGTTGTATAGGTTAAGGAATTACATCACCATATAATGAAACCTATTATTATAAATTTATTATAAATACTTCAATAAACAACCAAAGGAAAATATTGTAACTATAAAATAGAAACATATATATATATAATAATTTTCATTTAGAGTTATTGAATTACACAACTATAAGAAGCATGATGTTGAAACACAAATGTTTTCTGATTATCTAAATTTTTTATGATATTAATGAACTTTGGTTAATGATATTTTAAGGATTTATGATCATCAAATTTATGTTGAACATTTTCTTTAGAACCCTCAATCAGAACCTAATTATTATATTTTTCTTTCAAAACCACGTATCCATTTCCAACAAATATTCTCTTACTAGGGAACCTATTTATGTAACCATTATACATTAATTTATCTCTTAATAATAAGTGGTTTTATTCCGTCTATTTATGGTTATGGGTTTTCAAAAAAAAAATTACTTTGAAATATCTATCCAGTGATTACCAAGATCGAGATTAAAATGTCATGAAAATTTTTTCTTAATGTGGGTATAATGTAACACCCCAATAATTTACAATGGTTTCTATTTAGAATATTTTAATTTTTGTTACTATATTTCTTTTAACGAAACCGTGTTAATATTATTTTATATGCAACATGATGTTAAGATTTCCCTATATGGAACTCCGAGGATAGATTTCATTACATGTAAGACTAACGTTCCCCGATAGATTGTGTAATATAAAAGACTATGATTTATAAAAAATTATAGATTATTATTTTATATAATTTTATATCACTATAACACCCAATGATTTCATGGTATGTATCCTTTTAAATAAATTCAATTAATCTAATAGCTTATATTTCAATGAAAATTATTTCATAGATCCTTTATTATATAAAATCACATAGAGAACATAAAAAAATATTTATAAATGTTAAATGAATTAAATAAGAGGATTATTATAGAAATTAACATACATCTATCAATGAAGTAGTAACTTTTCCATTATAATAGTAATGTCACACTTTAGAATAGTAATTCTGTGAATAGAATAGTAACCTCACATATGAAATTATAATAAAATTTATGAATATTATAAATGGTAATATGATAAAATTATATCATAGTAAAAATAACTAAATGTTTTAAAAATTATCAATTATGTGTTGATATTTATTATAAGTATAAATGTTTGTTTTAAATTTAATAATTAATATAATTTTTTAAAATAATTTTTTTCAATAAATTTATTCGTAAATTTATAATTTTTTCCCATGAATATAAAATAAATTTATGAGGCCTTAATTAATTTTTCAATGTGTTATAAAATAAGTTATAAATTTAAAATTGGTAATTTCCGCATAAATTATGAATTTAATAGAAAATTTATTTCATCATATACACAAAATTATATTAATGAAATGGATTTATTTTTTAAATACTACACTTTAGATAAATGTCGGGGTAAATTTTAGTAATTTTTCATAATTACTTGAATTTTTGGTTAATTGTGAAATTTTGTAATTTACGGTATATATACATTAAAAGATAAATACCCTCTTTCTTTAGTAATTACATATGTAATAACCATAATCCAAAACTCCCATTAATTATTTTAATTTCATCACTGATAATGATAAATGTATACATAGTCTTCAAGCATAATAATAAACTAATGAATTAAATAATGACAAAACACCCTTCTCATCCTCTATTAATTCCACCCCTCACCACCTCTTCTCCTCAAACCTATCAATCATTAAATATTGATCAATTTTTAACCAACATTCTACCCTTGATTATTCAACAAATCTAGGATCATTTTTTCTCACCAAATGACCAATCCTAATAAATTTAAAGGTTTTCTCAATAATATGAAATTTTAGAGGCAAAATCCTCCTTCGTTTTACATTATTTTCTATTCAATTTCATTTAATTTCATATCAATACCTCACATAAACTTTCCAAAAATTCATTATATCTCATATATCAAATATATAATATAATTTTATTATTTTACTGTAATATAAATCATGAATCCACTTCACCTCTTTTGATTATTTTAAAAATGAAAATATCATCCATAAAGTGCCAATTTACCACCAACAGGGATGATATGTTTTTTTTTCAATTAATTACTTGAATTATTAGCATAAAAACAATATTATGGTTAAATAATATTTTCTTGTAAATATTAATAGTCATATAATGTTCTAGAAATAGTATATTTACATTATAGTAATTAATAAAATAAATATTGTTTGTGATACTCGAAAATTAAACAAAATAAAATTACATTCATCACTAATGTTTCATCTAATAACTCCTCCTCATATATGAAAAAATGATATATAAGACCATTTAATCTTATTTATGTTAATTAAGAAAATATAATTTCAATTTTTGGGAATTAATCCCATTTTTACATGAACTTCCATATATGTATACAATTGAGACAATGTTGAAAACCAAGGAAACAAACACTACCGAATAACAAAAATGAATTCTATAAATCATCAAAAAGTTCATAACTCAACTTAATAAAAGTATGCTAAATAAAATAATTTTTTCATAAGTTAGGAATTAAATTTTTAATGAATCTAGTTTCATTATAAATGGTATTAAGTGTGAGTGTGGGACAATTTTAGAGATAAGGTATGTGATTCCACCGAGCATCTATTTTTCATTTGGGTTATGATTTCAATATCCTTACCCTTGTGTATTTTATAATTATTATTCTTTACTATTAATTATTTATATTTATATGTTATAATAACATTAAGATAGCTTAGTTATTCATTATTTGATATGGTAATATATATTTTAATAGAATCCCTTTTCAATACTTCCTGAAAAGAAACCCAGGCTTAATGAAATTTTCCAATTTATTATTCATTTTTGAATTCACTCCATTATGGGTTTTAAGCAAAAAAATTATTAAAAACACATTTTATCATGAAAAAATATCTTATTTAATTAATAGTTTTATGAAAATAATTAGTTCTTTTTCATTTAAAATTCTTCTTAATATTTTCTATAAAACGCACCGAAGAGGCTAATTTCCAAAGTTTCTTAGACACTCTTTTTACATGTTTCCACATTAGTTGTAAATAAATTATCACATATTATTCATTTTACACCTTATTAATGTCCATGTACTTTTTAAATGAATTATTTACAATTAGTTATTCCTTATTGACCACTATTTTTTTTGAAATGTTTATGTATACTTCACTTTTATTTATGATATATATTTAATGAAGATTTCATTATATATCCCTATTTGTTGTATCATGTATATGATTATTAATATAAACATATAAAATTTATATATAATTATTTTCATTTAAGGTTTTTTTCGAAATAAATGTATATATGATGAATGCTTTGGACATTCCGTAATAGGTGCGGCCTGGTCATAAATATCCCTTAGATGCATTGAAAGCGTTCATATGACAACACTATTAGTGACCATCCCGTCTTGTTTGTTTCCAAATAGAATCAATGGGTTTTAACCCATAGGAAAAATCCAACATGGTATTATAATGGTTTATGTCCCAGATACACTTTGTCAAATAAATAAGCATTTTTTTCATTCAGTAATCTACTATTACTTTCCATGTGGGTTTCTCTATAACAAAATCTGTTGATCCATTCTCATTCTCTATGTAATAATTGAATGTGTTTTTATATTACATACCATTCCATAATATATATTCATTATTAACTATTATTGTTTTTAATTTTCTCATATAACCCTTACTGAGCATTTGAGATCAAACTTTTATTTCTTTTCCTTCCCCATGTGGTGAAGATGAAATATTTCAATAAGTGACAAGAAGCAGTTAATTTAATTTTGTTATTTTTTATGTATAATTAACAATGTAATAATGGAAACATGTATGTATATATTTCTTCAATATTACTGAACTAGTCTATCATGGTGATGTGATCACTTGTATCTTTTCCATTTTAATAAAATGGCCACCAACTCTAGGCTACCGGGTATGGGGTTGTTGTAGTTGGTATGAGTGAAATTTTAGTAGAAAACATGTGACATATATGTTAAAAAATGATAATTTTAATATCTCTATGGCAAGAATTATAGCTCAATACTCATCAATAATATGAGATAACATAGTTTTTATCATTATTTAATGATGGGGCCTAATATAAGAAATATAATCAACACTTGTATACAATTTATGGATTTCCCAACAGAGAAAGTCAACATAGTGTTTGAGATGATAATATCATTTAAATATTATTATATACTACACAGGCTATGATGTATAACCATACTACACCATTTTTGGATAGTTTCATGTGGAACAATACCCCATTTTCTAGTGGGAGTACTAATCTACTTGTAGCTGATAAGTGGATAATATCCCTTGAAAAGATATTTCTAGCACTGGGATTCAACGAAATCAAAAATTTAGTATTGGTTGTCAATAATTTATTGTTGTATGCTTATCAATTTGTGGTTTTTTTTTCAAAATACTAAGAAGCATGAGGAATTAGAAGACATAGAATATAGAACTTTTAAAGAAACATTCTTTGACAAATATTTCCCATACATGCAATGATCTAAAATGAACAGAAAATTCCTTATCATAAATAAAATGGTAAAAGACAGTGTTGTAGAGTATGAGGATACCATCCCATGAAAATCTTGGTATGTTATATATTATATAAGTGTTTTGGAATATAATCATGATAATTTATTTTAAATACATAGACAAATCATTTGAAGGGAAATAGCTTCCCAAACACTTTCATCTTATGATTAAATAGTATTATGTACCATCAAAATAGAGATGAAATTTTATAGATTCTATATATTAAAGGGAAATCAAGAGAAGAAGAGGGTTTCCAAAATCTAAGGAATAAGTGAATCATCAATAGGGAATTAGGGATTGTAGAAATTTTTATTATGTGAAAATTGTGGGAAGAATCATCATAGTAAATTCTTGAAATCCATGGGATTTTTCAATAAGTATAGAGAAAAGGATCATAGAGCTAATGATTGCAAGGGGATGAAAAAAACAATGTTCAATGGTTTAATTATAATGAAATTTTGAATTATTACAATTAATGTCCAATGTGTTAGGGTAATCTACAATAGAAGTGGCCATGGGGAGATTGCAAAGTTTACGATATCACTACAGTTGACGTAAATGTACCCAATGATGTGAGGGTATGAATATTAATACTATATTAAAATGTAGAAAATATTTTATTTGATTCTGAACCATCAAAAATTTCTATATCTACCTAATTTTAAAAGGATAATAGATATTTCCCTTTTTATTTAATAATGGAGTTTCTAGAAAAAACCCATAAGGGAACTCTCATTACAACAAAATTGTGTTAGAAAGTTCCCAGTACGGAATATAAATGTTATTTGTTTTATAAAATATTCATCATACCTATGGATGATTTTTATATAATCCTTAGAATCAATATCATTTTAATAAATTATGTGAGCATTTATTGCAATAAGTAAAAAATTACAAATTTTATGGAAGATATTGAAACCCTTGTTTTTATATAAGAAAGTTTATCATCTAATTCTTATCTGGATCCACCTCTTGATGTCTCTATTATAATAATTCTTGGGAATGAAGGTAAAATAGAATATAGGGATGAGGAAAGACATATTTATATTTAGGATGAACCAATTATGTAGAAATATATTGATGTATTTCCTTTGGAAGTAATTAGGAACCCCAAAGTGAATTAAGTAGAATTTTCCCTTGATCTAATCCCTGATACAATACCAATATCAAAGAGTCATTATAGAATTGAAACTATATAATTAGTAGAGATGAAGAAAAAAATAGAATATTTTACTACTAAGGGATTTATTCACACTGGTGTTTCCTTATAGGGAGCCCATGTTCTCTTTTTTAAGAACAGATATGGATCCATGAGGATGTAGATTGACAATAGAGAAATCAATGCTATTAGAATAAAGAACGAGTATCATCTATCTTTCATTGATGGTTTATTTGTTCAAATTCATGGATATAATTATTTCAAGAATATTGTTCTTCATTATGGTTATTATCAGTAGCTAGTAAATAAGGAAGAAATTAGAAAGATAAGTTTTGAACACGGTATAGAATTTACATGTTCACTGTAAATTCATTTTGACTGAATAATGCACACTCAGTATTAATGGATCTAAGGAACATAGTATTATTGAAATTACTTTATTATTTTATTATAGTATTCATTAATGTTAGTCTAGTATATTATAAAATATATGAAGCCAATAATAATCAATTTAGATTATTCTTTATACCATCATAATGAAATATTTATAAGTTAAATTTATCAGGTGAAAATTCGGGAATTATGAATTTATTTTCATGACTATTTTCCCCAAAGGATTTAATATCAATAATTCATGAACAGTAAATGGAAATAAAACAATGTCATTTTCCAACTCCTAAAACAAATTTATATAGTATCATTGATTTAGTAGGTTACGATCGGTTTTTTGTTCAGAAATTTTCCAAATTTTCTAAACGATTAACTGAGATCACACATAAAGGGGTTATTTTCATATGGGAAGAACAATGTCTAGAATGATTTAATGAATTTAATAGAAGAATATTTAATGCCCTTATTTTTTAAATTGCTATCATAAAAGGATGGTTTTTTATATACATAAATGAATCAAATTAATTACTTGGTTTTGTCTTTATAAAAAATGAAAATGTAATTGTATATATGTAAGGAAGTTAAAGACACATGAAACAAAATTATCTAAAAAATTTCCTTGAGTTAGATGCTATAAAAATTTCTCTAAATATATGGAGGATCTATGTATTTGGTGAAAGTTGTGAGATATATACGTATGACATGAGTTTGAAATACATTTATACATAAAGAACTCAATATGAGGAAAATGTGATTGCTTAAATTACTCAATGATTATGATTTCAAAATACACTACCATACAAAAATTCAAAATAATATAGTAGATTCATTAATCATAAAAAATCATGGACAGTCATATCGAAATAAATATTGAGTGATATCTGATGTTAATATATTTAGTAAAGATGTATTTGGGTACTGGTAAGGTGGGGGAAACATAAATACTTTTTCAAATTATTTCTTAAACATCATTATTAGAGAAGATAAAATGTTCTCAATTTAATAAATAGAAGTTTCAATAAAAAATTATTGTCATTAATGATGGAATATTGGTGTACTTTTTATATATAGATGGAATAATGAAGCCTTGAATAGGTTTTGTTTTACATCAATACCTCAGATAAATTGGGGACTATTTTATGATGATCATAGATTAATTTTTTCTATATTCCATTGTAATACCATGATGTATAAATATTTTATGGATCATTTTTGGTGGGATAATATGAATTGGTAAATCTAATGCTACGTGTTAGGGTTTCTAGTTTCTCAAAAAATGAAGGCTAAGAGATGACATCACAAGGGAGTTATGCAACCTATACATATACATATGTGGATGTGGGAATACATTAAGATGGTATTATTCATATTAATACAAGGGATAACGAAATGGAATGATTCAATATGTGTTTATTCTGACCAGCTTACAAAGACGACACATTATCTTACTATAATAGAAAATTTACCTGTTGATATCATAGGAACACTCTATATTAATGGATTTGTAAGACATCATGTTGCAGTTATATCGATTAGGTCTGATCAAGATCTCTGATTTACAATAAAATTGGATGTTTCCTCAATGGTATTTGGATTCTGAACTTAATTCGGGCACTATTTATCACCCAAAAACCAACAGAGAGTATATAAAGACTATTCGAACATTTTATGTTATGTTGATATCATTCACACATAACATTAAAGGTATGTGGGATCAATATTTATCTTGGTGAATTTTTCCTATTATAATGGTTTATATTCTAGTATTCAAATGTAACAACTTAAATCCTTATATATCAGTAGATGTCAAACTCCAACTTTTTAGGATAGTGTTTGGGAATGGAAAATTATTGTCCAAAAACATATTCAAGAGACAAAAAAATATTGTAAATACTCTTTAAGATTTTATTAAAGCATCTCAATGTAGAAAAAATATTTATGCTTACAATGAGGGAATGAATTTGGAATTTCAAGTGGGAGATAATGTTTTTAAAAATGAATCTCTATAAAAGGGTGTCCTATGATTTTTTTTAAAAATCAAAATGGTTCCCCTAGTACATCGGAAAATTTGGAATTCTATAATGAATTGGAGCAGTATATTACTAATAAAAAATGCTTCCAAGTCTATCCAAAGGTCATGATGTGTTCCATGTATCATTTTTAAAGAAGTACATGCCAGACCAAATTCATATAGTCACTTATGAAGAAATTGAAATGGAATAATATTTCTCTTAATGCAAAGAGCCTATAAAAATATTGACACATAGAGAGAATGTATTGGGAGATCTGATGGCTCAATTAGAAAAGGTTCTTTGTAGAATCCATAAAATTGATGAAGTAACATGGAAACCTAAATATTTTATAATAAAAAACCTCCCACATGGGTTTAACGGGAAATAATCATAATAATTTTCATGGATGAAATTTATGAAAGAGGGAAGAATATAATACACTAATATTTTACGATATGTATCCTCTAAAATAAATTTGAAAAATTTTATATTTTACATTTCACACAAAATAAGTTCATATAGTATAAATCATATAGACAACACACACAAAATCATTATAAATGACTAATGAATGAAATAAGATGAATTTTCTAGATATTATTAAACATATATAAATGAAATAGTAACGTGACATTTGGAATAGTAATGTGACACTTAGAAAAAGTAATTCATCCAATATAATAGTAACATCACCTATGAAAGTACAAATTAATATTACACATCTTATAAATGGTTATATGATGTAATTATATCATAGTATAAGTAAATAATTGTCTTCAGAAATTATTATTTTATTTTTGATATTATTTATAAGAATTAAAATTTATTTTCAATTTTACAACTAATATAATTATTTAAAAGGAAATTTATTTTAATAACATGTATTCATAAATTAATATTTTATATCTGATAATCATAAAATAATTTTGTGAGACCTTAAATATTTTTTCATACTATTTTTAAATTTTTTATAAATTTAAAATTTGTATTTTCCATTTAAATTATGATTTCAATTAAAAGTTTAATTTATCATGTTTTGATTTTTTTCATAAAAATTAGTTCAATTTTTGAATTCTACACACTAAAAAATTATTAAGGTGAGTTTTTTGGTCTTCTAAAAAATAATTTTTTTTATTGAATAGTGGAATATGGTAAATTATGTTAATTATACATTAAAAGTTGAATACACTATTTATTGGTTCATTAGTGATCTAATAAACAAAATTTTTAAATAACCTTTATTGTTTTAAAATAATTTGTAATAATTACAAATATATTCATAGTCTTGATGGGAAGATAATAAACTAATTATTAAAATAATAAGAAAACACACCTCCCCTCCACTATAAATACCACCCCTAACCAACTCATCTCCTCACACCTATTATGCCATGATTTTTGTCCAATTGCAGAACATTACTCTTAGAAAGTATCTTCCCCATATATAGTATACTTTGGTCTCACCAATATTCCAATTCCATTCACTTTAAAGAGTTTCTCAAGGGTAATAAATTCAATAGGCAAAATCTTATTTCATTTTCCTTTATTTCTATTTCAATTGCAATTAATTTCTTATCCTTCGCAAAATTAATATATCAAAACATGAATAATGAATACAATATCATTTATACACTTGAATTTTATTGTGTTAATGTAAAATCCACCATCAATCACCTTTTCACTTCCCTATAGTTCTAAAATTGAAAATTTCATCCATGATGTTTCAATTTACCACCATCGTGGATGATGAGTTTTAATTTTATAATACCAAATTCAAGGATTATAATAATACAATTTTTATGGATAAATTATTTCTTACTATAAAAAATTCATATTATTTTATGTAACCATTATATATAAATAATATTAATTAATAAAAAAATATTATTTCAGTATAATAAAAAATTTACCAAAATAAACCAACATTCATTGTTAACATTTTACCTAATTAAATATCCTAATATCATAAAAAGATATATATTGGACTATTTATTCTATTTTATGTTTATTAATCAAATATAATTACAATTCTTATAATTAAACCCATTTTTACATGAACTTTCACACTTGTATATAGGTGAACAAATAATGAAAACCATGGAAACCAACAATCCCGAATGACGAAAATGAATATTATAATTCTTAACAAAGGACATAAATGAACATAATAAAATTATTATAAAAAAAGTTATTTTTAATACATTCTTAATTGAATTATTAATGAGTCTAATTTCATTATAAAGGACATTTAGTGGATGTGAAAACCATATTCATACATAAGGTAAGGGATTCCCCTAGAACCTCCATTTTTTATTCGAGTTATGAATTCTCTCCCTTTACCCCAATATAATTCATAAATATTCTTATTTATTACTCATATATTCCATGTGTATGTTCCAATAATATTAAAATATCTCAATTTCTCATTACATTAAGGGGAGATACTTGTTTTTATAAGAATCCAGTTTTAATTATTCTTCATAAGAAATCCCGATTTTAGGGAAAATTCAAATTTCGTAAACATTTTCAAATACAATCCATAATCTGTTTTAATCAACAAATATTTTTATAAATTAACTAATTTTATCATTAAAACATTCACTGTACATTTTTGTTTTTATAAAAACAAATATGTATTCTTTTAATGACTCTTTGATATTTTTTTAAGTCACACTGAAGTTATTCATTACTAAAGTTTCATAAAAATAATTTTTTTTGGTTTTTATTTTAGTTAGAAATAAATTATATTGATATATGCCAATTATCCTTTATAAATTTCATATTATGATTTAAATACATTCATACCTTTGTATATTACTTATTAACGACTTATTCCTTGTGTGTGGTGTTTTTATACACATTTTTATTTATGATCATCATTCATTAAAGATTTCATTACATATCCATAATTCTTGTATCATAGATTTGATAATGGTCTTATCAAATTACCATTTTTACATAAAATGTTTTCTTTTAATTTTTATATTATATTTATTATTTTTATGAATAATGATTAGGAATTACAGTGATGGGTGGGGCCAGGTTATAGAGATACCCTCTATGCATCAACATGTATCATGATACCAAAGAGTTAGTGAAAAAACCTTCACATGTGTTTCCATGTAATGTTATATGGGTTTAAATCCACAAACATAAACATATCAATGTTAAAATGGTTCATTACTTATTATATTATATAACCCTTACCATGTATTTTATCTCACCCTATTATTTGTTTTCCTTCCCTAGGTTGTGAAGATGAAAACATTGAATCATTGACAAGAAGTATTTTCTTTTCTTTTTTCATGATTTGTGTGTAATTAGAAATATAATAAGGTTACCATGAATATATCTAGTTCTCCATGACTACTAAAATGGTAATTCTTTGCTGATGTTATCTCTTGTATCAATGCCATTGTAATGAAATGACCACAAAATTCAGGCTACTGGGGTTACAGTTATTAAAATTACATTGTTGTTAAATTAGCGGTTATGAATAGTTGTACATAATTTATGAAAATATACAGTTAATAAATATATAATAATATTAAATTGGTTTCAAATTAATTATAAACTAAAATATAAACAAAATCTATATAATAAAAATATATTTTATTTTTTACGCACACAAAGGTGTTTTATCTTTATAAATTAAATTAATTAATATTAGTGAATGAAACAAATGAAAGCATATTTTATATATTCAATAATATATTTTTACATTCTTCCAATAGATTTTATAGGCATAATTTAAGAATAAACCCAATTTTACACACAAAACCTATATTTATAAAATTATAGTTTTACTTCCTTTTAATTATAAACATATTTTAAATATTAATGTTGAAAAATAAATAAAATAAATATAAAAAAATATTTTTTGAAATCAAAATGTCAAAAAAATTTAGGTTTAATTTTCTGTATTTTTCATTGATGTTTCATTTTTTTATGAATAGTGAAACATATTGAATTTTAATTCAATACTACATTTTAATCTAATTTATTATTAAGATTAAATTATATTAACAAATGGATTTAAAGTATAATTATATAAATTTAACAAAATTTAATACAATATATTTAGTTATAATAAATTTCATACTGAAAGTATATATAAAAACATCATAAAATTTAAACATTTTTACTTTAAAAACTAGTTTTATCGTCCCATTTGTTGAATAAATTTCAAATTAATTTATATAACTTCTGTAATATTAATTTTGAAAAACAGATTCCATAATTTTTAAAACCAGTATTTATAATGTCTAATTACGTAAAAATATTTTTTTACCTAATATATTAGTGAATGTGCTTAAAATTAATTACAAAGACTAATAGGAAAATTAGCTTAAAAAGGAACTAAACCTTAATCATAAAAGCCAAAATGAAGAATAAAATTGTCCAAAATATATTTTCTACCAATTATGTCAACTGAATATTCCATGTTATATAATTTTTAATAATATTGGACCCACTCATACTAGGTAAAATGTTGGTGTGATTTCCATTCCAATAAATTTACAAGAATGCTACTTCGCTTCCACTATAAAAGGAACTCACCTATCCCACTTAATAAAAACTCAAAAGCCACATTGTGTAGACCAGGATATTCCTAAATATCTCTTAAATATCTTTCACCTCACCCAATAATTGAAATATAGGGTATAAATCAATCCAAGGAATCCCAATGGTGTAAATCAAATGGAGTTACCTGAATAAGAGGTAACATACTCCTTTAAGAACTTCATTTTTAGTTCCTTATAAACTATATAAATTATCCTTATCTTGATATTATATAATAACCCTAGTATCAATAATATAATGATTTTTTGTGTTATTATTTTTACCTACACTCACACACACATCCATCTAATGGGTAACGTACTTATCGTTCTTTTGTATGGTGATCTACCGCCTCACGAAACGAAGTTGTTCATTTTTTCTTTACCACCTCTAGTTGAGGAAAATATGGGGGACATGTTATTTATATATGATATATATGATATCCAAAAAAAATGATTCTTATTTTTTATATACATAATATTCTACTGTGAATCCTATTTTGTGGGGACATGATAACATCATTTGTGGAAGTGAAGAATACCTCCTCTTAAAGGCGATGCAATTCATTCACACAATACATGGAATGTATAAAGTTAGTTTTTAAATAATAAAATAATGAAAATAATTAAATCTTTAGAATATTCATGAAATAATTAAATTTCTATGAATATAATATATCAATTTCATTACTACCATTTTCACACAATAAAAAGTGATAATGTCGTTCGTGGATATGTGGACTACCGCCTCCTTAACAAGATGTGATTGCTTTAACATCACCAGAATTAAATATATTAGTATATATTATTAAATAACATGATATTTATGATATATATATAATGTTGTAAATATATAATTTTACATACCTTGTTTCCAAAATGATAATACAAAAATTAGAACATTACTTGTGCCTACATATGGCCTATCGTCGTAATGATTGTAATGTGGGATCATTTTTCATAACCAATATTCATGATAGGTATTAAAAGTATAATTTATCATTAGATATGATAATTGTCTTATTATTATTATTTTTTTATTTTCCTATAATGACCCATTTTACCAATGTTGACAAGCAATGTTATTTTTTAACATGTAAAAAAAATGTGATAAAAATACCTAATGTAATATTACTTGTTTATGTAGTTATTTAAAAAATGAAATAAGTGAAATTAAAGAAATTATAAAAATTTAAATGGTTCTTAATGATGTAAATAATTAACATATGTTTATTATTCTATAATATAATGAAACAAGTGACAATTTAGACTCAATGTAATAGATTTTCATCTCACTTTTTATATCTGTGAGAAAAATGTCTTATTCAACACTTACATATTTTTTGTGGTGTATCTACTACCCATTTTTATATGTTATATAATGAAAACTTGTCACTTCATATTATAAAAAATTCATTTAATGTTATTACTTCATGGTTATTGTGATCCCAATGTGTTTATATGGTATGGGACACTTCGGAATGTTTAACAGTTATTTTCCTAAAGAATATGTTTAAAGATTACTTTTTTTGCCTTATTTTCATTTGGGATTGTTATCCATATCTTAAAATAGTCACATTATTATGATCAAGTTTATGGTAAATAAAATTTTTATTAAACATCCATATTCTCATGAAATGGATATTGATTTTTAATTAATTATTTACCATTTTACAAATGGTATTCACTTTGACAATTATTTGATTAACTGGGAAATTATTGATAAATAGATAAGGCCCCAGCCTTAAACCTTACATAATCTTGAGTTATTACAAGATTACACATTGAGGATCTTTTCAGGTTTAGAGTTTTATAGAATTAGATCATGAAACTTGCATTACATTCCACATTTAAACAAAGTGGTTACATAAAATACAATATTCATTCTTCCCATCAACAGAAACATATTTAAAATAAAACACAGATTCTTTCTTGACACATCTTTAACACTATCATCACATCATGTACATTTCCCTTGACCTGTGAAAAACATTTCCAAAACATGGGATGAGCATAAAATCTCAGTAAGGGTTATAAAAATATGGAAAGGAAACATGAGTTCATATATATATAAGAATGAAATCATACTTTACCCATAAAACATAGGCACTTTAACATATCTTATAAAATTAGGAACAAATCATAGAATTCATAAGACATAAAGGTAACTTGAGGCATTCATAACATTCTTACGTAGGGAGTAACCCTCCTGGTTACGATTGGAATACCCATCATAGTATATTCCCTAAATCTCTCCGTAGATACCTTAACATTTCACTCCTTCGCGTTACCCAATGCATTGGAGAGCTATATCGGGCTCACCCGCCCTTAGTTTATCATGGAACCACCCGTTTTCATAACAATGCCCAAGAACCATAACATAATCGTATCACATAAAACATGCATAAAGGAAAAATAACATTTTAATATTTCAATATCAATAAAAACACATTGATATGATAAAAACACTATGAAAACCATTTTCGATACCAAACTAAAAGAAATGTAAAACATGGTATTTATTTTTCTTTTAAAAAGAAGGTATGGCTTGTAGAGGAAGCCGAACCTCAAATAATGGTCACAGAGGCGGAGAAGTCGTTATTGCCGCATACATACGACAAAAACATTCCCTTTTTTCGTTTAGTAAAACACTTCGTATAAAAAATATTCCTTTTTGGAGAAATGTAAAATTCAAAGGGGTTTATACACTGTATAAAAGAAGGTTGTGTATAAAACAAAATATTCCTCAATGAATGGATATTGAGACGAAGTCCCTTACAAAGAAGGTATCCTTTGTTTAAGGATAAATAAATTACAAAATTATGTGTGACAAAAAAATACACCAAATATAAGTGGATATTAAGTGTAAACTAATCAAAGGTCATTCACACAAATTCAAAGGATGAAATATTCAATAACTACATGTTGAACCCAAAGAAATCGAAATTGGGCTAAGAAGTTTCCTTGACAGCCTAACAACATCACATCAAAATGAGTTGATGAGAAAAAAAAGGGTATCTCATCACTTGTACATAAAATTTACATCAATAAGGATATATGAGAACATATCCCAACATAACAATATGTAAATTAAAATACCCAACAAAAGAAGTCTTTTAAAAAGAGGAGGGTGAAAGGTTCCCTTACCGACATGAGTATCTTTCGAAACATACACCTCGTGAAAGAAGGAAAATACAACATTGATGTAAGTACTCATAAAAGAAAGTATATTACACAATGAGTAAAATAATGGGCAGTACATAAACCACTAAAAGGAAATTGTGGCAAATGTAGCATAAATCTCACGGGAATAAAATTGAGATGAAAAATCCCTTACGAAAACTCGGAAACCTAACGGCACCACATAAAACATACAAAAATGGATTGATGAGATCAAATAGTGTATCTCATCATATTAAATTAAAGTTTATAGAAAGTGGAATATAAAATAACATCCCCCAACATAACAAAGAGGAGCTTAAAAGAAGTGACATAAAGGAGGGTACTTAAAAAGAAAGAGAGAGGTTAGATCTCTTACGAAAATTCGGCAGCCTAACGACGCCACTCGAAACATCCAAAATAGATTGATGAGATAGAATATGGTCTCTAATCACATGAACATAAAAATTAAATTAAGTGTAATATAAAATAACATCCCAATAACATGAAATATGAGCTTTAGAAGGAATGACATAAAAGAGTGTACTTAGAAAGAAAGGGAGGAGTAAGATCCCTTACCTCGGGTCCAAATTGACTTGATCGTTCTTTAATATCCTGAATAATAAACTTGAGTTAATCTCTACTTGCTTAAGAACCTTTTTCAAGTTCTTTATTCTTTTTATACCATGTTATGAACATCATGTAATCATTTAAGTTAATAATGTTCATTTTGTCGGTATTTGGTTCTTAAGTCAAAAATAGACTTCTTACACTTACATGTTGATAGTTTGGTCAAAGGTTCGTTATATACAGAATGATATTAATGATTTGGATAACATATATATCATATATATTCATCATATACATGTATTTATAATATTACATCACATTTAGAGGTACGAAATGAAATGCACCGTTCATGGAGACGGTAAGCCGTACGTACGCATGAACGCTACTTCCATTTCTATTTCGTATATTCGTGAATGGAATCGTATTTATATAAGAGTATATTATAATTCCATTATAATAAAATATATAATATCATTATCTTTATCCTATACACATCCCACATATGGTATTAACGAATCAAATCACTTTCAGGGGGCGGTAGTCCGCACTACCTAAAATGAAGATATCGTGTTTACCCATAATGGAAACAATCATCGTATGCCATAAATGAATAATACAGAAGCTTAAGGAAATAATAAACATATTATATATCATATATAAAAATAGTGACATCATAATGTCCACCTTTTAAGGTGTTAAATGAGTATTGAACAATCATCGTTTCGGGAGGCAGAATTTCGCCATCCACGAAAACCGTATGTTCTTTAACCATTTGATGTAGTTGTGTGAGAGTGTAGATATAATAAATCTTATAACTACATCCTAGTATATTGAATATAATGTTTTTGTTACAAAATAAGTAAATAAAAAGAGTTTAGGGAGTTGGAGAAGCAAAATAAAACAAATGAACATGAGAGAATGAATTACCTTTAAAAGTGTAACTTCTTTTGATTTGATCCTAAAGGCTTCCTTTGAAAAGATTATACCCAAAGGGAATCCTCTAAGATGAGTAGAGGGATGTGGAGAGAGTAAATGGGAAGGGGATGGCCGAGCAAAAGGCTTGAGGAGTGTGCGAAATGAGGTAGAGTTGGGGGCCTTTTATAAGAGGAGAGGAGGGGCACTTTTGGAAATCATGAAACTATTATTTTATTTTAAAAACTGATTCGAATTTCTAAGGTCTCAAATTGATATATATCTAAGATAAGATGGTAAGGCTTCGAAATATTCCTATCCATTAGTTTTTGGACAAGTGTAGGTCTTAGATTTTATATTATCGTTTCATTTTATTTAAACTGTTCATTAATGAGGTCATCGTTGCATCATCATGATGTCATAATTAAATTAATTTATTTAATGTATAAAAATTATAACAAAAATATCCTGATGTAGGAAATAGTTTTATCGTTCCAAATAGTATTTATAGACAAAAATATGATTAGTATAACCCCTTATAAAAATTGTTATAGTAAAACAATTTATGTTAGTGTCATTTTCACCTTTATTTAAAAAAAAGGAATTAAAGTCATTTTCTCACCCAAGAGGCTCCATAGGGTCCCCTAAATCGACCCATGGGTTGTCTTGGTCGCAAATGACTCATCCAATAGGGGTAGGACAAGTTTCATGGTGTTTTCATATTTTTATAATATCATTTTTACCTTAAATTACACTAATTGCCTATAATCGCGATTAATGAAAAAAAGTTATTATATTCACCAAACAATTATTTTCATCCCATTGAACCACATTTTACATAATAATGACAACCATGTATGTCGGATTTTCAAAATTCAATACACATTAGTGGTAAACTTTCATTTAACTGAAAAATCAGTATGATTGATTACCACTTAGTGGTTTTACTATTCATCAAAAATTGGAGTTTTTCCAAAAATTACCAAAAATTCACTCTAAGCTATATTCGATATTCCGAATTCAAAAATGATGTTTATATTACCTAATTAAATGAATATAAGTAGAATTAATTAATTTAATAATTAACTCCCACTGTCAAAAAAATAGCGTGTTTTTAAGAAACAATATATATCAAAAGATTGATATTTTTTTATGTCGAATTTCAAAGTAAAATTAATTCCAAAGTCCACCATTGAATCAAATGGTAAAAAACTTTTATGGTTTCACTTTAAAACCAATTCAAAATATAATCTATTCATATAAATAAATTAGATTAAAAAGAGGTTTTGAATTAAAACACAGCATTTTACACTATTCATTAAAAAAATGAACTTTATCGGAAAGATACCAAAAATTTACACAAAGTAAATTTTGATGTCCCGATTCCTAAGAAGAGTTTTATTTGGTCCAATAGAATTTATAGGAGGGAACAAAAATATATTTAATGACTGTTTTCCATCAAATGGCGATAAGTGAACCTTTAGTGAAAACTAGGGCATATACGCCTAACTTTGAATTCTTTCCATATTTTAAGCCTTTATCATTTATTGGATATATATAAAAACATTTAAAAACATATATAATAATATTGTAGTTATTTCTATCCATTCCCGCCAATACAACGACTACATGTTAACTACCATTTAAAATAATATTATTTTATTATTAGAGTGCAACGTAAGATTTCAATGAAACTCTTTGTTGTGTATCGGGTACGCTATCGAACATAGGAACCCTTTAAAGTAATATTAATACTTTATTCACAAATATGGATAAATATGAAAATGTCATATTCTTTATTTACCTGGGGTGTTAAATCCTTCCCCCCTTTTTCGAATTGCGTCCTCACAATTTTAAAATTGGGCTTGGTAACATCCTTGAAAGTCCCACATTGGAAGAAGAGTCGGTAAAACAATCACTTTAAAATAAAGAAAGATAAGTACAAAGGTCACCCGAGTTAACCCATACTAGGATTCCAAGTATGAAAACATGGACATGGAGGAGAAAACATAGGGTCATGTTCTGATGAAGAGTGATAGAAAACATGTTTAGGAGAAAGTTAACCACAAGAAAATCACAAACTTGTGATGGGTTAAACAGTATTTGATTCCCCAGTAGGAAAAGTTAATAGACAACATTTTTGTTTTAAGTTACTTTTTATTGAGTAATTTATTCAAAAGGAAACATAATCACTTATCATGTTGACTTTCAACTTTTACACAAACTCATATTTTCTCCAAAAGACGATTATTTAGGAAGACTTGTTCACATTAAGAGTACAATAATCAACTTCTAGAGAATCACCTAATCCACAAAAGAGAACTATATACATCCCATGTCTATAGACTTTAACCAAAACCAAAATCAAAAATGCTAGTACAAGATCAAATAATCCAAAAAAGGATAACCCCTTATAAAAAGAAAATCTATTCCTAATCTCCAAAATTTGTCCAACAAAACCCAAAGTTCAACGAGGACCATTCTATAAACAATTTTTCCATAAAATTCTTCAAAGTAAACCAAACTCAGATTGAAACACAAATATTTTAGGGATTTAGTCACATATTCTTCCAAGTTAAATCGTATCATTTATCTCCAAACAACATCAGTTGCTCTTAATGTCTCGTTTTGAAAAGTAATTAACCTAATCACATATCCCCCATGATAGGTTAATAAATATCCATAGATAACCCAAAATCAACTTACTCTTAATTCATAAAATCATCTAACTAAAAAGAATCAGTCAAACTAACCAGGGACTTCGCGTAGTCCAGTGGTAGGTGATAAATACCAGTTGCATTTTGGTTGTGGGTTCGATTCCCACAGCTTTGTCTGACGCGACGGGTTGTCACATGGTCTGCATGTTGTCCTTTTTATAAAACTCCAAAAATAACCCTAACATGTATTAACCTCAATAGTTTCCTTATAGCTTTAATTTTCATCCGAATTCATTACGATCTTAACATCTTAATTCTTGAAGTCTTATTTCACCACCATAAGATAAAATAAAAGGATTCCCAAAATGAATAACATCATACCTTGATCATGGCGTCCACTCGGTTTCATCGTCATCTTGCTCACGTCGGTAGAAGTCCCATGCATTACAACAATTATTTAGAGATCCTTCAAAATCATTTGCTTCCTCCATCCAAATACACCTCGTACGACATGGGTCATATGGGTGTTCACAGAATAAAAGTTTTGGAAAATAATCATGTATGAAATATAATTCCAAAACATCTGATAAAACCTGATTTCTATAAAATAGTCGGACCAAAATTGAGTTGAAACTTTCTATTATTGGTCCTTTTAAAATACCATAAGTATGTGAAGCGAGACTATATTTTAAAAGCAAATATAAATAGGTTGCGCAAGGGTCTCCTTCCTTAGCACAATTTCTAAAATCATAATATGCTTCAAATTCTTTTGATAAGGTAAAATATTTGAAAATACCTTGATAATATTTACCTTTCTTGAAAATATGAGAATATTGTGAAAATAGTATTTGTCTAAAAACAACCCATGATCCACGATGATAACGAGGTATAGTGGAGGTGTTTGATATCTCCAACAACTGCTTGCAAGTGAGTTGTATGCTAGAAAAAGTTTCACAATCATCCGAAGATGATTTTGCAATAATTATTGCAAGAATGTCATCAAGAAGAGATAGGAATTTCGTTTGAGATCCTTCTCCTTCCATTCGTAACCGACTTTACTTGACCTGAAAAAAAAGTTATAAAACAAGGATTTAACTGAAATAATAGATATAGGGACTAATCATCTGTCTCACAAGAACTCCTAATCCCTAAAGTTGTCTAAACTGACCTCTGATACCAACTATAAGGCCCCAGCCTTAACCCTTACTTAATCTTGAGTTATTACAAGATTACACATTGAGGATCTTTTCAGGTTTAGAGTTTTAGAGAATTAGATCATGAAACTTGCATTACATTCCACATTTAAACAAAGTGGTTACATAAAGGACAATATTCATTCTTCCCATCAACGGAAACATATTTAAAATAAAACACGGATTCTTTCTTGACACATCCTTGACACTATCATCACATCATGTACCTTTCCCCTGACCTGTGAAAAACATTTCAAAAACATGGGATGAGCATAAAAATCTCAGTAAGGGTGTTAAAAATATGGAAAGGAAACATGAGTTCATATATACATAAGAATGAAATCATAATTTACCCATAAAACATAGGAACTTTAACATATCTCATAAAATTATGAACAAATCATAGAAATCATAGGACATAAAGGTAACTTGAGGCATTCATAACATTATTATGTAGGGAGTAACCCTCTTGGTTACGTTTGGAATACCCATCACAGTATATTCCCTAAATCGCTTCGGATAAACCTTAACGTTTCACTCCTTCGTGTTACCCAATGCATTGGAGAGCTATATCGGGCTCACCCGCTCTTAGTTTATCACGAAACCACCCGTTTTCATAACAATGCCCAAGAACTATAACATAATAGTATCACATAAAACATGCATAAAGGAAACACAACATTTCCATATTTCAATATCAATAAAAATACATTGATATGATAAAAACATTATAAATCCCATTTTTGATACAAAAATAAACGAAATGTAAATCATGGTATTTATTTTTCTTTTAAAAAGAAGGTATGACTTGTAGAGGAAGTCGAAACTCAAATAATGGTCACGGAGGTGGAGAAGTCGTTGTCGCCGCATATGTACGACAAAAACATTCCCTTTTGTCGTTTAGTAAAACGATTCGCCGAGAAAATATTCCTTTTTGGATAAATGTAAAAGTCAAAGGGTATTATACACCGTATAAAAGAAGGTTGTGTATAAAACAAAATATGCATCAATGAATGGATATTGAGATGAAGTTCCTTTCAAAGAGGGTATCCTTGGTTTAAGGATAAATCAATTAAAAAATTATGTGTGACAAAAGAATACACCAAATATATGTGGATATTAAGTGTAAACTAATCAAAGGTCATTCACACATATTCAAAGGATGAAATATTCAATAACTACATGTTGAACCCAAAGAAATCAAAATTGGGTTAAGAAGTTCCCTTGACAGCCTAACGGGGTCACATCAAAATGAGTTGATGAGAGATAAAAAAAGGGTATCTCATCACTTGTACATAATATTTACATCAATAAGGATATATGAGAACATATACCAACATAACAATTTGTAAATTAAAAGACCCAACAAAAGAAGTCTTTTAAAAATAGGAAGGTGAAAGGTTCCCTTACCGACATGGGTATCTTTCGAAACATACACCTCGTGAAAGAAGGACAATACAACATTGATGTAAGTACTCATAAAAGAAATTATATTACACAATGAGTAAAATAATGGGCAGTACATACACCACTAAAAGGAAATTGTGGCAAATGTAGCATAAATCTCACGGGAATAAAAGTGAGATGAAAAATCTCTTACGAAAACTCGGCAGCCTAACGGCGCCACATAAAACTTACAAAAATAGATTGATGAGATCAAATAGGGTATCTAATCATATTAAATTAAAGTTTATAGAAAGAGGAATATAAAATAACATCCCCCAACAAAACAAATAGGAGCATAAAAGAAGTGACATAAAGGAGAGTACTTAAAAAGAAAGAGAGAGGTTAGATCTCTTACGAAAATTCGGCAGCCTAACGACGCCACTCAAAACATCCAAAATGGATTGATGAGAGAGAATAGGGTATCTCATCACATAAACATAAAAATTAAATTAAGTTTAATATAAAATAACATCCCAATAATAATAAAGATGAGCTTTAGAAGGAATGACATAAAAGAGTGTACTTAAAAAGAAAGAGAGGAGTAAGATCCCTTACCTCGGGTCCGACTTGACTCGATCGTTCATTAATCTCCTGAATAATAAACATGAGTTAATATCTACTTGCTTAAGAACCTTTTTCAAGTTCATTATTCCTTTTATACCATGTTATGAACATCATGTAATCATTTAAGTTAATAATGTTCATTTTGTCGGTATTTGGTTCTTATGTCAAAAATAGACTTCTTACACTTACATGTGGTTAATTTGGTCAAAGGTTCGTTATATCCAGAATGATATTAATGATTTGGATAACATATATATCATATATATTCATCATATACATGTATTTAAAATATTACATCACATTTAGAGGTAAGAAATGAAATGCACCATTCATGGAGACGGTATGTCGTACGTACGCATGAACGCTACTTCCATTTCTATTTCGTATTTTCTGGAATGGAATCATAATGATGTAAGAGTATATTATAATTTCAGTATAATAACATATATAATATCATTAACTTTGTACTTTACAAATCCCACATATGATATTAACGAATCAAATCACTTTCAGGGGGCGGTAGTCCGCACTTCCTAAAATGAAGATATCGTGTTTACCCATAATGGAAACAATAATGGTATGACATAAATGAAAAATACAGAAGTTTAAGGATAGAATAAACATTTTATATATCATATATAAAAATAGTTACATCATAATGGCCACCTTTGAAGGTGTTAAATTAGTATTGAATAATCATCGTTTCGGGAGGCAGAATTTCGCCATCCACGGAAACCGTATGTTCTTTAACCATTTGATGTAGTTGTGTGAGAGTGTAGATCAAATAAATCTTATAACAAAATCCTAGTATACTGAAGATACTGTTTTAGTTACAAATTAAGTAAATAAAAATAGTTTAGGGGGTTGGAGAAGCAAAATAAAACAAATGAACATGAGAGAATGAATTACCTTTAAAAGTGTAACGCCTTTTGATTTGAGCCTAAATGATTCATTTGAAAGGTTTCTGCCCAAAGTAAATCCTCTAGGATTAGGATAGGGATGTGGAGAGTGTAAATTGTCTGGGGTTGTCCGAGCCAAAGGCTTGAGGAGTGTGTGAAATGAGGTAGAGGTGGGGGCCTTTTATAAGAGAAGAGGAGGGGCACTTTTGGAAATCATGAAACTATTATTTTATTTTCAAAAGTGTTTCGAATTTATAAGGTCCCACATTGATATATTTAGAAGATAAGATGGTAAGGCTTCTAAATATTCCTATACAATAGTTTTTGGACAAGTGTAGGTCTTACATTTTATATTATCATTTCATTTTATTTAAACTGTTCATTATCGAGGTCATCGTTGCGTCATCATGATGTCATAATTAAATTAATTTATATAATGTCTAAAAATTATAACAAAAATCTCCTGATGTAGGAAAACTTTGTATCTTTCCAAAGAGTATTTATAGACAAAAATATGATTAGTATTACCCCTTCTAAATTTTTTTTAGTAAAACAATTTATGTTAGTGTCATTTTCACCTTTATTTAAAAAAAGGCATTAAAGTCATTATCTCCCCCAAGAGGCTCCATAGGGTCCCCTAAATCGACCCATGGGTTGTCTTGGTCGCAAATGACTCATCCAATAGGGGTAGGGCAAGTGTAATGGTGTTTTAATATTTTTATAATATCATTTTTACCTTAAATTACACTAATTACCTCTAATCGCGATTAATGAAAAAAAGTTATTATTCACAAAAAAATTATTTTCATCCCATTGAACCACATTTTACATACTAATGACAACCATGTATGTCGGATTTTCAAAATTCAATACACATTAGTGGTAAAATTTCATTTAACTGAAAAATCAGTTTGCTTGATTACCACTTAGTGGTTTCACTATTCATAAAAAATTGGATTTTTTCAGAAAATTACCAAAACTTCAGTCTAAGCTATATTCGATATTCCGAATTCAAAAATGATCTTTATATTACCTAATTAAAATAATATAAGTATAATTAAATAATTTAATAATTAACTTCCACTGTCAAAACAAATAGCGTGTTTTTAAGAAACAATATATATCAAAAGATTGATATTTGTTTATGTCGAATTTCAAAGTGAAATTAATTCCAAAGTCCACCATTGAATCAAATGGTAAAAATATTTTATGGTTTCACTTTAAAACCAATTAAAAAGATAATCTAATCATATAAATAAATTATACTAAAAATATGTTTTGAATTAAAATACAACATTTTACACTATTCATTAAAAAAATGAACATTATCGGAAAGATACCAAAAATTTACACAAAGTAAATTTTGATGTCCCGATTCTTAAGAAGAGTTTTATTTGGTTCAATAGAATTTATAAGAGTGAAAAAAAATATATTTAATGACGGGTTTCCATCAAAAGGCGATAAGTGAACCATTAGTGAAAACTAGGGCATATACGCCTAAATTTGAATTCTTTCTGTATTTTAAGCCTTTATATTTTATTGGATATATCTAAAAACATTTAAAAACATATATAATAATATTTTAGTTATTTCTATCCATTCCTGCCAATACAACGGCTGCATGTTAACTACCATTTAAAATAATATTATTTTATTATTTGAGTGCAACGTATGATTTCAATGAAACTCTTTGATGTGTATCGGGTACGCTATCGAACATAGTAACCCTTTAATGTAATATTAATACTTTATTCAAAAATATGGATAAATATGAAAATTTCATATTCTTTATTTACCTGGGGTGTTACAAAATCTTTATAATTTATTTAATACAAATATTTTGTAAGGAAAATTGTACATTAGTTAGATTTATTATTTAATATATGAAGAATTCTTTGGACATGTATGAAATGGGTGGGTCCCAATTATAGATATCCCCTAGATGCATCAATAATCTTATGAGACAAATTAGTTTGTCAAATCAAAATTATTTAAACTATCTTAAAAATAAATATTTAATATCAAGTAAAATATACCTAGTAAACATGGGGTCCAATAATTAAGAATTCCCCTCATTTGAATTTATTTATTGTATATCAATGATATTTTTTTCATTGACATGTCTAAGGATTTATTCTAGTCTCAGATTATTAATTAAATGGAAAGCCTTTCAATTTATAACCTCTCCATATTTATATTTCCTTATATAGTTATTTGAATAGAATGTGGAATTAGTTATTTTAATTTCCATGTTTATTTACACTCATTAATTGTTTAGTTCACACTCTTTACTCACCCTTACTGAGATTTTGTTCTCACCCTTATTATGTTACCTTTCCCCAGATTTTGAAGTAGAGTCCTTTGAATGAGTTTCAAGGATTCCATTTTTCATTTTATTATGTATTATTATTTTATTTTCTTTCACCAATGTTATATTATTATTATTTACATAATTTGGTTTTCCATATTCAGTAAACTTTTTGGTCCCTTGGATTTTTGAAACTTGTATATGTACCAATATAATCAAGTAATGCACCGACTCCGGAATTCTGGGGCAGGGAATTAAATCGTATTTCAGAAAAAAAAAAATATTAAAGTACTTAATTACATCATTACTCACCTAAAAATATGAGATCGTTACTATCTCCCCCTCTAAATATTTTTCATCATTGATTAGTGTCTCTATCAATCTTACTCAAAACATTGAGGCCAACGGACCTGAAAATCTTCATCCCACTACCATGTATCCTATGAGATCCATCCCTAACACTAAATTATCTAGATATGTGATATAATTATCCCTAATTGATCATTTTTGTAATAGAAAAAAATATTCACTAGGAGTTCCATTTATGATGTGTCAAGATCCTGCAAAATATTCTCATATTCAATGAAATGTACAGGATCAGGTATGTAACAAAAGATATAAGGAAAATGAAACACATCATTCATGCCTCTGTAATGTGAATAATAATTCCAAACGTATACCACTATCATAATACGCTCAGGAATCTCAAATATTCCAAAATAACACGACACTTGTGTCTCATGCTAATAGAAATAGTGTTGGCCTGACTATGGAGTTTCTCTTAGAGAAACTAAATCTCAAACTGAAAAAACTAAAAGGACTACCTTTAATTATTATCATAAGAATTACACATAATCTAGGTTTTGATAAAAATATTCAGAATTAGCATTACTATCTTGGAGGTCTTCTATACCTGACTGGACCCCATAATCAATATTTTACCAAACTCATGGAAAAAATAATGAACGAAATTTCCAACCATAGAGATCCTATTATGGATCGTCATAACTAAATCTTATAAGCTGTTTTCATATATAAACCCAATAATAGTATCGTTATTATCCCAATCTCCTCCAAATTTTAAATTGTTTGCCATAATTATATCCTCAAAATATACAAATTGTATTCTCCATCTATCCATATATTTGAGGATGGTAAGATGTGATCAATCTCAGATAAATACCTGCGATCTTATTAAATCCCTACCAATCCCATTAAGTAAAACATGCATATCTATCTAATAATATTTATAGAGGAAATCTGTGAAACTGTACAATGTAACACCCCAATATTTCATATTAGGTTATTTTATTTAAAGTAAATCAATAGCATGCGCTACATGCAACACCGAGTTTGAGTGTACCATGACTTACCAACCTAGTCGTTCAAAGAAGTTACGAATAATAATAACTATATTTTTTATTTTATATACTCGATATAATTTTAGAATCCATATTATGCGTTTTTTAGACATAATATAATAACAAATTCATTTTTTCAAATAAAAGAAATATTTTTCAAAAAATACAAATTTACAACCTCTTAATGGAAACCCCTTTTTAAAACCAATATTTGCCACTTTTATATACTCAATTTAATGAAATGAAATTATTTTTTAGAATCGGGACATATAAATTTTTTTTTGAATAAATTATTTTACTTTTCTGATAACATTCATATTTTGATGAATACTGAATAATAATAATTTTTAATTGAAAAAAACATTTTTAAAATAAATTAATTATAGGGTTAAATTATTCATTTGAATGGATTGGATGTTCAATTAGATTATATTTTTTTCATTTAATACAATTTAGGTCATTATAAGTAATTTCACATTTAAATTTGACATAAACTCATGTCAATCTTTTGGTAGATTATGCTTTTTAAAAACCCAATTTCCGATTTTGACAACGGGAATTAAATTTATATTAATTAATTAAACTTCTATGTTTTTAGTTTTTTAAAATATAATTCATTTTTGAATTCAGAATATCAAAATTAGGTTCGGGTTATTTTTTTGTATTTTTCTGCAAACATTTAATTTTTCATGAATAGTGAAAAAACTATGTTATAGTTTAAAAACAACTTTTTATTTAAATAATTATTTATTTTATTTGAATTTATTTTAAGTAAAAATATATATATAATACCTATATAATTTCAATTTAATTCATTGTAGTCATTTAATGATAATATTTGTTGTTTAAAATTTTATTGAACTTTTTACCATCTTTAAGTCTCCATCTAGGAGCTTTGGAAATTTGCATAAAACATAATTTTATTGCTTTTGTGAGTTGAATTTTAAAAAATATAAGAGGCATATTTGACATCTGTAACTATAACGTGGTTCAATAAGTTGAAAATAATTTTTCGGTAATAGTAACTTTTGCCTTTTATTTACAATGTTTAAAAGTAAATAGGGAAATTAAGGGAAAAATGATATTATAATTACCCTAACACATGTACTAATTCTATTGGGAAAGTATAATTCGACCAAAAACTTCTTAGGAATAAAATATCCTCCTCTTTCGTCCACTTTTATTAGATTATTACATTTATTATTATTTTATTTAAAGATAGGTTAAAAGAGTTAAATTCTATGTTTAATAACTAACCCCTATTTAATATAAGGTTATACATATAATAAATTCAACTATAAATATTAATTATAAATATACAATGATTTCCTACATAATGGTATTTTATTTATTATTTTTAGAAGTTAAATAATTAAATTTATTTATGACACAATGATGATGTAGTAATTACCTTATTAATGAAAGATTAAAATAATTGATATTATAAATATCAAAATAAATGTAATTTTAGACAATTTATGAATTCAAATAATTTTATATGTTAATAAGACATGTTAAGGTTTATTAAATATTATTTTTTAAAATTATTCATGATTTTATTATTTTCACAAAAACCAAATACTAAATAATGTCAAAATTGTCGTAAATAAGTTTTTTAACAAAATACAATATTATTGGCTGATATAATATTATTAAAAAATATAAGGATCTGAAAAAGGGCATAAATAATATTATATATGTCATTAATGAACCAATTTAGGTTCTCTTGGAATTATATAACATGTTTATTAACCATATAATGTAAGAATACAAGAAGACATAGAAAAAGTTAAACTATTTAACTAAGAGTTAAATCTAAAAGGTACGGTTAAAATGGTAACCTAAACTAGTATAAAACCAATTTTTTAGAGTTTTTTGACCCATACACACCTTAGCTTAGAAATAAATTATTTTGGATCCATTATAAACCGAAAACTATTGTATTATAAAGCAATATTTCAAGGTTTTCCGATAGTGACCCTAACCTCTCTTATAAAAGGGTACTTTCCCTTATCTTAATTTCACACCTCTAAAGCCATTTGGATCTTCCAAAACCTACTCGTGTTTCCCCCAAAATTCTCTCACACCAACCTATATCCCTTAAATTTAATATAAATCCAACCTATGGATCCCTTTTGATCAAATCAAAAGGAAACACCTGAAGAAGAGGTAATAATTTCCCCACCCTCTTTCATGTTCTTTTCTTCTTCCACTTCATCTCTCTCTTTTGTTTCCATACCTAAATAATAAATACAATTCCTTATATATACTATGGTGTTATTATAAATATTTTACAAAAATTGTTTTTATTATATCCATCCTATAAATGATGAATTCACCATACGTGCGTACGTACGACTTACCGTCTCCACGTTGTTGTGTAGTTTATTATTCAAATACTTAATTATATGGACGGGTATTATAATGAGTATAACTGAGGTAAATAATAAATTAAACATCATAACGATTCTGTATATATGATATAACATCCAATTACATATGATTTCACCATCAATATAAAGATATTTTCGCTCATGCATATGTACGGTTTACAGTCTCCACGAACGCAATGAGATTCATTCCCTATCGTAATCATTCAAGAATAATTTTCCTTTGATGATTAATAATAATGTTTATGAACAGAATATCATTTTTTACATGAATCAAATACATCATATCCATAACTAACATGGCTTACATAAACAATCATATAAAGTAAAACAAATCAGTTAACACTAGAAACGATGATACTACTGAAATATTATTAACAAAGAAATATTAAAAGTAATATATGATATCATATTTATGTATTTGGTTATTTTATAATTTAATAACAATTATTTATACATTATAAAATATGTTAACTAGCCTATACTAATTAAAAGTACAAGGTATGTGGTTTTCATCTCACTTTAATTCTTGTGTGATTCAAGCTATATTTTCCACTATTACCTTTTATGTGGTGTGTTTTCTTCCCATGATTGTATTGTTTGCATAAAATACTTTAATTTATGGTATTTAAATCATCATTGGATTATCCTTCTTTCATGGGGTGTATGTTTCTAATGTTGCCAAATCGTTAAAGGGAATATCAAATTTAAATTTCAACTCATTGGGTTTTACGCAAACTTCATTTATTATTTGATTCCAAGATTATATGTGAAATAACTATTTATTTATTTATGTAGTAATTTTAACTCCCCTTTGTGTGGATATTCTGATGATAAAAATATTCACTCCATTTATAAATTCTCTTGTCATCGATATGATGTTGATAAGAGTAATATTAAATTAATTTTCCATCATTGGGTTAAACATCCAAGTCATTGGTGTTGTAGTTACAAGAATATGTGTGAATGTAATCTAATTATTTTACACTTAATACCCTATCATATTTAGTGTATTTATATTTTTCACACATAATTAGGTCATTTATTTATCCTTAACCTATGGATACTATCTTTATAAGGGATTTCATCTCAAGTTACATTCCATTGAAACTTCTTGGTTGTTATGCGCCAATTCACATTTATTTGGTGTATATATTGCACTTTGAAATAATATATCAAGGATACCTCATGATATTATTATGTTTTTATTACCTAAATTGTTTGTATTCAAGCGTCTCTTATTTGGTTAGGAACTGTATCCAAAATATCATTTTAAATGTTTTAAAAAAGTATTTTTTTTAAATTATTCTCATTAATGTTCATGTTTTTAAAATGGTTGTAAGGATTTATTTATATAGACATTAATGTTTTAAAATAAATATTACTTTTAAAATTTTTAAATTGGTATGGTACACTTTGATTCAAAAATCTATTTTAAATAGCTTCTTGATAAATAGTGATACTTTGAAATGTTTTCATGAAAAAGGGGGTATTTCTCTCAAATTGTTTGGATGATTATTTTCATCATTGTTAATATCCTTCATTATTCTTGATTGAGGTCAATTTATTATAACTCAATATTCCATATTGTATTGAATGGGTTATGTTTGACGGTGTATGTGCAATTTTTATACCAGTCATGGTGTATGGTTAAAGTATTTACATTTTGTATGCTAGTTTTAATATGAATGTTTAGATTATGTTTCACCCTTTAATATGAGGAATGAATTGGACTTAGTAAGTAATGTGTGGAGCCTTCTCATGATTATTGATGCATAATTAGGTTGTATGAGACTATCTAGTGTCTTGTAACAAGGCCTTGACAAAATCTTATTTGTAGTCTTGGAACAAGGATTTGACTACTTGGTTATGAGTTATGGCATTATGAATTCCATCATTTTGAAATTGGCTATTGATATTACATGTGATTATTAGACTTGTATAATATCCATGTGAATAAGTAAATGGATTAATTTTATTTATATTTTCCATATTATGTTGATGTTTATTTTTAAAAGTCTTATGTTCTAGTCTTATACCTTGTATTAAATGTTATTTCTTATTTATGAAAGTTTCCACTATATTGTTATCCTTACTGAACATCTGAGCTAACCCCTTTCTTATGTTTTATTTCACCCAAGATGAAAGGATGTATATTACAATTAACCTGCATGAATTGTTTAAGGGATATAAGAGTGTTCATAGTGGACACAAGGTTTTTCTTTTATTACATGATATAATGTAAAACCTATGTATGTATCTAGTACTTTCAAGGCTACTGATCCAATCGGTGTTCCGGGACATGATTCCTTGTATCATGCCAATGTTATGTAATAATGCATCGATTCTGGGTAACTGGGGTCGGGGTGTCACATACAATCTCATGAACAAATTGTTCCCTATATAACTTATGGCGTGAGTCTCACGAGTCAATAAGAAATGACCTACATTCATATGATAATTAATAATCAATAATAAATCATCATATATCCTTGTGGTCCGATGTAACCCCATCAACAATTCAGTCATGATATCATTTCACATACACATAGGCATATAAAGTGGATTAAGAAAAGCACTAAGGGGTTGGTGCTCATCCTTTAACCTCATCCTTCTATAGCATTGGGATACAAATCCTATAATGTCCATGTTTAGTATTTTCCACCAGAACTACATCCTATATTATTGATACATCATTTTCACTGTATGGTTAACCACCCAAATATAAGTGTTGAATATTATCATCATGTATTCCCTGATATATGCAGATACTAAAACCCTTCTATGTACAATGATCACATCATCCTCATATTTTTACCACCCAGAAATTAGTTGACCACCTACTAGTAGGTCCCACATCACATAGAAATCTAGGATTGATTATTAACTATAAATTACATAGTATACCATGTAATATGTGTCCAATAATGCCTCACACATCGCATATAATGGTTCTATGGAATCATATATCCTTAATTTGACCTATAAGCTCACTAAGCACCATTGTTCCTCTAAAGGTATTCCACCAAGATCTTGAGATAGCTACACACTATGGATAATATAATATGAAATGACTATACTATTATCTATTAGATAGTCCATATCAATGTAAAATTTCTAATTATACATTACCCATGTACACCCCCCTAAAATTTAGATCTTAGTATATTAATACATAGAAAAGGATTTGGGGGTAGATGGAGGAAAAAAATATCTCACTAAAGAGATGGTTTAACCAACACATCATAGTGTGGACAATATCTATTATATGTAAGTCAGTGGTAGGATAGTTCCTCTTAAGGGTTAACATCTATAATGAACATTATGGTACTACATTATCTCTCTATATTAACACACCTCTTAAATAAACCTCGATGCATCACAATATAAAACATTTCTAATCACTATATCCAGAAGAATAAACAGCGGATTTATAGTAAACATACAATTTAACTAAATAAAAGATTCTATGCAATGTTATAACCACTGGAATGTAATTCCATTCATTGATAGTTAAGTCTTGTGTGCTGATAAATAGATGAAATTGTGGATAAATAATCAATAATATCTCACTAATCCATGAATTATCCTAATCTAAAACACATTTTGGGGATGTGTCCAGGAAATCAATGCCACTACATTCTATAGGTCCACTAATATGATGGTTTTAGAAACAAAATGCCCCATTAATATCACCTCATAAATTAAAATTTCACACTTTAATAGCATGGAATAAATCTAATTTGATGTAATTATACTCAAGACTAAATAATAATGTATATATTGATTCTATGGGGTTGACAATAAAACTAAGATATCTCTAAAAGACACCATGACAAATGAGTTATGGTATGTTAGGTATATCTTGTTTATGAGATCTCTAAAAACATCTATTTAATTCATCAATCCAAATGACATCTCCATGTACTCTTATATCCCTTACCTTATACTAAAAAAACATCTTTCATATTCCCCCTCCTTTACCCGCAACTACTGATTACCTGATTAGAGATCAATATTAGATTACTACCAGGCCCGTGTAACTAATTATAGATATAATTAATCCTAGGAAAATGGTACATATTCCTTACCATAACCTGATTCATTTTCTATTAACATACATAGATCCATACACCCCCATATAACTTCTTGGAAAATAAAATAGGTGTAATACGTGTTGATATATTTGTCTTGATAAAATCATTTTGTTAAAAGACCTCAAGATATACTTTGAGATTTTTCTTCTCTATCGGCACAATATAATAACTGGTTAACTAAATATGTTGTTCACTAATGTTGATTTTTGTGCAGAATTAAACTCCTAAATTTGGGGGAAGAGTGATGAAGTCATCTTGGATGTTGTGAAGATATACATAAAAACAAGAAGAAATGTCATTGGGATGACAATGAAGAGTTAATCTTTCAATCTATACCATAATTATGATAACATAAATCATATCTTCACCCGCTCAACATATTCTAAAATCTTACTCACTGATCATCATGAACTTTTCTCCCTTAAGAGAAGTAAATGATACCAATCTATGATAGGAATTAACAGGGGATTAAAAGAACGATAGCTATTCCATGTTTAGAATCACATAGAATATTTTCATCTCTGGAATCCTGAGGTTTGATAGATTTAAAAAACTAGAAATGAATATAAGACACATTGATAATGATTGATGATGGTTTACAATTACCCACAACATTGTATCAAGTGACATAATCTCAAAATAATACTAAAATTTTATTCCAACACCATCAAAAACATGTGATAACAAATAGGAATTGGAAGAACATGTATCGCAAAATGTAGTATAAAATATAAAAGTGATAATTACCATAACATAGATAGTGGATGGTATATCTCTACTATCCTATAGAGTTCTATCCATTATATTTAATCAGACTACTTTATCTTTGTGACCTTATCTATAACAACCCATGAGTTTGAAAATAAATATAATATTGAAAGCATGAAACATTGGGACTCTAAAAAACACCACTTTTTGGTAACCAAGCCAGTAAACATAATTCTACCACCCTGATGATTTGAATTTCGAATATCTTACATACACTGTTGAAATCAGTATGATATTTAGAGTCTGATATGAAAAAAATAATTTTTTTGAATAGTAATATACCCTTATGAATAGTAATGTTATCCATATGAATAGTTGGGTATCCTTATGAATAGTTACTTCACGTGTGATAGTGTATATATATATATATATATGATTTACGTGATTTTATGATGTACCTTTGTTTTGGAATAAGTAAATAAATGTTTTAGAGAAAGTATTTTTAAGTAAATTATTATTTAAATTAAATATTAAATTAATCATAATTACAGTAATATTTTTATAAAATGTACTTTATTTTTGGATATACAAATTGAAAAATGGATAGGGTAAATATTTGGGTTTTTATGAAATAACTAAATTTTTGGTGAATATTAAAATACGATAATTTACAATAAATGCTAAATAACTAATTTATTGATTCATTAATGACATTCTGCTAATTTAAGCACTAATTATTTGAACTCAAATGAACATATTACTATTTTTTCCTGAAATAATCTTTATTTCTTGTTTTATGGAAAATAAAAAACTTATTATTAAAATATTAAGAAAACTTTCATCCCCTCTACTATAAATACCACCTCTTGCACCGTATTTTCATCACTCCTCTCAAGACTTGTGCCTTGACCAAATTCTACCCAAATACAACCCCCAAGATCCTCCCCCACAATGAGATTCCCTTATTCTCATAGAAATACTAAATCCTCTTCCCATAATAGACTCTCAAGAAAGAAGAAATCTTGAGGTAAAATTCCTCTTTTATTTTCTTTCATATTCATGTTCTTTTGTTCTCTTTTATTTTCTAACATATACTCATCCAAATGGTATTAAAAATACACTACCATAATTTTACTTGAAAATTTTCTAATTGTATTGGGAAATTCATATTCATATCTCTTTTCTCCTCATTTATGCTAGAAATAAAACATCATCTGAGATGTGTTTATTTATCACATTCAAGGATGACAATGATTTAAATTTAATTTACCTTCTTCAAATATTTACATGAAACCATTATTATGGTTTTAAAAGACTATTATATATTTATTTTATCTTATTTATTGTTATGTAATCTTAATTCACTCATGATGTAAAATATTAAAACAAACAAGACAATTGTGAGCAAAATCGCCAAATTAATCCACGCATTTATCAGTAATGATTTATATAATGATTCAAATTCACTACGAATAACCATTAAATTTTATAACCATGTAATCATCTCAATGTTTATTAATAATATAAAAATTCAATTCTAGACTTCAACTCCCATCACACATGAACTATCATACTCTTTTATAAGTGAGTTGATCATGAATGTTAATTAAATGACAACTCACAAACAGTGAAATTTAATCCCTTAACCCATCTAAAATACTATGAATGAAATTAATAAAGTCACAATAATCCAAATAAATATATAGGTGGTTATAAAATTGTTAATTAATGTACCTAATTGGTTCTTCAGGTCATTATGATCAATTGATGAACACCCTCAAATTTATGTAAAGGGATCTTATCTCTCACTTTTATTCAATAATTCCCCTATGATATGTCCTTTTATTTTTAAATCCTAATAATGGGTTGTGTTTTCTCAACCCCCCATACTTCTAGTATGATATATAAATGACAGGATACACCTTTACATCTTAGTAATCCCTCACAAGAACAAATGTTACCGTGCCGAATTGTTTGTAAGGGTTTCTTCATCTCACTTCCATTTTATGAGATATTCTACATTCAATACTATCACTTCTGTATGGTGTATGAATACTTCTCATTGATGTTTCCTATCATGAATCTTTTTATTTTTATTATATTCAATGTATCATTTTGTGATTATTCATTTTTGGGCATATGATTCAATAGATTATAAAGTTTAAGTATTTTCTTTGGGAACCACCAATTTCATTTGGGTTTCTATTATGCTCTACTCACCTCAATAAAATTATTATTTATTCTTATGTAATAATTATAATTTATGTGTTAATTATATATATATATATACCAATAAAAATAGTTCTTTAATTTATTAGGAGTTATATGTTTTAAAATAATCATTCAAAAAAATATCTAAAATGCAAACCCAATTCAAGGGACATATCGAATTCCTACCTATTTTGAAGTTCACACAATAATCAGTTTTAGGCTAGATTTACCTTTCTAAAATCACACATTTTATCATGAAAATAAATTTTGGTTCATTTATGGTTTTTTGAAATCAGACATGCCATTGCACATTAAAATAATTATAATGAGTTCCTTAAACCCCACTAAAATGTTGTAATTCTAAGGCAACATTAAAAACCCTTTTTATATGATTTCACATCATTGGGAAAATATTTATGACTAAAATGTACTCTAAATGTACTTTAGTTTTCTTTTTCATGTATTTACATTTTTAAAACTAGATTACTGAAAAATACAAATTATTTTCCAAAAAAACTCTTCTTTCTAATGGAAAATTTATTTTTCTCATCTCACCTAAACATTTATGAGATATATACTTGTTCACCACTTATTCCTTGAATGAGGTTTATGTAAATCCCCTTGGTATATCATATTTATATTTATCTTAATATCATGATATTCTAAGGGATAATTATTGGAATGTTTCAAGGTGGTATGAGACACTTTGGAATGTTTAGGGATTATTTCCTCAATAATTTCTCAATGGTCTCATTTAAAAATATCCATATTTATGTCAACATCCTTGGATGAATATTGTCTTTAATAGAGGTTTATATGCTATGATATCATCTATAATATCTTTTTATGGGTTTCTTTTTAGTTGTAATGTGGTTGTGCTATCTTCATACCATTCACCAATTTACTTCGAATGGTTAGTGTTTATGTTTAATGTATGTGGAAAGTTATTTAAATTATATTTTTTATTTCTAATATGAATGTATATGGTTTTTATTTTAATCCCCATTAATTAGAGAAATTAATTGGACCTAATGTGTTTCTGTTGCAGCCCGCTATATCCCATCGGTGCATCAGTAGGTCTCATGAGACAAACTACAGTCTTGGAACAAGGCCTTAATAAAATGGTTTTTGTGGTCTTAGAACGAGGCCTTGATGGTATAGTTATGATGTCCCGCATTATTCATTCCCTATTTATGAAATGAGTAAGTTAAATGTTATGTGGTCATTTAAAAAGTATAATACCCATGATTATGTGTAATTATGGAAATATTTACTCATATCATATTCTTTCTATATTAATTTCATGTTCATTTTTATAGTCATGTTTTTAGCTAGTCAAAATGCCTAATGTTTATGTTTGTGAAATCTTCCACTATATATCTTACCCTTACTGAGAATCTGATCCCACCCATTTCTTATGTTTTATTTTTTATGGTCATAAAGATGTTTTTTATGAATGATCTTCAGGGATAAAATTAGAGTTGTGGATGTCCCTAATAAAACTTATTTGTTGTTTTTTATTTCACATTGTACTGTTTAAGAAATGTATGTATCATGTTTCCAATTATACGAAACTAATCAGTATCTCAGGATTTATATTCCCTGTTTATATACCAATGTAATAAATTAATGCCTCGTCTCCAATAAAGTGGGTTCAGGTCCTTACATAATCAATAATTTACATGTCTCACCTTAGACATTATCATTTGAGCCTAGTGTTGATGAGCTTAGCTAGATCCCTGGGTCATAGATCAATCTCTTCCACCCCTACAAAAAATCATCCTCTAGGATCTATGAATTTACTAAATTAGATTTCATATCATTCATCAATGCTAATAATTATTTTGAGGTGTCATGTACAACATGTGATAATGTATGACCCATCAATAGTTAAATCACTATGGACCTCCATCAAGGAGTGTTCAATAAGAAATAATCCGCTCAAAATTCATAAAAATAAATATTGAGCATCCACAGTCTTCCTATTCCTACTATCAAAAGTGAATCTCATTTCATTAATAAGAGTTCCAACTGAAAGATAATTAAAGGGTATAATAATTCTATCTACATGATCCTTATCAAGACCTTTCTTAATGATCAAGTCCTTTAGAAACAATTTTGTTATATCATTAAGTTAGGTCTATTGAATAATAATTTGATATTGGAATAAATACCCACATAAGAATTCATAATGTTATGTGCCTCATTTTAGGTATATATAAGATAAAAACAATGTTATTTTAAAAAAATAGTGATGTGTGCATATACCTTTATGGATCCCTAATAAAGTTCCACCAATTCTAGGGTATGATCAAAATTAAATGTATCTAAAAATAATTATATAAAAAAGAGGCACATTAATGCATCTCATTTTATATCCTTATGTATTCCATTCTCTCCTATCTTTCCACACAATATCGTGGCGGGTCTCCATAGAATTAATTCTAAAAGATGTACCACTCTCCCTAGGGTCTAAATGATTTAAAAAATACTTTCAAGGATATATATCCACTCTTCTATATCTTATCATCCTCCAATGTCTTGATAGAAAAGTGGATTCCAGTGAAGAATTCAAATTCATAGTCAACTATGGATTTTGTTTACCATACCCTTTGGTAAGGAAAGTGTGGAATGAATCACAATTGAGCATGACCAATTTCTTGTGACACTAGAGTAGGTGGTGGGTAATTATATGTTTCACCATTTATTAATATGGTAATGGAATAGTGAAATGATCCATAGTGGGATTATACTAGTCAACATCAACTGGTTGTCCCATGAGTCTCCTTCAATGAGGTAATTTTTAAAAATTCCATAAAAACTACTAAACTCGTGAAATTGTAAACACATATCAGGACCAGTCTATTGGATCATATAATGATTCTCTTAGGATTCTACCAACAACCCAGGCTATACCCCTATAGAACTACATAATGTTTTCTATTATTACACATTAGTAACAGTCATACAGAAAAAATTCATAAAAACATGCACAAAATCATCTAATGAATGAAAAATAGAGGTATCTCATCAATAAATAATTTAAATATACAATTCTATAAATGAATGCAGGTCTATCCAAAAAAGTATGGAAAAATAAAGTTATTAAATTAATGAAATACAATTCTTCACACAATGGGTATATATATATGAAATGTGACCCTATGTGTGTATTCAGGTAGCATAGAAACACCCAAATCACATAAAAACATATAAAAAATACCATCATTTGTATATAAGAGGCCCATTATATATAAGAGGACCACAATGATAGAAAATAACCTAACTAAGTCCCATATATATTATCTATTTTACACCATTCCCTAAAATATGAATGTCTGAAAAAATGCTTCCTTGATACTATTTTTTAATAACCAATCCCTAACCACTAATTTTGTTCCCTAGATCTATAATAAATCATGTCTACCTTCTCATATGAAATATAATTTTGAATTGTAATAAAGTTGAAAAAAAATTATGGTGGGTATTATACCAACAATATTATTTCCATACACCATTATCAGAAAAAAATACACAACCCATAGTAATCAATGCATAAGATAAAGTATAATAATGTAATACACAATGGCTTGCATGTAATTCAATAAATAAACCAGCTCATAGTGTGGAAAGATAATCCATTATACATAAGTTACTGGTAGAAAAATACAAAAACACTACGGGATTTTCATGAGTTAATGTATGTGTTGATACTAGGAACCTTATCCACCATTCAATTGGGCACCATGGGCCCCTTTCCAATACATACATCCCTATACATGACATCTATATTTGCATAAAGAATTCTATATAGGGTTTGTGTAATAAAACCTAAATGACACCACCATTGAATCCTTAGAATGAGTTCACATGTATAACAATTTTATACCATGACATAATAATTAAAAAAATATAACAAAAAACATGAACTTGTGTAACAACTATGCCACCAAGGGCCCCGAACATACATGAATCGGCTCAATGAAGGTTATAAAATCATAACAGTTGTTAGAAGTGATCAAGGGCTAGCAACACCAATGAAAAGAAGTCCACTTAGTATCCTTAATTAATCAAGTAATGATGTAACAGTCATCGGTTGAGCAACAGGGTCATCCTATATCAAAACTCCATCTGAATCGACCCGAAGGAAATCAGAAATGGAATTGTGTCTCAGGTTAGGAAACAATGAAATAACTCCTATACCCTATTTATAGGAACTTCTCTATATTCATAATATGTCATGTGAACTATCCCTCTATGGGATAATTATATCATGACCATCCACCTATTTTAAGTACCATAAAATCCCTCTAATGTCATTGTAATTCATACAACATGATAGAGCATATAAATGCAGTCGACACATGTAATCATGATAAATCAGTGGAAACATACATAAACATGATATCAATATCTCTTATGGTAATGACATATATAATCATACTCATGGGATCAACAATCCAGAATAATCCTCATAAGCTACAAACACACATGTGATATTTATCAAGCACATTCAAACCAGATATGACAAAATTAGAATTATACCAATGAAAAATGTGTTTGAAAGGATCCTAAATCATAAGAAACATCCTCCCTCAGTAATGATGATGATGTAATACAATATTAATCAACGATAAAGGCTTGTATCATGATATACAACCATATAGATCTATCTAAAACATCATGGATACCAAAATTAGGTTCTAGTTTTTTATGAATGTGGATCATAAAATACAACATAAAAGATTACATAGCAAGAATTGTGGTTATAGAATAACAGAAATCACATATAGTATCAATAGAACTAGTAATCATATATTTATAAAAACATGACATCAATTCAGAAGGTTTATTTTCAATTAATGAACATATCATGAATTCCACATTTATTCTAGAGTAGATCTTCAAGTATAGTCAATGAACATTGATCCATAATCGATCTATTATTGGAAAAGCCATCCATCACAATATTTTAAATGAATTAATTCTCAAGATGACTCATCTATGGATATTTTCTAGAAACATCCACCATTCATAAAGGGTATTTCTTTGGTCAAAATTTTGTCATCGTCTTGTTGAAAACCATTCACTACTTGGTCAAGAATCAATGATTTCATTTTTATATGGGTGAAAAACCATAGATCAGGTTAATTTATTCCATATATATGATCAATTTCAAGATAAATGAGGTAGATATAGAAGGAAAAAAAGAGTAATGGTTTTTATAATTCATAAGTCAATTCTTGATAAATAATTCTCTTGGATTCATTAGAATCTATATTTGGAGAAGAGATAATAATCAAGGATGGATATAGGTGTGTCAGAGTTTGAGAGGGTATCCTGTAGAAATAAGAACATGTAAAAATACGCCATAAATATCCATTAAAGGGGATTTTAATATCAAAAAATTATCTCATGTTTAGTGGGGTTTTATGAGTTTAAAAATTATTCATTAAACTAGTATAGAATACTACATCACCTGTTAAACAATATGGATTTTGTGAAATTCTTTCATGTCATACATGAACATTGTTGTGGGAACTTTTGGTTCAAAAAATATTTTTACTAGATGGACTCAGGGTTTTTAAAACATTGAACATACCTTTAGGCTACCATCACAAAGAAAAAAAATTTATACAGAGTCTAAATGGTTTGAAAAAACAGTTTTCGAACCACGAACACTCTAAAATACATTGAAAACAATCTAAAACTCACCATTAACTATGAAATCACAGCCTAATGAATTTATATCTCAAGAACATATAATTAATCAGTTAACTATTTCATATTGTATCAAAATAATTATTGGATATTGTAATTATTAAGTGATTTATTTCGATTAAACATCATTCAATTATGGTCAAATAAAATGTTCCACAGTATAAGTGGAGCATAATATGTGTAATTTTTATTATATATTCTATATCAAAATTCAGTTCATAGATATTTCTCTAAGAGATATACCAATGATTTCCCATATTTAAATGTTTTATGTGTTACTTTAGTTCATATACATCATTACAATAACTACACCCTTTTTGTTATATTTAGTAATATGTAGTTTTTCACATAATTGACTCCCACACAGATAATATTCATATGATTTTCCATGAAAAATATTTTTTCCATGGCCATATATCTTACACTAATTTTAAATCCTATAATTAATTTAATATGTATAGTCTCACCATTACCATATATTATTATATCATTAACCATCGATTTTATATTCTATAGTATATTGACAGTCCCATAATTGTGTGTTGACTACACATTATAAGAAATTAATTTTCATTAATTTTTTATTTATTTTATGGGATCCTAACAAAAATTAAATCAATTAAACTTATTTTATTTTTACATTATCTCTAATAAACATATTTATTTTATACAATTTTAAAAAATATACCTCATTTATTTGAAAATGTATTATTTTTATCTTGTTCCCATATACAAAATTTATTCTACATCCCATATTTATTCAGTTTCTTATTCTTAAACATAACATTATTTACTGAATTATTATTTGTTCCATTATGGTTCCTTGATATAATATTCATCAATGAAAAACCTTATTAACATATCATGAATACAAAAAACAACTCATTCTTCCTATAGTAATTTTTTGTATAAATTTTCTAGATGGAATAATATTTCTAAATCTCTATTCTTCCTAGAATAATCTTAATTTTTACTATATAATTTCATAATAAATGTACCTCTACACATACATTTTATTATGTCATTATGGATATTAATTTTTATAAACATACTTATTATTTTCTACTTAAAATTTAATTTCCCTTTTACTTGTACTTTTGTTGCTATATCTTCGGAAACATATGTATCAAAATCTAAAAAATACATTTCATCAAAAAGTAATACATGATTTATATTATTTATTTTTATCATTTAAAAAACATTTAATTTATTAATATTATTTTAATTAGACGCATTAATTAGATTAAAATAAATTATAAATTTTTATTTATTAACCCATCATATTATCATTGCATTTGTGAAATCATCATTATCTTCTATAAATAAACGTTTTTTTGAATTTTCATAACAATTTATGTAATATAATTTATCATCATTTCTTATAATACAATCTACTACTTCAAATATAAAATATTTTCATTTTCATCCATTATTTTATGATTCCAAATATTTTTCTAATTCATCAATTAATTCATTTTTTTAAACACAGTTCACTTAGACTATCTAATAACATCATTATACTTTTTCAGTCATGATATATGAATAGTAAGTTTCCTAAAAGATTGGGAATGTTTTTAGTCAAGCATAAAAATGTCAATATTATATTTAATTATAAAATAAATATATTCTATTATTTTAGGTCACCCTTATTTGGACATAAAATTCATTATTATCTCTACAATATTCAATTTAAATATCTTCTAATTCAAAATAATCACTCTTAACATTATTTGACAGTAGGATGATTTAATAAAAATTTAATTATTTTTTATCAAATTCTCTTTGATTTTCATGATGATTTTCTATTAAATGGATTCATATAAATAATTTTAACTAAAATTATTTTAATATTTGAAAATAGTGTCAAATATTTCTATAAAAAAGAGTATTGTGATAATATGAATTTAAAATTACATCATCTATTTAGATGTTTGGATACAAAAAACATATGTTTGTCATGAACAATTTTAGGAACCGTATCTATAATGAGCTTCTATACAGACTTAAAATCATTCACCTAAGAGATATTCTCTTTCAAATGATGCCCTTCAATGATTCTCATTTCCCTGGAAACAACTATTAGTTACAAATAGATTAAAGATACTATTGTAAAATTTTAATAAATAATTTAATGTGAATATAATTAAATCCAAAATTTTGTTGGATAGTAAAATATTCCTTAATTACATTATTAAATAATGTTATTATGTTAGTGAATTTAATTATTCATTTGAAAAAATCATTTTATATTCTAGAAGATAATATAATATAACGAAACACATTTATTAAATATTAATTTTTGTACATATTTAAACATAGATTCCATCACATAGATTTTTTTGGTTTTCCCAACAAATAATTTTTGACTTCAAAACACATGACATTCATATTTATTTTTTTCTGATACGATGCCACCAAATTTATTTTCCACAGTAAAATCATCCTATAAATATTTCATAAGTTATTTGTAAAAAAATAATACTCTTAAAAAATTAGATATAATAATTCCATGAATAAAAAAATTTATTCCTCTAAATATGACATATTTCAGTATAATTCTCTTTTACCGATGAAAATTTTATCAATAAAAAACATTATTCCAATATTACATTATAATTATTCCTTTTGGTAAAAATTGGTATGATATATCTATGAAAATGTTGATCATTTAGTTTAAAAAAACAATTTTCATTAATAAATTCAATGTCATGTAATAATATAATTCCTTAGGATGAGTGAATACAGATAAAATATTCATTTCAAATATTTTAATTTTTTTTTAAATTATCCTTTTGGAGGGATCATATATCCAAGGTTATTAGAAAAAAATTGATATGACCAATTAATAATGATAACAATGGTAATAAAATAAAATAAAATTAATGAAAAGAGAGACTCGTCTTACTTGGTTATGCTCTAATGTGAATTTCAATCGAAGCACTATAGTGATTTTAATTCTCACACACACCAACAAACTATACTATGAATTTAGTCACATTAATCATAACACAAAAAAAAATTATATTGGCCTATCATTAAATATCATGGATAATAAACAATATTGAATGATTGATAAAAACTAATACATTCCTTTTTTAATAGTTATTAATTATAATACAAGATTTCCTTTGACATGATAATAATATTTTAATTTTTTATGTCTTCACAATACACACATAAACTTATTAAATTATTTTTTACACTATATGATATTAATACTCTCATTCTCATAAATAAAATTTATTTGAACATATTATTCTCGAATAACTTTACAAAATTTAAATAACTAATTTAATAGTCAATAACTACATCAATTCAAAATAAATTCAAATCATGAATTTATTACATAAATCTTCTCTAATAAATTTTTTCAAGTATATGGATAATTGATTTTGTTAGTTTCAATGATTGTAAAAAGAATATTTAATAAGGTTCATGAATATAAAACTCTTTTATTTTTCTGAAATGTTTATCCTTAAATAATATTATTTTCTCCAGTACTTATGTTATATGTAACAACAACTTTAGACGAACTGTGTTGTACTATTAAATATTATGGGTTTGGTATATCCTAACCATTTTATTGAAGAGTATGCATAGTAATAACTAAATTATGAAAAAATATATTTTCTACAAATTTATGAAATTAATTAATTAGTTATCATGTTATAAAAATTAAAACAAAAAAAATAATCTTAAAAGTGGTTTTTTTTCTAAAAACTGTTTTTATGAAACTAATGTATTTTTATAATAATGAATTAAATTATTCAATGTTGATAATTAATTTAAAAGGAATGTATACATTTTTTTCATTATCAAATTTTTTAATCATTTATTAAATATTTTTTTATTCATATGATTATAATAAATCAACTATTAATCTTAAAATGTTTTTTCTCATGAGAAACTCTTTTTTCCCATTTTGAACACTAATGTATAATTTATTTCTTCTATTTATTGGTTAGAAATAGGATAATACTAATTAAATATATATAATCATAATTTTAATAATTGGTAAATAATAACCTTTTAGTTTTTGTGAAATGAATAGTAACCGTGGTATAATTTATGACCCACCCCCAAAAGATTAAATGAGGTTAATCTAAGATACATATAAGTGAAAAGGCCATATTTTATCTTCACAATTCTTATTGAATGATGTTTATTCATCCTTAATCACATTAGAGTACAAAATTACAAGTATAATGGACACAGTTTCATGAAAATTATGTATATATTATTTAAATTTAAGATTGAGAAAAAATATCACTCTAGTAGTTTTAAATATTAGATATGTGTTCGAATATGAATAAACTAATTTTGAGATAATATTATTTTTTATTTTTTTAATAATTAAATTAAATTCGTGATGATATTTTATTTTTATATTTTTTAGGTACAATATTTTTTTTAAATCTCACACAATGCCAGAAAGTGTTCATTCAATTATTTAGAAACTAAATAAGTGAAATTAAAAATAATTAATGTGATATAATTTGATTATTATATAGTTTTAAATGAAATTTATATATGAATAATATATATTATTTTCTATTAACATATTATATTCTAATTAACACTCTTCTTTAGCTATTTTAACTCAAATTAAGAGAATTATCTCAAAATTGATGATATTGATATTTTAAAAAAATAAATATTTATTGAATTATTTAAAAATCATAAAATTCAATAAATAAGATGATTATTTTATTATATTGTCTAAAAATTAATAATTTGATCATTCATTGTCTGTTATCCACCTTATATGTAAAACATACTACTACATAATACAACAAATATTTGTACCATAGTGAAAATAGAAACTTGTTCGCAAATATTTAATCATAAGGATATGATATAAAATCAAATAAAAACTTATCTATATTATATTTTATGATAGGATTTAAAAACTAACATAAATTAGATTCGAACACATAGCCATTTTGATACATTTTTCATGAGAATTTATTTATTATAATTTAATATTTTGAATAATTTAAAAAGTTCCCCTCTGTTTAATTATAAAGGGGAACCTCGTCCCTAAGTTATTTACACTAAATTGAGAATTATATATTTGATAAACTCTTAAATAATCATCTATAAAAACCCTTATCAACCATCTAATGGTTCTCTTCATCCAAAAATACCAATCCTATATACCATTAGTGGAGATCTAAAGGAGTCATTTAAAAGAATATAAAGTCACCTTAACAAATATATTTATTTTCTACTCATATTTAAATAATCTAAATCAATGGAATTCATCATAGAATAAAAATTTGTGAATCCTAAAAATGATTATATTTTATTATTATTATTAAAACATTTTACTAAGCCTAAATATCATAAATTGGGATTTGAGAATATCACTCATTCGTATATAGGACATACAGCCCCCACATAGTGATACAACTCATTTTCCTCACCATTTTTAATGGATTTGTTTATGAATGGGTTTAATATTAATATATACTTATTATGGTTAATATAAATATAAACCTAGATACCATCCAATCCATTTAGATATGATAATATCATTCACGCATAGGTGTGGCCTACAATCTCCGTGATGTGATGTGATTAATTTTTCATTTATATTTTTCATGAATTGTAATGATGAAGAATATTTTGAATATATATCTTATATATGATATTATTATGGTAATTTAAAGTTGAATTAATATATTAATTTATTTCAATCATGTGAAAAATGAAAAAATTGGTCATGGGACAGATTCAATCTTACTGATCTCGGCCATTGTTAGAGCGGCTCCTGGCGCTTCTTCTCCGATGTTTCTCATTTCCCCAGTGCCCAATGGTGGATTGGGAGTCTACTCAGTTCTCTTGTAAGTGGAAATTATATGGTGGAATCCAACCTCATGTCTTCTGGTGTTGGGACCTTCTTGGATGATCTGTAACTCTCTAGTTGCTCTACTGGATGCATCGTCATCCATGGAAGATTGATGTCCAATTTAATTGGTTCGAGCGGAAGTGTTTGGGGTGGAGGTGGAAATTTTTTAATGGAATAAGAATCTATGTTTGGGGAAATAAAACATCATCTCCCACTCTATTATGTACATATCAAAGGGTTAGGTTGGTTTCATCTGGCCAGTGTTTTGATCCTTAACTTCAATGCTTTCTACATCAGGTAGAACTCTGGGATTGATTTCGTGACCACCTGGTGTAAGATCCTTTTTCACATGGGTCCCTGGGGGTTCTCACTCTACCATTGGTTTATGTAGTATCATGAAGTTAAAAAGTTTCTCCTATCTTTTTTGTAGTTATCTATTCTGGGTAACCCTCTTCCTTTCCTGAATGAAAGCTTATTGCAATGGATTGGGATGTCAGTAAGATCATTTCATTGTACCAATGAGAGGATGATTCATCTGGATGAAACATCATTGGAACGAATATGTAGAGAGATAGATATCTCCCACCTGCTTCCAGGTAAGATCCTTCTATGTGTTGAAGGAATGAAGATCTGGTATTAGGTTTTTTCATATCATGTGGTTCCTCTCTTCTACTCATATTTTTACAAAAATGGTCACACTATGAATGTCTATTGCAAGGTGCATCAAAAGGGAGAGGTTTGTTGTTCTATAGACCTAGCTATATCTTCTTGTATCTCTCCCTCTCTATAAACCTCCTCTTACCTCATGGATAGAAATGAATTGGTGTGATGAGAAATGGGGAAAGGGGTGGTCCTTCACCTGGATTCTCCAGCGGCTTGGGATTCCTCCTCCATATCGGCTAGTCTTATTGAGGAAGTGGGTCCCTATAGCTCATATATTATGCTGGGTAAATAGGTCTACTCGGCCACCTCATGCAACAAGGTCTAGGATCTCTCACATTGGCCTTTTCACATATTTCCTCTAGATAGAATAATACTATATTCCTTGAATCCTCAGCTCTTCCCAATTTCCTCTTCGGTGAAATTATTCCAGATGGATTAGTATTCAACCATCAATCTTCAACATCATCATTGGCTTGTCCACTCCGATTTTTCCATTATGAGATTCCATATAAATTTCGATCTTCATCCCCTCCAAAGTCCAAAGCTCCATTCTTCACTCTAATAGTTAGTTCTCCCTTGCAAAATTGTTTCACCCATTCTGCTAAACCTTTTAGCGCAGCTGGCCATAAGAGGATTGTTGCTCTGACACCCCTAAGGAATGTTAATGGATGTTTTATAATGGGAGATACTCTAGATATCAATCTAAATATTTTTATTGTGTCACAAATATAACATATTAGAAAATGAAGGGATGAGGTTCTAGGGATAAAACCATACGTATGTGTGTAAATTTTAAATATATTCATATGAAATTCTCAGGGGATTGGTGAATGAATGGAATTAGGATTCAGAACCAATGAGTAGTATAACCACTATGTTTAATAGTGTCTTTATCAGACCTAAAAATGTTTATTCTAGAATAAACGAGTTTTCACAATGACTGAAACTACGCAGATTCATTCATGGAAGTCCCTAAAATTCTCATATATGGATCTTTTGGAAAGACCATATTGTAGTTGATCTTCATTCAGTTTTGGATTATTGTATTACTAAAAAATATCTATCAGGGAGTTTACTTTCTCATTCCCATACGTTTATGCTAAATTTAATTCTCAAGAGAGGGAAGAGTAGTGGAATTATTTAGGCTCCTATCATCTGTTTAACAACCCATGACTGGTGGGGTGACATCAATATTATTGATAATATGGATGAGGAGCATGGAGACAGTGCTTTCCCTAGAGATTCTAGTCAGGATTTTGATTCATTAATTCCCAAAAATGGGTTGATGGATACTGGAAATGAAGGGGACCAACTTACATGGTGTAATAACATGAGAGGAAGCCAACAAGATAGGTATCATCTAGAAAGATGCTTATTGAACAAAATTTTACACTCCACATTCCAAATTATTAAAATTAATCATTTAGTGCATAACTTATCTGATCAATCTCCGCTATAGATTTTTATGGTATCTAGGCTGATGAGAGAGGATTTCATCCAATTCTCATAGGTGTGGGTGGAGGATCTCGGTTTTAGTGATGTGGTCAAGGAGTCGTAGAGTCATCAATTTGTGGTTATATTAAGGAATATTCTTTACAATAGTATCAAGATGCTAAAACAAATCTTCATTGTGGGATTAAAAATCATTCTTCCCTCAGACATGATTTGGATCTGATCGGCAGGGATATTGATCATCTTGAGAATAGCTTAGAAACTAAATGGGATGATAACCTCTTTGACAAACATAGTGTCTAGAAATATCATATTACTTAATTGATCTTGAGTCAAGAACTCATTGGCAAGTAGTTTTCAATGGTTAAATGGCCATGTGAGGGAGACCACAACACCTGTTTTATTCTTGATTTTATTAGTGAGAAATAGTGATTTCAGAGGCCCAACATTTTTATAGAATGTGACTCTTTTAACAATGATCAGGATGTTGTTTGGGCTCTTGATGATAATCACTTCAAGTGACTTTTACCTAGTCATTAACCAAGCAGGGTAGCTGGTTACCAAATGGATGTTCTGTACATATTTAATTATTTTCCTCACAGGGTTTATGGGGAGGTTAATTATTTATTACAGAAGGTCCCCGGGAAGAGGATGTGTGGGAGGTGATCTGGACCCTTAACCTAGAGAGTGTACTAGGGCCTAAAAGAATTTATTTATGTTTCTACCAGTTCTCTTTGGATACTGTTAAAGAGGTTGTTGTATGTGAAGTTCATGATTACTTTGGCGAGGGTAATATACTGTGTATTTCATGTGATTCCATGATCATGTTGATTCCATTGGAGAATACTCCACAATACTTAGAATTGTATCGACCAATTTAAAAATAAAAATCCTGGGTAATGTCCTCACTATCATTCTCAAAAAAAGTTTTACATAGTACCTGGATGGATGGATAGTAGATGAACACCATAGTTTCAGTAAGGGTTGGTCTATTCTTAGAGTTTTTAGTGTGGTGCAAGAGGAAATGAATGATATAAACTATAATAACTTTGGGAATATTTTTTCCATAAAATTGGATATGGTTAAATCCTATGATTGGTTTGAGGGTGGTATTATTTTAAGGGTACTCTACTGTATGGGTTTTTTCTCCCTAGTTCATTGATCATTTATTACACTGCTTTAGTTTAGCATGGCATTCCACATCGATAATTGGAAAATATTTGTTTCTTCAAATTAGTACATGTCCATAGACAAGGGGCCCCTCTTTCTCCTAATATATTCATTATCTGTAAATATTTTATGATCAAGTAAATTAACCAAAGCATTCATTCATGTAAGATTATTCCATATCATACTCAGCACATAACAAGATTTATATCTCAATTGATATTCACTGATGATACTATTCTATTTTATAATTGAAGTAAACGATTGGTGTAGGGGATCAGTAGTATTCTAGAGAAGTGTTGTCTTTTGAGTGGTCAGGTGGTTAACTAGGAGGAGTGTCTCTTTTTCACAAACAATAAGGTCATGAATAGTAGGATTAGATCCCTTGATTTTAGGGTGGTAATGATCAAAGGTTCATTTTCGGTGGAATATATAGGGGATCCAACAATTCCTCATTCTCTGTACATTTATCACACTGATAAGTTCATTAGAAGGATCATGAGTTGAATGAATAATTGGTATAATTTGTTCTTATATTATGGGGCATATAACTCTTTTTATAGTGTTCTTGATTCCATGCCAATGAATGTTATATCATTGCTGAAAGTTCCTCATAGTGTGGTTTCTAATATATAAATCATTGTTGAGATGGTATGTGAGTATGATATACTCTATAATACCAAATGTAGGATCTAAATAATAGAGATATTGTATGGAGTATCTAATTATGCTAAATATATAAGTGGGGTGAATTGTAAACTTTTAAAAATTCCTTTGGAACTTTTAATGATGGTTATGTTTAACAAGGTTAAACAAGGTAATTGACAAAACCTCTAGTTTTACACAGTTGCTTGATTCCTGAAATATGATTCTGAGAATGTGTATCCGGAAAGATGGATCCAGAAAATGAAAAATAATGAAAGTTAACAAAGATTAACATTTTACCATAAAGCATATAGAATCTTACTAAATCAGAGTACAAGTATAAGAAATTATAAGATAGTTATTATTTATTCAACATTACAAATGCAACGGAAAGCTTGAAACAAAACAAGTTAAAAGTAGTAAATATTTTAACCCAAAGATAAGGGTATCCAAAAACCTTGGATAAATGTACCTTGATTTATAATTTCAAGAAATTATTTCTTACCCACAACAGGGTATGCCCTCGATACAAATATCAGAGTCTATCTTCCTATCCCTACTACCCCTCAACTTTAAGGTAGTCGAAACCTCTTTCTTCTTATCTCTAGAAGTCCTCGATTGTACACAACTACAATCAGAGTCCCACAAAGAAAAACTGAACAAGAAGTTCAGTATGCACTAAGAAATTAAATACTATCTCTAGAAACCACTTCAACATTATGTAATCTATTGAGTCATCAAACAGTTGTGATCTCTTTCAAATGAGCTCTTATTTATAGGCACGACTTCAACGGTCGGTTCCCTCATCCAACGGTCATATTTTTCCTTGAATTTTGGAGGGGCATATACAAGTGTCACTTAAACAATGGTTGGTTAGTAACTAAATACACGACATTGTTTTATGGAAAAACAGGTGTAACAAAAAAAATGGTTACGTAACCAAAATCAATACTCATAGTGTAAGGAAATATAAGTTCAGAGTCTAGCGAAAATTGAATTCATAGTCTATAATACAAGGATATTAGGATTCTGTTTTCTAGTAATTTTGAATCAAGAACATACAAAGTTTGGAGTCGATGTTCATCAGAATTCAGAGTCAGAACTCATAAGTGTTCGTAACTAGAATTCATATTTAGAATTGGGAGTCAGAACATAGAAGAGTTCGTAACCAGAATTCCTAATTAGAATTTGGATCCTAAAATAGAATGCTTCATATCTAAGTATTTATAGGATTCTGAGGTTTTTTGTTTCATACCAAATTTTATACTTAGAAAAATTATGATATGAATAATGAAAACAAGGTAAGGATAAATTTCCTTGGGAATGAAATTTTTCCTTTTAGAAGTAAAACACAAGGTAAAAAGAGATTTTACTTAAGATAAGGTGATTGTTATTTTCAAAATAATAAAGAATGGTAAATTTATAAGGAAACATTATTGAGTTAACAATATCCTCCACGTATGAAGGAATGTAAAAGTCATAAGGAAAAACTTATTGACTCAAAAATATCCCCCTTTTTGGAAAGCACAAACATCCTTATGAAAAATAATATAAGGACCTAGAGAAATTTGTCTAGACTTTGTAAATTAATCTTATCTCCATTTAATCATGGTCAATGGTGAATATGACTAACTCCCTCTTAGGCATGGGAACACTAAGGATCATATTCTAGATTTCCAGAATGAAAATTTTCACTATCTTGAGTATGAAAGTCTTTCTAAGGGAAAACTCCCCCGTAGATAAAATCCCCCTTACATAGGGATATTTCATCTTTACTTAGTATTCTTTTTTTTCTCCCCCTTTGTGATTTTCAAAAATAATTTGAGGGAGTGGAAAAAAACCTGATACCTAAAATATTAAGACAACCATCCAAACAAAAACAGGAAACCACAATTTCATTAAGATAGGAAGAATTTGTTCATGGGAAAAAATAAAACAAAAGATAGGATTGAATTGTTTTCCATCCTTCTCCTTGTGTGTCAACTTCTTTAATATAGTCTTCAGCTTCTTTAGATCCTTGTGATCTTCCTCTGATTGTTTATATAAGGATTTGATCATATCATCCTGAGCCTTTATAGCCTCTACCTAATCCTTCAATAATTCATCTTGCTTCACTAACTTTTCTTCAATCTCGATCTGGAGATCCCTTTCTCTTTTCCAGCTTTGGGAAACATAATTCAACTTCCCATTCAGATATATGAAATCCTGAATCCGATTATTCTTCTATAGTTTTAGCTTTTTCTCGAAGATATTAGTGAGATACGTGAATTTTCTATCTTGAGTATCAAAAGTTTCCTTAAAATCATTTTGGAAGTCATTAATCTCTCTCAAATCATCAATAATTTTCTTCGACCAGCTTACTATTTTCTTACAAGATTTTCTGTGGGATTCATAGTTGATAAGGAAATTCTTGTAATCAGACTTAATATTTATTCACATATCCATCACTCTGGATACAGAATCCAATTTCCTGATTCATTCTATATTGGAGCATCTGACATCTATAGTCAATGGTTGGAAAGATCGTATTTGTGTCAACAAGCTTCTTCAGATATTGAATAACAAAATCATGTCCTAGAGTTGATGATTCTGAATCCGACACTTTGGTTGGTGATGGTTCTTCTTCTAGCTCGACCATATTCATCTTAGAATATCCTCCAGCTTCCTTATTCCTTAGAATTGCATTGGTTGGGGTATCAACAACCACCTGTTTTTCCTTGTTGGTTTTCGGAACAAATTCTTCATCTGGAGACTCATTTTCACTTTCAGACGACTGAACAATCTTTTCTTCATCAATTTTTTCATTCTCGGCTCCTGCCTCAATATCCTTTGGGTGTATGAAGTGATGATTATAAATCTCTTACACAGATAATTTTTTTACTTCCTCTTCAACCTTCTCATAAATTCGAGGAGTAGAATGTTTTGAATATCCGTCTTGAGAATTCATGATTGAAATTTTTTTGGAAGCACCTTCTTTCTCATGAAAGTCTTCTACATGATTTATCAGATCAGTTGTGTCATCACTAGTTTCAGCTTCTTGTATTTCTTCCATAGCTTCCTTTTCTTCTACAACCTTTTCAAGAAATTTTTTTGGATTCATGAACTTCTTCCCCAGAGTCCCAGGTAATGGTTCTTCTAAAAAATATTTCAGTAGAGGAATGTTCTCAGATGCTATTTCGGTGTCCCTTAGAAGGGATTGAAAAATTTCAGACTCTGAAATATTCTTCTTCTGCTTCTTCTATTTGGCTTGCTTCTCAAGATCTTCATCAGTCTTCTCTTTTAGAGCCTTGGCCTCAGCAGTTTCTAGACCAAATTGTGGTTCTCCTTCATTCTGACTCTTTTTATCCTCCCTCTATTTGGCTATAACCTCATCCAGATAGGCTTTCTGTTTCATGGGCTTTGGAGGTGCGGTTTGAGATTCCTTAGAATTATAGGTTTCACCTTCAACTTCTACTTCCTTCAATTTTCCATTCTTCCCAGCCTTCTTCGATGGTTCAACCTCTTATGCAATTTTCGGAACAGCATCTGTTTCTTCCACCGGTAGATCATAAAAATCTCCAAAATCATTAGAAAAACTGACATTCATTCTTTCTAAAGTATCATCACTAACTAGCATAACATTGAAATTCCTTGGTTGGAACTGCAAGGAATCTTGAAGGACTCAAGACACCGAACAATCAACTTGGATAGTAGAGCAGAATAAATGATTATTTGTGCTCTCAAATTCCAATTCCTAATATTCTCTATCATAATGATAATATACTTTATCAGATTGATCTTCCTTATATTTACCAAAAAATCCAAGATATATATACCACTTTTCTTCATGGTGTCTTTATCACCATTTCTCGGTATGATAAAACCTTGAACCCATAACTCAATGATCCGATTTTGGGTAGACATGTGAGAAATCTTTGACATATTGACATCTATAAGTCCAAGGAATTCCATCGCCTTCACCTTTTCAAAACTTCCTTGTACATCGGGAAACTTGTAGGAATTGAATTTGTCTTCCCCTTCATAAGACAGTCCCACCAAGCTAGAAGCCTTGGTGTATGAGAGGGAATAAGTTTTTTCATAACTCTATAATGAAAACATATCTCTCCCTTCTTCCTTAAAGAAACTTACTGACTCATAAAACTAAATAAGGAGATCCGGATACACCAAGTCTTGTGCTCCTAGATTTGAGATACAAACTCTTTCCCATCCATTAAGATTGATGTTCCTAGAGATAATGGAATCATACTTATTGAAAAAATTTGGATGCACCAACCACTCTCTATATACTTTCCATTCCATAATCAGTTTGACAGAAGACATATCTTGAGAAAGAACTTCGCCAGACATTCGGATTGGAAAAACATTTGTAAAATTGGAATGGGTTTTTGTAGGAGAGGTTGAGCTACGAATGAAAATGATTGAAAACTGATGTGGGGAAACCATTGGGGGGACCCATTATATAGGCGATGATGTGATGGTTGAAATTCCAAACTCGATCTAATGGATGAAAATTCTCTAGATTAGATCTTACGGTTGAAACAATAGCCGCAAGGAAAATTTGGTTAAATCCGATCTTTTTAGGTTTTTAAAGGGAAAAATTCGGATTTAAGGAAACTAGAATCCGATAAATTTTAAAAATACAAAAGAAATTATCAGCAAGTAAATGGTGATTATGAAAACTCAAGAAAGAGTCATACATTTTGGATTTATAGAAAGATTATTTGTATTGAGTAAAATTCTTCTTGAAGAACATTAGATTCCGAAAAACTTGAGTACGAAAAAATGAAAATTTTCATTACGAAAATCTTTATTATGAAAATCTTCATTATGATAATCTCAATTACAAAAAACATCATTACGAAAAATATGAAAAACATCATTGTGAAAAATAAGAAAAACTTCATTATGAAAAATATAAAAAACTTTATTATGAAAAATTGGAAAAACTTCATTACAAAAAATAAGAAAAACATCATTATGAAAAATATAAAAAACATTATTACCAAAAATATGATAAAATTCAATATGAAAAATATGAGAAACTTCCTTATGAAAAATATGATAAACATCAGTACAAAAAATATGAAAAACCCGATTATGAAAAATATTGAAAACTTATGATCGTATATAGTCCCCCTATGAAAAGGAATTTATTACTTTAAGGCGATTTGTTCAACAGAATGTTAATATGGATTATTACCTTAAAGTTATCATTCCTAACACTTGTTTAATGTATTCAAATCTATCAGAGGGTAAATATTTTTTGAAAATATCCGCATGTTGATCTTTCATTCTGATAAATTTAAGAATGATATCTTTTTTTTGTATGATACCTAAGAATGTGATGCCTAATATCTATGTGCTTTGCACGAGAGTGATGCGCATGGTTTTTTAAGGTAAATGGAACTTGAATAATCACACGAAATTTGTGTTTTTTTAAAACTCATACCAAAGTCTATGAGTGTTTGTTGTATCCAAAACACTTGAGCACAACAACCTCCAGCTGTTATATATTCGGTTTCAGTAGTGGAAAGTGATACTGAGTGTTTCTTATTGCATTACCAGAAATCTAATGAATCTATTATGAAATGAAAAGTTCAGGATGTACTCTTTCTATCAATTCTACATCCACCAAAGTCAGCATCTGAAAAAAAAAATTAAAGAAAAACATTTCCAGAATTATAAGAGTAGTAAATCCATGGTTCCCTTTAAGTAAAGAAAAATTATTTTCACTGCCTTTTAATGAGACTCCTTAGGATTGGATTGATATCTTGCGCATAAACATACTAAAAACATTAAGTCTGGATGAATAGTTGTCATGTAAAGTAAAATTCCAACCATACCTCTAAAAGATGTTTGATCTACTAGTTTCCCAGCCTCATCAAGATCAAGTGTGTTTGAGGTACCAATGGGATTACTAATACTCTTATTGTTGTCATATCTATAATTTTTAAGAAGATAATCAATATACTTATATTGGGATATATAGATTCTTTCGGGTTTTTGAGAGATTTGAAAACCATGGAAAAATGTTAACTCACCCATCATACTCATTTCAAACTCAGATTTCAATAGATCTGCAAAGGAATAGGTTAAAGATTGATGAGTTGAAAAAAATATAATGTTAACAACAAAAATTTGAACAATCAAAACATTTTTCTTGTATTTCTTTATAAAAAGGGTTGGATCTGCATTTCCTATAACATAATTATTTAGATGCAAAAATCCATTAAGCCTGTCATAAAAAGCACTAGGTGATAGTTTAAGTCTATACAAAGCTTTGGTAACTCCAAAAACAAGATCATGATTTTTTTTATCTTCAAAACCAAGAGTTTGTTCAACAAAAACATCCTATTGAACATAATGATTAAGAAAAGCACATTTCACATCCATTTGAAAAACTTTTAAATTGAAGAATGCTACAAAGGAATGTAGGATACTTATAGATTCAAGTCTATCTACTGGAGCATAGGTTTCTTTAAAGTCTATTCCCTCTTGTTAATTATAGATTTTAGCAACTAATGTTTCTTTATTTCTTACAATGATTCCATTTTCATCACACTTATTTCTGAAGACCCATTTTACTCCAATAACAGAAGTCTCCTTAGGTCTTTCAACTAAGGTGAAAACATTATTCCTTTCAAATTAATTTAGTTCATCTTGCATAGCTTTCGTCCAGTCATCATCACCTAAAGCATCATCAGTGCTTTTTGGTTATAATGGGGAAATGAATGATAAGCGTTCTACTAAATTTATTAGGTAACTTCTAGTCCTTAGAGGTTGATTCACATCAACAATGATGTTATCACTAGGTTGATTCTTATGAAACAACTGATTTGGGTTTTGTAAAATATGTTCATCAACATAGGGTAGGAAATATTCTGGGGTAAATGTTTCAGAAGTATCTTCTTGAACATTTTTGTTATCAGAAGGATTTTCTGTCAAAGGTTGATAATCAGTTTTTTAAAACCCATCTGAAGATGTAGTTTGGGGTTGTTTAAAAACAAAGGGACCAGTTTCATCAAATTTCACATGCATTGTCTCTTCAACAGTACAAGTGTTTTTATTAAAAACTCTATAAGCCTTAGAAGCTGTGGATAACCTATGAAAATTCCTTCATCACATTTTGGTGAGAATTTATGAAGATTATATTTAGTATTAACAATGAATACTTTGAAACCAAAAACCTCAAAGTCGGAAAGTCTATGTTTTCTACCATTCCATAACTCATAAGATGTTTTATTAAGCAAAGGTCTAATCATGACTCGATTTATAGTAAAACAAGCAGTACTTACAAATTCTACCCAAAAATGTTTGGCTACAGAATAGTCACTGAACATGGTTCTAGTTATCTCTTGAGGAATTCTATTTCTTCCTTAAACAACACCATTTTGTTGAGGTGTTCTGGGTGATGAGATGTTATGAGTAATTCCTTTTCGACTAAATGAAGTTTGAAAATTGGAATTTTGAAAATCTCCACCATGATCACTATGAATAGTATTCAATGGAATATTTTTCTCATTTTTAAATTGGGCTCTAAAACTTTTGAAATAAGAGAAAGCTTCAGACTTCTTTTCTAGAAAAAAGTCCCACATAAATATAGTATAATCATCAACTAAAACAAATACATAATACTGGCCTCCAATGATTCCAGTTTATGTAGGACCAATAAGATATATATGCACTAACTATAATACATCAGTAGTTGAGACATCAATGAATGATTTAAAACACGATTTATGTTCCTTTCCATATTGACAAGGGGCACAAACTTTTGAAGAATCAAATATATGCTCTGGTAGATCATTAACTAATATTTTTTAGAAATTTTACGTAAGTTATTAAGGTTACATTTCCCTAACCTTCTATGCCACAACCACGAATGATCTTTTACCGCACTATGGAATGGTAGATGGTGGCTCATAATTTTTTCAATGTTTAGTGTGTAAACATTCACTTGCCTATGGGATTAAATAATAAACTCTTCATTGGATTTGTGTACTAAGAACTTGTCATTCCTAAAATTCACAAGGTAACCTTTATCACATAATTGGATTATGCTAATGCGGTTTTACATAAGAACTTTAACAAATAAAACATCTTAAATCAATGTTTTTCAAGAAGAACGATGTTACCTATACCATTATTTTCTCTCTGAGAATTATCTCCAAAAGTTACTTTTTCTCCTTTCTCCTTGATATGCTTTTCAAAATAGTTTTTGTTACCAGTCATATGCTAGTAACATCCACTATACATGTACCATGTATTGATGTTGGTAATTTCCTTACTTTCCTGAAAATAAGAAACATTTAGGATTTTAGAATCCAATCTTGATTAGATTCGGAATTCTCAGGAAGCAAAATTTTAGCCACCCACATATTCTAAGAAAAATAGGCTTTATGAAATCCGAAAGACTGTGTTTTTTTAAAGAAAATTTTTTTGCCCAGTGTCCATCACATTAACACTTAGTGCAGAATGGAGCACTTTGAAGAACAAAATAATTTTTATGAAAAATAGTTCTAGAACCAGTATAACAAAAACCAGAACTATTCCTTAAAGGTTGGATTTGAGAATACATTTTATCAAAATTTTCCTTACCTAAGGTAAAGTTGGGAAAACACTTCCTCAAGGATAAGATTTCAGATTTTAGTTTGATAACCACAGTTTTTTCTTCCAAAAAATTTGATTTTGAACTGGAGTTAGGCTCAAAAATAGTTTTCTTAGAAATTACGTTTTCTTGATCTTTATGAAGTTTATTCTTTTTAGAATTTACATCTTCAAAAAAATTTGAAATCCTTTCAAAATCAACATTTTTCTTATTATGATATTTAGATACATCTGTTATTTCCTTAGTATGAATAGTATTCATAGAATTTTCCTAATCAAGCTTTCTCATGACTTTTTAGTTCTCAATGTCAAGAAGTTTGAAAACCCTAGAAACATTTTCCTAGGAAGGTAAATTATTATCTTTATTAGAATAAGATTCTTAATCAGAAGAGTTATAATATTTATTATCATTAGCATTCAAAGATATATTGGTCATAGATTAATCATTGTGTACCTTATCCATTAAACAATGATTTTCAATAGGTAGTCTAGCTATTAGACCAAGAATCTTCTATCCAAAAGATTCATAATATGAAGATTCATCTAAAGATTCACCACTACTGGCACTCTAGGTGTCATTAGCATTCAATAATTTATTAGGTTTAGGATTTAAATACTTTTTTTTGTTTCTCTCAGAATGATATTCCTTTCTTTATTTTTTCTTAAGCGTAGGACAATCAGGTGTTATATGTCCAGATCTCTTGCATTTATAACATGCAACCTCTGAATCTTTCTTATCTTTCCATTATTTGTTTTTGCATCTGGATTTAAAGTTTTTCTATCCACCTATCTTGTTCATCTTTCGAGAAATATTTTCTAACTCATTCTAAGAGGAATCACTTCCACTTGATTCAGATTAAAAAATAGCCTTCTTAGATTTAGATCTAGCCATTATCTCATGAGTCTTTGTTTTCGTATGATTCGAAGTATTTGTAAAAGCAACAATGCCATTTTAATTCTTCTTATTTACATTATCATCATCTCTCTTTATTCTAGTCTCATGTTGAAGAAGTGTTCCCAAGAGTTCATCAAGAGTAATCTGAGTAAACTTTCTGTTCTCATCTATAGTTGTCCTCTTCGATTCCCACTCATTGGGCATGATGTTTATGATCATATCAATATAAGATTCATCATCTAATGATTTTTCACCCATGGATTGTAATCTATTCACAATATTCATGAAACTTTGTTGAACTTTACATATGGTTTCTTCATAAGGAAATTGAAAGCCATGGTATTCAGGTCTGAGCATAGCTCTTCTAGTCTCAATTACATTGGGATGTTACAAAGTGTGTAACTTCATGTTTCTTCGAAATACTATTTTCTACTTCACAAGAAGATATCTGGCTCTAAATATTTCTATTCATGTATAAAAGAAAAGTATTGTGTACCTTATAATTCAGTTGATATTCATGTTTTTCTTCATTGGTGAAAGTATTAACTTCTTTATCAAGGATTTTATATCCTCCAAAAAGTATAACAAAATTATCAACACCAGTATTGATAATGAATGTATTTATGAGATATCTCCAATATTTATAATCATTTCCATCAAAAATAGGTGTCCTAGTTGTATTGAGATTGTCTATGGAACCAACATTGATTCCTAACATCTTAACGAAAATTCATTCCACATAAACTTGTTAGTATAAAAAGTTTGTAAACAAGGAAAATATAGAACAAGAATTATCTCTAAGAAAAAATGAATCTGATCTTTATGAATCCAAAATACTGATTCTGGAAGATGAATTCTCTTCTGAATCTAATTCTGAGATTAATTCAGATTGATCCAGTCCCCTGATACCAATTGTTGAGATGGTACGTGAGTATGATATACTCTATAATAACAAATGTAGGATCGAAATATTAGACATACTATATGGAGTATCTAATGATGCTCAAAATACAAGAGGGGTGAATTTTATACTTTTAAAAATTCCTTTGGAAAATTTAATGATGGTTATGTTTAATAATGTTAAACATGGTAATTCACCCTGCTTGTTTCCGGAAATATGATTCTGAGAATGTGGATTGGAATGATGGTTCCAGAAAATAAAACTTTATGAATGATAACAAATATTAAGATTCTACCTTAAATCGTATAGATTCTAACTAAATCAGAGTAAAAGTATAAGAATGTATAAGATAATTATATATTCCTCATCCTAGAAAATGAAGGATAAAACATTTAACAAAATAAGTAACAAGTAGTAAATGTTTTAACCAACAGAGAAGGGTATCCAACAACCTTGGATAAAAGTCCCTTGATTTATACTTTAAAAAAATTATGTCTTACCCAACCTAGGGTAATCCCTCGATATAAAGATTGGATTATGTCTTGCTATCCCCACAAGCCCTCAACTTCAAGGTAGTCGGAACATCTATCTTCCTATCCCTGGTAGTGCTCGATTGTACACAGAAATAATCAGAGTCGAGCAGAACACAACTGAACAAGAAGTTCAGTACAAACTAAGCCATGATAGTCTCTCTCTAGAAATCAATTCAACATTATGTAATCTCTAGATTCATTGAATAGTTGTGAGCTGTTTCAAATGAGATTTTATTTATAGGAACGACTTCAAAAGTCTACTCCATCCTCCAACGGTCATATGTTTCCTTGAATTTTGGAGAGACCTGTACTTGTTTCACTCAAACAACGGTTGGTTAGTATCTAAATACATGACATCATTTTATGGCTAAACTGATTTAAGAAAAAAATATGGTTACATAACAAAAAACAATATTCAGAGTGTAAAGAAATATATGTTCAGATTCTAGCCAAAATTGTATTCGGAGTCTATAATACAAGGATATTAGAATTCCGATTTCTAGGAATTCGAAACCCAAACATAGAAAGTTTAGAGTTAGAGTTCATGATAATTCGGAGTCAGAACTCATAAGAGATCATAACCAGAATTCGTAATTAGAATTCAGAGCCAGAACTTAGAAGAGTTTGTAACCAGAATTCATAATTAGAATTTAGATCCTAAAAAATAATTCTTCATATCTAAGTATTATTAGGATTCCAAGGTTTTTGGTTTCAGACCGAATTTTATACATAGATAAATGATGATATGAATAATGAAAACAAGGTAAGGATAAATTTCTATGGGGAAAGAAATTTTCCAAAATAGAAGTAAAACACAGGGTAAAAAGAGATTTTCCTTGAGATAAGGTGTTTGTGGTTTTCAAAATAAGAAGGAATGGAAAAGACATAAAAAACCTTATTGACTTAACAATCTCCCCCAAGTATGAAGAAATGGAAAATTCATAAGGAAAAACATAATGACTCAACAAACATGATGGTATCTTCCATATGAAATGAGTAGATATACAGAATATATCACTAGGCATTAGTGAAGAAACTATCTTGAGCTATTTCAAATGGTGGAATTAATCTCAGAAGTGTTGAAGGAACCATGAAGGAGAAGCATGCCAAGCTTGCACAATATGTTGTATAAGGGTGGTCCTTTTGGGGTAACACCAGATGGTGAAAATATAACCTAGATGAGAACATGCATATGTATTAATATTCAATCATATGAAAAAAGTATTTTTATTTTATTAGTATTCATTAACAACATTATCCGTTGATTTTTGGTGAAGGGAACATAAACTTCAGGCAAGTTGATTTAGGGGGGAGGCATGTTGTGGTTTCCCAGATGTCTTATGCCTAATATCATGTTCTATGAGGTATGTGGTCATACTAGATTAATTCAAGGCTTTTCAGACGGTAACTAACATGTCAATCCTGAATGAATTTTGTAAATGATAAACTAGACATATGAGTCTTTATGGGTACAACGTCCGTTGTTTTCTCTACCAAGGATTTTACTCACATAAGAAGGGTTATGGGTAATCATGATCAGTGGGAGAGACTCTTTGTTTCAAGAAGGTAATTTCCAAATTAAATTTTCTATTAGGGAATTTTTGGAAAATGGATTTTCTTATTGAGGAGACTATTCATAAGGTGGTAATTTAGATGGATTGATGGTGTCGTTTTCTGTAGGGATCCAAAAACAGAAATGGAGGGGAATCTTTTTTTCAAAAGTGATTGGGTGACTTGGGTGCAGTAATAATTTGGGGAGTTTACAGGATTGTCAATTTGGGGTGGTGGGTTTGATAGAATCATTAATCAATGTTTCAAGGGTTAAAGAGAGTATGTAATTAAGAGAAAAGATATAACCATAAGCCTTCTTACATTGTTTTGGTGCATTTTGATTGTAGGGAACGACATTCGATACAATAGTGCTTCATTCACTTGAATAGGTATCATTTTTAAAACTAAGAAAATAATTCAGTATATGGTTAGGTTGTGCAATGAATTTTATACAGTTCCATCAGCGATTCAACATATCACATTTAACTCCTCATCCAACATTACTTTTAGGATGAGGCATGGATGATGGGTTTGGTGGCAACCTCACAATCGTATCCCTTAGATAAATATATATGGGTCATCAGCTTGGGTGTCGTGTGTAGGGGAAGAGTGATTAGAGATCTAGGGGTAATCGTTATTGAGGCCTTATCATCATTTTTTGGAAGACTTGACTCATTTCAGGCTGAAGCACATGCCCTTATCACATGTATGAGATTGTGCAGAGGCATATTCACATTGAGGCTGTTGAAACTGATTGTTTAATTATTTACAAGGTTCTTGATTTCTAGGTTAACGTTCTATGGGCAATCATATATATCATTAGACCATGTAATGATCTCATGAATAATTATATGGATATTTTCCACATGTGGTGAGATAGGAATACGTTGGATGATTTCCTAGAAACCAAAGAGAAATAGGATGAAATAATTTACTTCTTCTTCAATCTTTGGTCCTTTCCAACTGACGGGATTCAGATTCATAAAATTGACACCTTGGGACAACATTATTTCATGACTCCATGATTTATTTGAATCTTACCATTATTTTATTTCTTTTTCATGTAGTCTACATTATTTATATATAATAAAATATGAAAATTTGTGGTAAAAAACATTGGTCATTAATAAATATGGCCTCACGTCTCAATGAACAATTTAAAAATTATTTATAACTATAATTTAGTAGTCTAAATATGTTTATAATAAATATATATACGGTATATATATCATAAATAAAATTATGGAGGACATTAAAACATGATAAATGTACAAGGATCTGAACCACTGAAGAAAAACATGACTGATAATTGATATAGTTAACACCCAAAAAGATGATTTTAATAATTAATTATTGATAAGAGGGGAAGATAAACTATTATAAAGGGATAAAATATTATATTATATGTATTCACATGATACTGATACATAATTATAATAAAGTTAACCATATCGTTTAGGAGAATATGGTGTTTTGGACAGAATAATAACTCACAGTAATCATTTTTAGGATACAATCTCATTATCTATAAGTATTGTTTATTATTTTGTTCTGTGGATAAAATGTTTTTATGAACATATAAATATAATAATTCATTTTATTATCCCTTATTTTTTTCTTATATGTAACTTTTTAATTTCATTTTCATAACCTTATATACTGAAGAGGCCACAAATATGTTTTTTTAAGAAAGAACGACATCAAATATCTGTTCGGTCAAAAATACTTTTTTTTAAGATATCAATGATTTTTGAAATTGTTAGAAATTATATTTTCAATGTTCAGAAAATATTTTTTAAATTATATTATAAAAATGATTGTTTTTTAAAAATTTTGTTTTGAACGAAATCATCTAGTTGTTTTCTAAATGTGGAACTTTTTGCCTTTTTTGATAAAATTACGGAAGGAATATTTTTTAACATATACAAAATGAACATAATTTTCATCCATCATGGAAATTATAGGGTTTGAACCATATTTCAAAATATTCCATGTTTATTTTAAATGAAAATATATTCCATAATAGTATATAAATATTTAAATTTATTATGAGTGATTTTAAAACGGAAAGGGTATTTTTCTCATTAATGTTTTAATGATATTTTGATTCATGAATGATAACTACCTTCATTGTTTCTAATTATTTACTAGGATTATTATCCAATGATACCATTATTATTTAATATATATAGTTTATGTTATGATGTGATTATTTTTATGAGTCATGTTTCTTTTACATGATTTCTACTATGATGAATTGTTTATAAATTTCATTTCATTCCATGAGTTCTAATATGATGAATGGTACACGTTCTATTGGAATTCAAAATTGTGATTTTTATAATGTGATAGATGGTATATGTCACCCCCACCTCCTTTACATTATTTATTTTATTAATTTTTCTCGTCATTGGGTAGTTTGAGTTTAAGCTAAACATAAAATTTCGAATTATTTAAAAATATATGTGTTGGCCTTGGCTACGTCTAGCGCCCCTCAGTCGAAGTCGCACGACCTTGCTTGGGTCATCCTGCAACATCGCTTAGATCAATTAATTAAATGAAATTTATTGATAATAATAATGCAATAAAATTAAATGTGTGATGAAATAAAAATAAAATAAAATAAGTGTTTTTAAAGATAATAATAATAATAATAATGTTATTCAGGAATATTATTATTATAATTTTCATAATTGATATAACTTTTTAATATATTTTAGTACCATCAATTGAGTTTTATTATTTTTATTATTATTCTCATCATTATTCATATTTGAGTTTATTATTAATATTATTATTATTATTATGAGTGTTTTGTATTTTGAATCCCTGGACGCATGGGCAAGGCATAGTTCTGAGACCACGCAGTCTACCACGCTTTCAAAATGAGTTAAAACATAACGAGATAATGAAATAGAAATAAAATGGAAAAAAGAAGATTAATAAACATTATGAAATTGGTTTAATGATAATATTAAAAATATTGTTTTTGAATAATAATAAATATTATTTTTTATATTATGTGATGTTATTAGAATTTTTATTAATATTATTTTCCTTATTTTATTTATTTATTTTATTACATATTTTTTATCTCTTATTTTTAATTTCTTTTCTTTATTTCTTTTTCTTTTGTATCTTTTCTCTCCCTCGTCTTCTCTCCCTACCCCTGGTTGTCCCACGCAACCTCCCCCCTAACCCTAAGCGCATTGTGCCCCTACTGCCTGGCCAGCCAGTTGCATCACGCCCTACTTCTTAGCCAGCAGAACTGGCCGTTGGACTGCCCCTCTCCCTCGTCACACCACCCATCTCCTAAATGGCCTCCTTGCTTCGCGTCGCACCCCGGTTTCCCACCCAGCTCGGGGCACCACCCTCTTCTCCCGTGCCTCATACCCCAACGGCCTTCACCAACTCTCCCTTAGTCCCCTTATTTCCTTCGCGCCACCTACCAAATTGAGCCCCCACATCTAGCACAACCTATTCTGTTGCCTTTCTCCCATCCGACGAACCCAAACTAGTGCACACACCCGTGCTGGCTTTGGCCAAGCCAGGATCACCCCTTGTTGGTCTATTCTGTCTGATCAGCCTCCTTTTTCTGCTGGTGCCTCATCCGGAAACCACGACCCCAGACATTGACTCCTATTCTGGTGTGATGTTCCATGGTAGTCTCCTCTTCCTTCCTCCCATGGGGTTGGGTTCTTTTTAATTGTATTTTTAATATACTAATGGGACGATTTTCTAGAATTAGTTTTAATTATTGATACTTTTGATTTGGTTGTTTGTTTTAGGATTCATTTCATTCCGCTTCTAGTGTGTCTTATGTGTGGTCGAGGTTTCACAAAAGATTCGGAATTTTATACTTCGAGGTAGGTGGTTCCATAACCTTGCATAAATTAATTAATCTAATATGTTTATTAGGTTTTATAAATGTCTTTTATGATCAAATTTTGGGGTGTGAAAAGTATTTTTTGAGTGTTTTGACATGCGTTCAAGGGGAAAATCATTATTTTGGTGTGTTTTCCTTATTTCACAACCTTGAAATTAATTAAAAATTGTTTTAGTAATAGAATAAATTGTTTATAAGGTTATCTTGCCCATTTGTTTTAGAGTGACGTTCTATAGGGAACGAATTGTGTTTTTTGAATAAACCCTTATTTCTAATTTCATGTATATCATAAACTGTTTAATTTGATTTATTCTCCAAAATTTGATGTGAGAAAGTGGTTTTTGGTAGGGTGAAAATCTTGGTAAATCATAAAATGAAATTTTTATGTGAGAAACCCGAGTGTGCTATTTAATAATGTTAACTGAGTTGTTTAAATAATTTATCAGGTCATGCGTGTGTTGAAAATTCAGATATGAAATGGTTCTTGGTGTATGTTTGGTTTCATAATAGGGATTTTATGTGTATTTGGTGTGAAGTCTTTTTGGTTTTTCTTGAAATGATCTAATAAAATTATTAATGTTTTATTTAATTATTTAGATCGAGAAAAAGAAATATTTTGAAAATTTTGAATACATATTTGTTTTTTAACATAGTATCTTTATATAAAATTAGACATTTTTTTTGGTGTAGATGTTTTTTGCGTCACTTGGTAGTGTTTTATAAATGGTACAAAATGTTCATTAAAATGTGTAAGTGTTGCGAAACTAGTTTTAAGGATAATTTTTTGAGAAAGTTTCTTGAAAATGGTTTTTCCTACTTGGAATTGGTTATGTTTATTTTTTAATCCTTTCTTGTTTTATTTAATAATATTCTCCAAGTTGTGAAAATTGATTATGTTCTTCTTTGAGTGCTTTCAAATTGTGATTTTTGAAATAATTAAGTGAAAAAAATGTATATTGTGAAATGTTTTTAGTTTGCGTGTGTTTTTAAAATGGTGTTTGGGTATGCAATTGGTGGGTTTTGTGTGTAATGACTTGTTTGGTTTGTGATATTAGAAAATGATATAATAGGTTAATGTGGAACTTGATTGATCACAAGGGAAAACCCTGAGTATCTAGGTGGGTGGAATATAACTAGTGTTCTAGTGATCCAGAGGGTTGTCGTCCCTATTTCACTTTGCTGGATTGATGATTAAGAAACTAAATAAACTTATGAATGACTAAGGGTCATGATTTCTAAGCCACATTTCACTGATACATGAGGTTTTAGGCTCACACTCAAGATAGATAAACCTAAAATGATTTACCCAGAGTGCTGCAATGTACATTATGTGGTGCCTTCTATCGGTATATAGAGGACGTCTTGAGTACATGAATGTTCATAATGAATTTTCTCTTCTATTTTAAAGTAATATTTGTGAAATGGTTTTTTCCAGTGCTCTTTTCTTTTTCACTTTCTGCCTTTAAGTGTTTTCCATTAACTCATTTTTAATGTATGGTCTTAAATAATCTTGCTAAATTATCAATTGATGTTGTTTCAGGGAACCTTTTTATTTTGTGGTATCCTACATGGGCTTTTTTTCACACCCAACATACACCCATGGGTGTATGTAGACCTTGATTCTTAGGTATTATAGGTTGTGACATCATGCTGAGCGATGGTGGTTTGGATTTTTGATGGTCTTATCTTGCAGGATGGTGTTTATAGATTGTGGATGGCGCACCTCTATTGTATGATGGAGGTTTGATTTAGAGTTTCGGTTCCTTTTTTGTTGATAACTTTTGGATTTTGGTTCATTTTGTAAACCATTAAATTTGATTTTAGTTTAAGTTTTAGTTGGGTTGACTGTTTTGAGTTTTGGTTTATTTATCTTGTCAGTTGTTTTGTGTTTACTATTTTAGGTAAATCCTTCCCATGTGTTAGTTTGGATTTATGGGCACTTGTGCCAGCCCGAGGGGATCTAGAACGGCCATCGGGCCATGCTGCAAACCAGGTTGGGCACCCTGTCAGATGGAGACCAGGTCTACTTCGTGAAAAAATGTTATCAGATGCAGGTTGTTCTCTCGGGTCATGTTCTTTTGGGTTAGACTCAATGTACAAAAAAGTTAATGGTGTCACGATGTTCTAGCTATAAGTATAGTTTCTGGCCAGCACACCTTGTGGTGGAACTCAAGTTACCAAAGCATGTTAAGGTTTTTATAAATCTTTTATAGGTGTGGTTAATATATTTTAGGGGAAATGAAATGGGAGTAGGGTCATTGGTCCCAGTGAGCTCTCAAGGTTTGGGAAGCCATGTGGAACAGGGGACACTATGCTAGAATACCCTCTCTGGTAGTGGCGTGGTTGGCGTATAGCCGCCAACCACATCTCCCAGTCAACCGATGGTACTAGATCCATCATGCATCATTCCACATCTCTTTTTTTGGATTGAAGTGAATATTTATTTTAGTAATATTGATTTGGTCTAGAAATTTCTTTTCTAAATGTAACATTTTAAAAATATAATGATGTGTAAGGTTTGAAAAGTGTGGGTTGAATGTTTGGTTATGAAAAATGAAAAGGTCTGGTTTTGATTCTTGGTGTTCTCATGGGAAACCACAAGCATGAGTGTATATGAAAAGAGAAATGGTTAATGGAATGAGTGGATGAGTGCCTGGATGGAAATGGGTTGTGTGTCGGTGTGGCACATGAACATGCATGTGTGAGGCCACGAGATACCATTGGTGTTTGTGCATCCCACCAGCTTTTTTATTTAAAAAAATATTGGTTAAGAAAAAAAATTGGTGTGTAATAACTAGTGATTTTGTGATGTTTCCTTGTGTTTTGGGAAGTGTTGGATGTGAGGTGTTTTCAGCTGAGAATCCTATTGGACTAATTTGTTTCATGACTTTGAATATATGTTTTTAAGTTGTTGTGAAAGTGTGTGGTTAGTGAATTATTTTAAAATTTACATGGGGAAGCCCTTGTAGTTGTTCCCCCTGCATTTTTAGTGTTCGTTTGTGCAATTTATTGGTTATTAGAGAAGTTTGATTGGGTCTATGGTTTTAATTCATGACTAATGCATGCCCCCCCATAAAGCGTCAACATGCGATGGAAGTTCAGACATAAAAAATTTGTCATTGGGCAGCCCTCTAGTGGATCGAAAGACTCTCTTCTTGAATTCTATGATTGAACTCACCTCTCTTTATAATCTTGAATATCCTCTAGCATCGGTAGGGTGAGGTGAGAGGGGTTGAATGAAACATGGGTTTCCTTTAGTCATTTGATAGTCAAGGTTGAATTTTTACCTCATAATTTGAATTTCATGTTTGGAAATGGTGAATGAGATTTTTGTGGCGAATGGTAGATGTGGCCTGGAGTTGTCAGGGCGGGCTGCTATTTTGAATGACCTTTGATCCTTCATTGGTTTACTTTAGGAAAGGGTCTTTTTTAGGCTACTAGTGTTGCGGACCAAGTCACATGGGTATTATATGGTCGATTGTAGGAATAACGTGTTTCTTAAGACTTAGTTTGATGTCCTTCTCTGTATAATGTTTCTCTCAACAACAATGGTCATGTTCAGTGATGATTTTTTATTATTAATTCTCATTCAATGTGACAATGGGTGATGCACATGCCCCATTTTAACTATTGTGTTGGTAAATGTTCTGTGTGGTATCTGTTGGATGTCATGATGTGATGTGTTTGCTGGTGGTGTCTCGATTGGGGTGTGCTTCCATGTGACAAAAAAAGTAGAAGCACCATTATGGATTATTTAATACATGAATGTGAGGAAAGAGATGCTTTAAATATCACGGCTCTTACCGTAGGCCTTAGAGTGAACCTCGGGCATGGTCAGGAACCCAGATTGTGTATGGGACCCCAAACTTTTTTCTTGTCATCAGTGTTGGAGGTTAATGCAGTTTAAATCGTTTAAAATAGTTGTTCCATTTGGAATGACTCATTTAGGTGCATGAGGTTTCTTCATGGCCATGAGGAGGTGTGGTCGGCTTGTCACATTAAAGTCTTTGGGGTTGCGTTCCACGAGAAGTAATCATTTTTAGTGGTCCTTATGGGTTTTGTTGGGTTAATCGGTCTCAAATTTGAATAGTGCTCGTCCATAAATGTGGAGATGTTGGTTTGTTTTTGGTCATATTTTTTACGCCCGCTAGTCTGGCCCCTGCATCCCCACCCCTTGGGGTGGGATTTTTGGTTAGTAACATGAAATTTTGAGGTTTTTTATCTTTTATTTGTTCTAGTGGTGGGGAGTCCGTCCGAGCCTCCCCATGTTAGATTTACAATTTCATCTTGGGCGTTAGTGATTTTTTAATGGTGGGGAGCCCCATTAGGATTCCCCATGTCGATTATTTAGTTCTGTTCCTAGAGACGATTGGGTGATAGGTGATAAGATTACTCCTTTGACATGGTTGGTCTTGTTTGTTTGTTCCAGTCAAATGGTGTGGTTTTTCTTTAATATTTTTTGGGATGTTTCAATTTGTAATGTTGGTCCTCACGAGTGTGAGAGATCGTATTCTTGATCAATCAACTGGAGGTGTTCTAGCTCTTTGGGGAGAGCAAAACATAGCAGAATGTCTTTTACGAGTTTCTTGATGTTGTCATTTAAGTCAATTTCTCTGAGCACGATGTGTTTTCCTCTTCTCGCTTGTTGTTTATGGGGATCCTCTTTGAGACATAAGGGGGTGTCATTTTTTAGTTCTGTCTTTCTGGGGATGGAAAGCGTTATTGTGGGGAGAATTTTCACACCCACCACTTTTACTTTATTTATTTTATTAATTTTTTTTGACATCAAGTAGTATTAGTTTAAGGCCGACATAGACTTTTGAGTTAATTAAAATGCATATTTTGGCCTTGGCTACGTCCAGCGCCCCATGGTTGAAGCCGCATGGCCTCTCGTGGGTCACCGTGTGACCTCAACTTATTCAATTAATTAAATAAAATGGACTAATAATAATTATACAATAAAATTAAAAGCGTGATGAAATAAAAATAAAATAAAATAAGATATTTTAATGATAAAAATAATAATTATAATGTTATTCAGGGATATTATTGTTATTATCATAATTGATATAAAATTATATTTTATTTTAGTACCATCAATTGTGTTTTATTATTTCTATTATTATTTTCATCATTATAAATATTTTAGTTTATTATTAATATTATTACGAGTATTTTGGGTTTTCTGTCATTGGACACACGATCAAGGCACGATGTGGAGACTGTACGGTCTGCCAGATTTCAAAATGAGTTAAAACATAATGGGATAATGAAATAATAATGAATAATAAAATATAAATAAAATGGAAATAATAACATTAATAAACATTAAGAAATAATTTTAATGATAATAATAAAAATATTTTTGGAGAATTATAATAAATATTATTGTTAACATTTTTTTATGTTATTAATTTTTTTATTATTTTAATTATTTCATTTATTTATTTTATTATATATTTAATTTTTATTTTTATCTCTTATTTTTAATTTTTTTTCTTTCTTTATTTTTCTTTAATTTCATTTCTCTCCCTCACCTTCTCTCCCTATCCCTAGTTGTCCCGCACAGCCACCCCTTAACCCTAAGCACACTACGTCCCTACTGCCCGGCCAACCTGTTGCACCATGCCCTGCCTCCTAGCCAGCAGAACTGGCCGCCAGACCTCCCCTCTCCCCCGACGCACCACCCATATCCTGACTGACCCCTTACTTCACGTTGTACCCCGGTTTCCTAGCCAGCTCAAGGAACCACCCACCTTTTCTCTGGTCTTTTACCCCAACATCCAACACCAACTCTCCCTTAGACCCCTTCTTTCTATTGCGCCGCCTACCAGCTCGAGACCCCACATTTGGTGTAGCCTCTTCCAATTCCTATCTCCCATCTTGCGAATCCAGTCTGGTGCACACACCCCTACTGTCTGCGGCCCTACTAGGTGCACCCCCTACTGGTCGGTTCTATCTGATGCACCTCCTTTGGTAGTGGGCACCACTTCCAGCAACTTCAAACCTAGTTATTGACTCCTCAATCGGTGCACCATTCCCTATTAGTCTCCACTTCCTTCCTCTGAAGGGTTTGGGTTCTTGTTAATTGGAGTTTTGGTTTTCTAATGGGAAGAGTGTCCGGATTTAGTGTTAATTCTTGATACTTTTCAATTGGTTATTTTTTAGGATATAATTCAATACGTTTGTGGGCGTCTTAGGTGTGGTCGAGGTTTCACACAATATTTGGGATTTTATACTTCAAGGTAGGTGGTTCTAATCCCATGCATCAATTGATTAATTTAATATGTTTATTTGGTTTTAGAAATGTGTTTTATGATCAAATTTCTGGTGCGAAATGTATTCATTGAACGTTTTGACATGCGTTTAAGTGGAAAATTATTATTTTTTCATGCTCTCTTTATTGTGCAACCTTGAAATTAATTTCAAATTGTTTTAATAATGGTAAACATGTTTTGATAAGGTTATTTTGCACATTTGATTTATAGTGGAATTCTAAATGAAATGAATTGTGTGTTTGGTATAAACCCTTGGTGCTAATTTGATACATTTCATAAACAATTTAATCTGATTTATTCACTCAAATGAGATGTGTGAAATGGGTGTTCGGTAGGTTGAAACTGGTGTTAAATTTTAAGATGACATTTTTATGTAAGAACCCTGAGTGTTCTTTTTAATAATGTTCTTTGAGCTATTTAAATAATTTATCAAGTAATGCATGTGATCCAAATTTGGGTTTGATATGGTTCTTTGTGTATGTTTGGTTTAAAAAGGTGGATTTTATTTGTATTTGGTGTGAAGTCATTTTGGTTTTTATCGAAATAATCTAATAAAATGTTTAATGTTTAATTGAATTATTTAGATGCTGTGAAAGTGGTATTTTCAAAGTGTTGAATCTATGTTTGGTTTAAAAGCAGTATTTTTATATAAAATAAGCCATTTTTTGGTGTTGACCATTTTTGCCTCACTTGGTGGTGTTTTATAAATGGTGCAAACAATTCCTTAAATTGTGCAAGTTGTCTGAAACTAGTTTTAAGGATTATTTGTTGAGAAAGTGGTTTGAAAATGGTTTTCCCTACAAGGAATTGGGTTTCTGTATTGTGTAATCAATTGTTGTGTTATTTAATATTGTTTTATATTTTGTGAAAATTGATTATGTTCTTCTTTGAGTGTTTTCAGATTGGGATTTGTGAAATGATTAAGTAACTACAAATGTATATTGTGAAATGGATTTGGTGTGAATGTGTGTTTAAAATGGTGTTTGGGTATGAAAGTGCGGGATTTTGTGTTTAATGTCTGGTTTTGTCTGTGATATGATAAAATGATATGCTATGTGAATGTGGAACTAGATTTAGCACAAGGGAACACCATGGTTATATGGGTGGGAAGACTAGAACTAGTGCACTAGGGATCCTGAGGGGTATCATCCCTATTTCACTATGATAGTTTCTAGATGAAACCTTGACTACTTTGATGTTTTGGAATGGGCACCAATTTCATTATTTATTGTCTTGGTAGTGATAATTAATAACTAAAGAAATAATTTTCTATTATTATATTTATTCCCAAATTCAATACCACCTGAAAATATTATTCTCTCATTAATAAATATATTTTTTATTTATGATTCATGTCCTATGAACCTGAAAGATTAATTATATGAATCGTGAATATATATTATGATATGTTTAGCATTTTTTTTAATTATTAATCTCATGTTTTCATAACATATTTCTCATATTAATCTTATATGGTCATTAATTTCTCTCGTTTTACCCTTATTAATCATTAGAGACAATCCTTTCTTCTGTTTTTCCCATGTTATGAAGAAATTTTTAATATATGATATGTTTAAGGTGGGTTAAAGCTATGATGATCTATGTGGGAAAAGATATAACAATATTATGAAATAGTTGATTGTTTTTTCATAGATACTAGACATATATGTTTACTTATTGGACCATTAAATTATATAAAAAATATTATTCTACATAGATGTAATATCTAAATGTGATAATTTTTGGTCATTATAGTGGGTATATAGGAATGGTTTAGTTAATCATTAGAAACTAAGATGAGAAAAGTTTAGTAAGAACCCTCAGGACATGTCTATGAATAGTATTATATCCAAAATAATTGATCTCCAGTGATGTAGGTTAGATTTAATATTCCATAGAAGAGTTATAAAAATTTAGACCTCTTATAATTTATTTTTAATGATTATTCAGATTCCCACTAGTATTATAGTTTCACAAACTATAATATTTGGATTTAGTAAATGCTCGAAGTCTAAATAAATCATCTGAATTCTGAATGAAATGGAAAATGAAAGTTTGTACCTCCTATGAGTTGAATGTTATGGGGGTTGGAATAAAAAATAATGTTTTTATGTACACACAAAATTCTGAAGCAATGAATCATTCTGATCTTCTAAATGAGAAAGTGAGAGAACTATATTCATTTGATTCATTAATTAGGCTATGTAGATCATATTTATATGGGCCCTCTAATACACTATTCAATGATTAATTGATCATTACCATAGGAATTATATTTTCCATTCTTCATTTTTGAGATCATATTGAAGGTATTCTATCTATTTCTCAATTAGATTGTGAATTAGATAAATGGAATCCTATTATCTTGAACCTTATAGAAAAATAATAAATATAATCTATAGAGTGGGATGAATTTAAAATCTTATTTTTCAATTAGTACTTTCCAAATATTTTTATAATTATAATAGAGATATAATTCCTTGATGAAATGTATATGGATGATTAATCTATTGTAACTTATTAGTAAAATTTAATAAGACTAGAGAGGTTCGCTTTTAATATTATCATCCAACATGAATGTAAGGTTGATCGAATCGTCATTTATATAAATCCATGTATCTGAAGTGATTTCTCCATAATGAACATTAGTATCTATGATGTAATTTTTTTTATGTGAACTCATGTAAGATATTGAGAACGTAGTTACCTATTAATCTCAATAATTCAACAATAAGATTAAAATGGAATTCTATGGAAATTATACCAACACCACATGATAAGAAGACAATCATTCCATTATTCTCCAGGTGAGGAAAGAATCAGGGGGAAATTTTTATATTGGGAACATGTAAATTATTCAATTTTAGAAATGATGGACATTTGTATGTTGATAACCAAATATATAGGAAGAAGTTAGATAATTATAAGAATATATATAAATTTCCATGTATTTCACCAGTTACATTCAATGGTTTTATATATATGGAGTATGAGAATTACTCTAAAAATTTCAAAAATATAGTGGTTACTGAATATGACCATTGTCTGCACCCTCTTATTCCATTATACAATGGGAAATATAATATAGTCAATATTTATAATTAGATGTTTCATAAAGATGTGGTTAATCGTACAATTAACATTCACCCTAGAACTACTAATTTCTTATTTTATTCCATATATACACACTATTTAATATCTAAATTCTTCTACATGGTTACTTTAATACCACCTCTAAACATAAATTATGAGTTGGTTGTAAAACCCCCTAATGGTACGATGATCATATCCCATGTCTTGGAATCTTCTCTAATTGATTTATTTGGAACGGTGTGTCCGTAAAATCATTTTATTCTTCCTATAGATGAAATAAATTTTATTTTTGGAATTCATTGGATTTATTTATATAAATTCCACATAAATTTACAAGGAAATAATGTAACATTTTATATTCCAAAAAAAATTATTTCCTATCATTGTCCGGAAAATGTGAAATTATTATAGAAATTGAATCCATCGTATCAGATGTAATTATTATTTAATAAGGGGGTGATTATCTTATATAGTTTGTTATAAACTCAAAATAAATGACATACTTATTATGAGGGAGTTTATTTTTTCCTATCTAGAATATTTATATTGTCTTCTACTGAATCATGTTGTTGAGTATTCAAAATAATACATACCTGGTTCTAAATATATTTATAAGACTCCATATATATGGTTCATTATTGATTTATAATAATTCAAGAAAAAAATATGGGTGTATCTTGAAAAGGGATTCATTCGACCATGTTCATCACCTTTGGGTTCACCTGTTTTGTTTTTTATAAGAAAGATGGATTAATGTGACTTTATATTTATTATCGAGTATACAATAAAATCACTATCAAGAAAAACTATCTTATACTGAGTAATAATGAATTCATTAATCAACAATGTTGATATCATTATGTCTCCATGACTCATCTATATTTTTTATGTCATCAATTGAGGTCCAATAAATAAGTTATACTAAATAAAACATTCCATACAAGGTATAGACATTTATAATTTATAGTGAGGAAATTTTATCTTTAAAATTCCCATTCTAAACTATTGGATTTAAGGAATAGATTATTTAGATATTACCTTGATCATTTTGTGGTAGTATTTATAAAAAATATTCTTAATTATTCAAGGAGTAAGAAGAAACATGAGAACATTTAATAATTGTGCATAAGATCCCAAGAAAGTAGAATCATTATGAAAAATTTATTAGCTGTGATTTTTTTTTGAAGATTTCATTCGTGGGACATATAATATAAAGTGATATTATATATGTGTACCATTCAAAAAGATTTATTGTTGATACTTGTCCTACACCACCAACTGTGACTAAGATTCATTGTTTTCCTTTTTTGGATGTATATTTGCGTCTCTTTTTGGGCAATATTGCATATATATAAAATCCACACGTAAGGTTAACTCACAATGTGGACATGTTTATTTATGTGGATGAATGTGAGGGATGTTTTAAGGAACTGAAGAGTGGGATAGTTAGTTAACCAATGATTTCTCTACCATGAAGTATATATGAGTATGTAATATTTAGCAATACATCAAATAAGGTATTAGGATGTCACATTATTTAGACTAGAATGATTATATATTGTACCTTATTAAAAATTATGGTCCATGAGAAAGATTACCCACCTCATGATTTGGAGTAATCTACTATAATTATTTCATTACAAATAATATAACATTATCTCAATGGATTATGGTGTGAAACATATAATAATAAAAAAAATAATGTATATTTTTATTAAAAAATATGTGAAAATTTTCCATAAAAGACAGTTATAACAAATTAATGATAATTATTTATTAATAAATTGCCAATATGGGAATGTGAGCATGGTGGAAGATTCTCTGAGTTGAATGAATAATGCTAATATGGGAAAAAATATCCAATATTTCCATAACTTAAATCTATTGATCATTAAATAAAGATGGAAGTGGAAAAATATTATACTTCTCGAATGATTGATCCATTATCTACCCTTGGGAAGATTACTGATTCATATAATAAATATGTAGAGTTAAAAATGATTGTGGAAAATGATCTTGAGTTTAATTGTAAATGTGATGGAATAATAAAGATCATGAAACATGTACATGTCCCTTTGGTACAATATATGAATAATGAAATTATGGATGAAGCTCGTAGTTATTTATTTTCTATTCAACCTAGAATTATGAAGATGTGTAAAGGTTTAAAAGAGTATATTTAGTGGGATGGTATGAAAATAGGTATTTTAGAGTATGGTTTATAATATTTATAAGGTCACCATGTTGAGGATAAGAGAGAGAATTATAATGGAATGGTACATTAATTAAACGTACAAGAATATAAATAAAAAATCATCATCATGGATTTTATCATCCGAATCACCATGACATCATACTGGAATAATTCAATATAGGTAGTAGTCAGTTAGTCTACGATGTCTGCACAATTTGATTCTATTATAGAATATTTATCTATTGATAAACATAATCTTATATACATTAATTAAGTTGTAATATTTCATGGTTTACCACTATCAATTTTATTTGATCAGGATAAATTTTTTACCTTAATGCTTTGGAGAAGTGTTTTATAGACTTTGGATATAGAGTAATGTTTCATCATTCCTTATCATCCTTAGACAGATCATTACATTGAGAGGGGAATTCAAACATGTTAAAACCTATTATGATATTTTTCTATATATTTTAACGGTGGTTGGGATCAACTTCATTGATTGATGTAATTTTCATAGAATAATATTTTTCACTAATGAACTAATATGTCTCTTATGGAAATATATATTATAATAAGTGAATAACTTCAATGTTTTGAAATTATCTTGGAGAATGAATTCTATGAGGACGTAATGTTGATAAGGTAATTTTATAAAAGGTAAGATTTAATAAAATTCTCACAACTAATAAAAAAGATCATTGAGAATGCATAGTAATGATCTAGAGATTGAATTTCGGTGAAAATATATTCGTAGGAATATCTCCCTAGAAGAGGGTGCTATTATTAAGAAGCAAGGGATAATATGACCTCATTATATTAGTCCATTTGAAATTAATAACCATATCATGATGGTATCATATTGATTAGAACACTTTCTGAATATATATCAAGTTTAGTAAGTGTGCTATATAACTCTCCTGATGAAGTACATGCCATGTCATTAACATGTAATGAACTCATAGGTCAGAAAAGAAGATAAATTATTTTATTATAGAGGAAAACTAGTTGAGATTCTGAATCATGTAGAACATTATATAAAACAATACCACAAAAAATATCAATGTTTTTTGTGAAACCATTAATTAGAGGAAGATATTTGGAAACCTGAAGTTGTGATTAAGAAGAATTATAATCATATATTTATATTAGAGAGATTAATTTTTGGGAAAAAATTATTTTAAGGTGTATGAAATGTTACATATGATATTTTCAAGAAATATTTATCATTAAATTATTTTATTTCTATGATTGATTATGTAATACAATTCACTTGTTTTAGACAAAATATGTTACATTATTAGAATATTTGATGTTCATTCATGCTTAACAATTATATTAGTGGGTATAAATCATAATTAATAAATTATAAAAAGTATATGGTCAACATATTAGTAAAATTCATTCACTAGTTTTCAAATGTATACAGTTTAAATTATATTTACAATAAAAGTGATGATTTTATGAAATACTATTTTATGGAAACAAAGTATTTCTATAATAAAAAATGATATTAATTACTATTTGTGATTGATTTTAATGAAATGTAAAAATTATTTAATAGATATTATATCTTAAAAAACAAAAATTGTTTATCTAGGAATAAGATGAGAATAAATCTAGTTTTTTTATTAAAAATGTATTTTTTCCAAAAAGGATTCTTTTGTATCATTTTCACAATTACATTAAAATTATATTCTTACATTTATATTTATTGAATTATATTAAATAAATTAAATATTTAAAATTATGTGGGTCAAATTTGGTAAATATTCCCCTTTTATTTTTCTCAATATGTATAGTTACCGTGGTAAAATTTATCACCTTAGTAAAGGGTGAATTTGGGTAATTTGGTTTAATAAAATTTGAAAATATAATTATTTTTCATCGTAATTATTATTTTATGAACATAATTTGTCCTTTATCCCATTAGGATCCAATTATTTTATTGGACGCTATTTCAAGAAAATGATTGAAATATTTTTTAAATCAGATAAATTTACAAATTGTCACTCTCTTATATCTACATATACTCTATGCATCCTCATATGAAAAAAAATTATGAATGATAGATAATATTTTTTTTTTCATAATACAATTAAATTCAACATGGTAATTTTTTTACAAAAATTATATGTATTATATAATTATCTAATATGATTTCCCAACTCCAAAACAAAATTTATACATTTAATAGAAAAATAAAATAAGTGTTTTTGATAAATTATAATTTCATTTAATATGACTATGTTATGGTGTTCAAAGAATTTTATAGTTTTATATGAATTATTATAGTAGAGTAAAAATATTATATTATAATTCCATCATTTTTATTATGAATTTTCTTTTCAAATTAAATGAACAATGTCAAAATTTCCAATAATTATATTTATCAAACTAATATTTTATTAAAATATTTAAAAATCATGGAAATATTTAAATAATACAATTTTTATATGATATTGAAAAAAAATTCATAAATTTCCAATTTATGGTCCAATTATGACCTTATATATAAAATTACAACCCTTTAATATTTAATATCTATTAAGGTTGTGGAAATAGAAATTTGTTAACTAAGGGTTAATCAAAATGATAATGTTTAATATTACTAAAAACATGTATAAATAATATTTTATGATGTCATTACATCCATATAATTATTTATCAGTAAATCATCTCTATTTTGAATAATATTACTTGAGAATTAATTTTTTATAATTTAATATTTTGAAAAATTACAAAAGAGACCCTAACCTCAATTAAAAATTTATACCTCTTAAGACACTTATTTATAACTTTATGAGCATTATATATTAACTAAAATCTTATAATTTATATTATAAAATTCAGTAGAGAAATTATATAGGATATATTCTTCCCAAAAGACTAATCTGAGACCCCATTGGAGGATATTTAGATGACTTTTTCAAAGAAGTTTAAATCGCCTTAACCGAACACATTATTTTAAATATTCTTTACCCCTTATAAATATATTGTATTTATGAAAAATTAAAAAATTACATAACTTAATTATAATATAATATGATTATTATTATTATTATTATTAAAACATCATTATAAACAATCTTTCAAATAATACGATAAGTGAAAGTATCACCTCTGCATATATATGTGTTAACATCTGCACGTAGAGATACAATTCTTTTTTCATTAAAATATTTTGTTGATAGATGTTATGATGGGTTTAATATTTATATATTATATTTATAATGAAATTATAATTATTGAATAATTAAATCATGTCTACCTTCTTATCATACAATCCTTTGGGAAATGATAACACCATTCATGAGTATGTGAGGACACCAACTCCATGAAGCGATGTGATTTTAATTTAAATTATATTTTAAATTGTTAGAAATGATGAATAATTTTATGAATATATATGATATATTTAAATTAATAATGGTCATTAATGGTGATTTAATAGTTATCTATCTTTCATTACAACTTTTGAAAACTGAAAACTGTGTTCATGCATACCTACTCTCTTCCATATACATGATCAGTGTAAATAAATTTTCTATATTTAAATTTTATGAATAACCATACCTAAATATATTGTTAATATATATTATATTTATACCATGATTAATATTTTATATATGGTTTAACAATGTATAATTTACAAGGACTAAAACAACAGAACTATAACACTAATGATATATGAATTAGTTAACACATAGAAATGATGATTTTAATACGAAATTATGGATAAAAGTGTGAATAGAAATGTAAAAAAGGGATATATATATATATATAATATTATAAATATGAATATTAATCTAGTATTGAATTATAATAAATTTATATTTATTATACATGAGGTTAGAATGATTTTTAGTCAACGTGAACTTTGAGTAAGGGGTTTTATATACCGATCTCATTTTTTATAAAGATTGTATATGATTATGTTGTAGTGATGAAGGAATATGATAAAACTATATATATACTAATAATTTTTCATATCCTATAGTTATTTCATCAAAATAATTGTTTCCCCTTGTGTTTATCTTATTATATACACTTGTGACTGAAAATTTGTTTTAATGTAAATCACCAATATTTCTCCCTTTGGTAGAAAAGAAATTTATATTCCATATCCATGTTTTAAAAAATGTAATTAAATAATTTTTTAATTATTAATAATTGAATGTTTAATGTAATTTTTCCCATATTAAAATTTTATATAAATGCATTTAAAAGAATCTTATTTTCATTTTCCAATGAGAAACTTTGTGACATTTCCCATAAAAGTAAGAATGCAGTGATTTTTTAAATTATAATGAATGAACTCAATTTCAAACCATCACGGTCACAATTTTTTTTAAAGATTACATTACATATTAAAAAAAACTCTTTGAAAATTTATTCCAAAATTATGTGAAAATTTATATAATTTAAATATGTGATTTTATAATTGAATGGTTGTTTTCTTCAATAATTTTATAATTCTTGTTTGATTCATCAATAATAAATTTTTTTCCTTCATTCGTATTATTTAATTGGAATATGATATAGGGATACCATTTTAGTCTTGATCATAATGGTTTTTGTTTGTGATGACATGGTGTTTATAAAACCATTTCCATTTCGATAGGTTATACTATGAAGAAATGTTTATGAAACATATTACTTTTCAGAGTTTTTAATAAGATAAATGGGTTATTGATCTTGGAAAACACATATGTTTTCATTTCACTATGTTATTGGTGGGAATTATATATACCATCAATGAATTTTGTAATGATTTATATCTTATATAATAAATAAGGCTGAAATTGGGAGTGAACACACTTCAGTATGGGACTTTTCCCACTATGATCATCTTGGGATGGAACCGTGACAACAATGATGGATTGTGGAGTGATCTTACTCTACCATAATATTCTTGGTATTGTTCCATGACTACTATAGAAATTATTTTACTATATTATGTGTATTCCAAAATTCTATCCCTTATGCAATTTTTTTGCTACATTGAATCAATGTCAATGATTACTTTATGATTCATCTATTGATAACTATAATTATTGATGACATGACCCAAGATGATGATCTATAATATGAATGATATGGTTTTAAAATTTTATGCTCATTCCTTCATACCCTTATTATCATTTTATGCTTTTATGATCATTTTGATACCCCTTGTTTACCCTTACTAAGAATCATAACTCACCCTTTATTATGTTTCCTTTCTAAATTTAAGAATAAAGGATTTTTATTATATTTATATGGAGGGTGATATTTTGGAATACCTATATGAGAGACAATCTAGATATATTGTGAAGCTATTTTTTAGGTTTGCATGTTTCCAAATATACAACAGTTATACAATTCTTGAGTGCATAGCTATGTGTTTTAAATAGTATTCATCTCATTTGATATATTAACTATGTATTAAACATGTGGTTCATTATTTTTTTCATTATATTCTTTCTATAATGTTTCTAATTACATCTCGGAAAATAGATAACTATTTTAATTAAATTATCTCCCCCAATAAATATATAGAGGCTTTTCTAATTAAATCTAATCCAATTTGATAGTAAAATCAATCATATTTTCCATAATTAGAATAAATTATCCAATGTAATAAATTAATCAATGGAACTGAAGGTTGAGAATAATATTAATGATGATAATATCATTGGTGATAAAAATAATCACACTGAGAATAACATTTTATAGTATTTTTCTCATGATAATAAGATGATGAGTATAAATAACATAAACAAAAAAATTTTACATCATAAACATACTCAACTAAGTACATGTAGTAATTAAAATAACAAGCAATATAATGGGTTCATGAGTATTTTTATGATTGTTAAATTTATTAATCTATACTAGAAGGCTTTTATAAATTCTATCTATAAAAATAATCCCACAATTTCATGTATAGGGATACAAACTAAATTCATGTATATATCTCATAGTGATATTTTGAAGAATGTTTTTTCTGTTGGGATTGAAGTTGTTATAATTTTCATTACCTCTTATTTATTAGATAATAATAGTGTTATGGTTTCTCTGTTACCCTGTTATTTATTCACTCGCATGGACCAGATTTCCATGCTATGTTATGTAATGGGTATATATACATTATTTATTTACCCTTTGTGCATCTTATTCATATTTAATATTGAATATTTGTCCTCCATGAATTTATATTGTTGAATAAAGTGTTATGAATGAAAATTAAATCCCTAATTTTTTATTTAAATTTTATTTATGAACTTCTAAATATTTTATCGTCTGTTATTATGGTGAAATTATGGATGTATTTTTCATAATATTGAATATACAATTTTTCGTATTTCCAATTATAGACTATAGATTAAGAGTTTTTGGTGAGGATTTTATGGTCTCAATTGGTTCAGGAAAATTGAGGAATATTGTCTTATAATGTGAATTTCTATTTTGTTTATTTCTAGATTATTATTGTGAATGGTTGGTTGAGTTAGTGAGTTTTGAATCAATTTTATTATGTGAGAACCATAAAATTTTTAAATATATTGAAAACACGATGAATATGTTTAGATCAAAATGTTAGTGTATTATTATATAATTTTGTTAAATTAAAGAATTATATGAGTACATGATATATTTTAAGAGATAATTATATAAATAGAGGGATAATAGTGTAAATTATATTAATTTATAGTTAATTGAATTGGATACTCAATCATTACATAGTTAAAATAAACATTTATTTCAAAAAAAAATTGGAAACAGGTGTTGAAAATTTAGTACATAGTTAAATAACTATATTAAAACAACATATGTTATATAAATATTCCTAAAAAGTTATTTCAACATAAGAACTCCAAAATTTTGGTTCTAATTAAATAACTAGATTATGTGATTATATTATTAAACGGATGGACTAATGTGTATTGAGAATATTTAATGTTGGGATGTTATTATATTGTTTTATTAAATTAAGTATTTATTATCATATTTTTAATCATCAATAAAAATATAAACATTTATAATAAGGATCAATAGATATTCCATTGGGTGAAAACGGTGACTATGTTTCTATTATTGAAATATACCTCCCAAGAGACATAAACATTGATCAGTTATTTTAGGGGAGTCACACTAAAATTATAGAATAGAATTAATATTTGATGATTTTTAAAAATAATGCTTTTAATACTCGTATTGGGATTATGGTGTCAGATGATAGTCTTCGATGTAAATCCATTTCATTTAAATAGAATTATATTGATCAAATTATCATGAAATGGATTATTAAGTGTAGATTTTTAAAATTGGATGTGATTCAAATTTGGTTAAAATTATAGCATCACTGAATAATTGTGAAAGTTAATTTCATAATTTTAGGTATTCCATAAAAGTTTTGTAATTTGTTGATCATGTTTCAGATTTCTAGGGCCTTATAGATTGGAAGTCAATCCCAAAGGTACGAGTATTTAATCATATAATAGTACCCTATGATAAAAATAAAAGTGGGTTCTGGGGACATGTTAAAATTTAAATAAATCTAAATATAATCTAAATCTAGGAGTGGTTTTATTGTTTCAATCCTTTAGTTCTTAGAAACACTTAGGTTTAAACAAATTTTTGGTTTTTTCATATTTATGTTAGATTTCAACGAATACAACTAATTTATTTGATAATTAATGCAAAATAGTAATTCCAAATAAATTTGATATAGAATCTGAAGAAGATCTATATAGTCATTATACTCCCATTTTTATGGAATAGGATCTCATATATATTTTGATTTATAATTTTGTTCTCGACACTCCTGAATTTTTTTTGAAAATGTGTATTTAATATGAATGGATTCAAAATTTATTTTCCGAATATATTTATTATGATTTTTTTCTTTTACCACAACAGTGAATGTTTTTAGTACCATTAATAAGAATATGAAGAAGAAAAAATTAAGATTATATTTTTTTATTCATGATTTTATGTTCCAAAGATAATGATTTTCCCAACTACGGAGATAATTATGGGATATGGAAAGTGGGTTAGTATGGATACTAATTTTTAAAAAGAGTATGATGATGTTTTTTTTCTTTTTGAACACTTAAAATCAAGATACAATGGGCCTTGAATGGAATTGTTAGTGATCAGAGGGAAATACATGTCAATCAGTCCCCCAACCTATATAGAATATGGATTAGGGAAAAAACATTACGAATAGAGGATCTAGATGGAGGGATTATAAATACAAGAACAAGATAACATATTGCTTGGTATCATGGTCCAATATAAATCTATTCAAATGAATGTTGAGTAGTGTGAGGGTGATTAGGGCTTGTTATAGGCCGAAGCTTAATATGATACCTTTTCCAAAATATTGGATTTAATCAATAAAAAATTGAAACACAATCAAATTGAGGGGACCTGGAAAAACATTAACAATGATATACCTGATAATGGCTCTGATAAAAGATATTAATATAATAATAAATTAGGTAATTGTTTAAATTTTTTAGATAATATAATTTTATTCCAAACATTGTCTACATGGAATTCAATGAACATATTGGATAACACATATATTAAATGAAATATCATAACTCCTTCATATAATGGATCAAATTAAAATCATGATTGGGATGCAGGAAATAAATATGATGTTATTCAGAATGAAATTATATATTTTTATTGAGTTAATTTGTGATTTATTATTCCTTTTATTATTTTTTAGTATATTTGTTGTATTTTAATATTATAATATCACTTCTTATAATTTATTTCATTTTTCCGTAAAAATTAAATGTTTTTTCCTCTAACCTCGACATTTTATTTTTATTATTATCATAATCATCATCATTGTCATCATAATTATTATCATCATCTTATATAGGTTAATAATTTCCATAATCAAGGACCATACCATTTCTATTTATTGTTATTAAATTTACTATTATGGTTGTTTTTGTTATTATTATATTTATTATACAGACCATCTAGGGGATGTGGGGCAATTGGTTATTAAATCAAATAATATTGTCCAAAAAATTTCCCCAAAGACCTCCCATTTTCAATGTTTTATGAAACGAGTGCGAGGGTTTTATTTTTATTAATGGGATGAGGAATTATTAGGTGTGGTGGTGAAACATCATGTATATGTGATGGAAAAATTTAGGCTGTTGTTATGGTTATCATTTCATTTTGACAAAACGATGACCATATGGAGATAGACTTCTTTCTATAATAGGGTCAAATGAGAAACATCTCATATTTGGGTGATAGATGATTGGTATTATAGTATGATGACATTTGTATTTATGTATTGGTTCTATCCATTGGACTTATAGTCCAAAATATCTATAGGGGTTTTCGATCCAATGAAAAGATGGATAAAATGTGCTATTTATTCTGTAATAAGGGTTATCTATTGAGGTTTACATAGTCATTAGGGTGGGTGAGTTTTTTTCCCATGTTAATCCATTGGGTGCGTGCATATTGAAATTTTTTCTTATAACACTCAAGTGGGATTTATGGATAATTTCATGCATGATCTAATAATTTTCTAAAATCATTTTATTTACTATCATCCTAGGATGCCACCGCAGTACAAATATGTCAAATAGATTCAACCTATACCTTCAAGGATCACATTGAATGTATATGGGGTTTCCATTGGTGTTGGATGGTTTTGGGGGAATTTTCAGAACTAATTATGGATTTATCAAAGAAACAATTCATAAAAACACAATTTAATAGTGGGTTTTGTGGCATCTCGAATCGATTGAAACTACTATAAAATAATTTTCAATGGTTTTTCAAAACCACAATGAATTCCAATGTTAAATAAAATATCACAAATATTTTTAAAAACCATTGTAATTAATTTCATGGAATTTTATCAATGGGAATTATGATTATTTAATGGTGGTTATCTATAATTTAAATTTTTTAAATATTTTAAAAAAATAACTTATCACAATTTTTTATTTTTTATTTTTTAAAAATATTATTATTATTATTTTATTATTTTATTATTATTTTATTACATTTGATTAACCCAATTTGTACCCACCCTAACCATTATATAGCTCGACTTGGGAGCCAAACCCTAACCTATCATGGAAACGCTATACCCCATCCCACTATGAAAAATTAAGTGCATATATGTGTATTGGGGTAGATTTGAAACTCTTTCCTCTCAGTTATTTTGTGAAGCCATTACCACTCCACCAAGCCATTCACGTAGTAACTAAACATAATGTAATATTAGAATATATATACACATACAAATAAATAAATGTTAACACATATTTATGTGCACATATATTTATTTATAATTTATAAATATATACATATAAAATTATAATTTTAAAAAATATTTTTAATTATATGAAACTATATATAAATATATATTAAATATATTAAAAAATAATTTGTTTAAAGAGTTTTATATACGTGTATGTGTGTGTGTGTGTGAGAGGAATTAAATATAATTGTATAAATCTATATTTATATATAAAAATATTTAATATATATGTATATGTATTCAATTATAATATATTTAAATGTTTGTAAATGTAAATTAAAGTATTTAAATATATTTAAATATATATAAATTATCATAAATATATATATATATAATTAAATATATTTTTAATTAATTATATATATAAAAAACATAAATATAAAAATATATAAATGTATATAAATACATATATATTTATTTATCCGAATAATTTATTTAAAATTATAAAAATATATTAATATATATATATATACATAAATAGATAAAAATATTTATATATTTATATAAATTTTAAGTGTATATACATATATATATATATAATTAAACATATTTATAAAATATATATATATATATATATATATTTATAAACCCATATAAATTTACATAAATATACATACACATTTAAAGGTCTCTCACTGTATATATACACCCAAATAATATACATAAATATATGAAAATACAAGTACGTATAAATATATATAAATCCACATAACTATACGTAATAATACAAATATATCAATATATATTATAAATAAGTACAAATAAATAATTATAATTTATAAATAATTTTACACTAACATATAAATATATATCTGTATATATTTATATGCACATACACATCATATATATAAATTAATATAAATATAAATACATATAATTGTTAATAAATATACTTATAGATATATATATATATATAATTTATATATAATTGTATATAAATATATAAAATTATAAATATATATATACACACCTATAGATAGATAATTGAATGAAATTATTTATATATATATACACAAACATATAAATATAAAAAAAAATAATTGTATCTATATACACCCATAAAATATATATAAGTAAATTAAAATTTTAATTACATGAATTTTTTTTAACAATCATAAATATAAATAGATATCTATACATTTATGTAAATGTAAATAAATTTACATATATATATGTATATATGCATGTGTTCACATAGATATACGTGGAGACATATAAATATAGAAATTCATATACATAAATTAACACACACACACACCCACACATAGATATAAATATATTTAAATATATACACATACACATATAATAATAAACATTAAATATAAAACAATATGGAATATCCATAACCATTGTATTTAATCATGAATTGTGTTTAAATTCAAGCATTGATATTCAAATGTGAAATGTATTTAAAATTTACTGAGACACAGAATTATGTATCACGTAAGAAAAATTAGTGAAAAAATTACTATGTGAAGAAAGCTATAATCTGTACACTATTCTATTAATGGGAAGGTGGGCCCAATGAATAAAATCATACACCACCCAAACAAAGAAAGTATACCATCATAAAAAATAAAAAAATACAATAAAAACATTTAAAATTTGAGAAACAAAACATAAAACATAATTTTATAGGACAATATCGAATATTTTAACCAAGAAAAATAATGATATACAGTCATCCCAATATTTTATTTTATAAATATATTTGTAATAATTGAGATTATATGTAGGAGAGCCCAAATAGAAAAAAAAATCAAATATTTTGTTTATTTGATGTTAATGTATATTTTATTAATTTATCACTAAAATATAATAAATTTTTTAATATTTATTATTAAAAAATTTCATTCCAATAATATTTTTTCAATTTAATTTTATTCAATTTGGATTCATTTGGAGAAAAAATCGACACTAAAATCAAATGTTATAAGCATTAAAAGATGAATTTTGATATTAAACATGGCTTATAATAATAGTTAATTAAGGAATATTCATCCCCAATTTTAATATGCATGTATGTTAGTGTGTGGAAGATTATATATAAATATATTTATATTAGTTATTATGGATTAAAAAATCAATCAAAAAAAAACACTCTGATACCCCATTTGGTTAAGACTCATCCCTCCCCACAAGGAATGTCAAGCACGCACTAGACCAATTTTATTACATAATATGGTCTAATGGATTTGGTTATAACGAGGCTTAAGGGTTAACTTATTCTGGCCAAAATCATTCTAAATGTGATGAAGTAAATCCCCAAATGTGAATCCAAATTTATATTATGTTTTCAGTTTTATGTAATGTCATATTTTTAATAGAATTGATTCTTCTAACATATCTGAATGTCGCATCCCCCTCACCATGAATCATTTTGTCATGATCCACATTAATGCACAGTGGAAGGGAACCCCTCCATCACACATTCTAACTCCATGTTGTAAAATTTTTAAATGTTAGGTGTAATCATACCTATCTTCTTTTTGAGTCTCCCACATAGTGATGTAGGTTTCTCACCTTTCTACATCACCATACATTCATTTCACATAGTCTTACAAATCTTAATTTACTAATAGTCATGTTTTTGGTCACTCAATCACCCCACATCTAAAATACATGTGGAATGATGTTTTATTAGAGGTCATCATCACACCCATACTTTTTTAAGGCCTACTAGACAATAATGCATGCATGTATCCATGTTTCACTAACTTCCAGTTTCACGAATTCATTTTTATGGTCCCAATATGTAACATGCGACATGTTTTTGTGCATGATCATTTAGTGGTTCACTATTTAATCCATAATTTTCATGATCAACCCCAACTCGGTGGGGGGATTTGTTGATTGGATCCCTAATGTAACATAGAATTACTTGGTAACATTACCACTCATGTATGTCCATATATGCTATATCTAAATATATAAATATTTAATTAGATAGAAAATAATAATTAAAAAATAATAACTACGAATATAAAAAAATTACTCTATATGATTAATAATTTACTTAGTTTAACAATAATTTCTAACTAATGATTATAAATAATTAATAATTACCGATTCAAAATTATGTTATTGTTAAATAATAAATAATAAAATATTATAAATTTCTAATAATAATTTTAAAATAAATTACAGATTTTAATTGTTATCAAATAATAAGGATGTTAAATAATAATAAAAATTATTAATTATTAATTATCATTTAGTTTATGGAGATTTGTTTTCCAAAACAAAACTATAATTAAATAAAGAAATAATAATTATATTCATTGATGATTTAAATATCTTCGAAATGGTGTTAGTTTTTAATAAATCTTCATGAATTAATATTAGTTTTCTTAATTCGTCACTAAAAAATTAAAATGAAGCACTCTTCCTTAGTTTTCAAAACCACTGATCAAAAAATTCCGTTATATTCTCTTTTTCTTGTAGTATTAAATTTTCTAAATTTATTTTCTCATAAATTTAATTCATGGTTTAGATATTTCATATAATTCATTTAGTTTTGTACTCATTCAATTTTTTATGGAGTATACTGTGGATTTATAGTTACTCCACCAATATTACCAAAATGGTCAAGAATAAATATCACAATGAATCATAGAAGCTCTTCTAGTGTAATGGAACGTGTTCCCTATATAATTAAATTGACTACGTTAAGGTTTAAAGGTGTTGAGATATTTTTTAAAGTGGTTTTTATTAAAAATGGGTGTATTTTTTCATCATTATGTCGAAAACACAAATTTTGGGAGTGGCTACACCATGGTGTAAATTTTTTTAAGGCTATAAGAATTGTGGTTGGAAATTTATGATGGTTACAAATATTATGGGATTACTTTATTTCATTGTTTGTCATACGTAAAATATTCAGGAATATTTTGATCCATAGATTTTGGTAATGATAATGGTGTCCATTAACATAAGTTGTAACGTGGAATGTTTGATGTTTTTTGGTACTACGGGATCAGGTTATTGATTCATGGTTATAATAATTTTTTTAATATTAAGAATGAATATGATAACTATTTTGGGAAATAATTCGATATGTTATGGGAATCCAATGAGTTGTTAATTATTGTAATAAATGTTTTTTCATTAAATGATTATGTTAATGTAATAAGGAATGTAATGTGGCTAGTAAAATGGTAAATATCGAATGATAAATTTTATGATTATAATTTTGCAATTATAGATAATAGTGTTGAAATTTTGTGTAGAATGTGGGGATGGTTTTTGAATAGGTGTGAAACTGGCTTAAAGCCTGTAGTAATCATGATGTGGTTATTATGATTGGTTTCGGTAGTGTTATATTAGAATGAACCCTCATTGTGTTTTTTAGGTTTTTTTAATATATTTTGTATTTTCCATGTGATTTCTTTAACACCCCAACACAGATTTTGGGTGGTAGGTGTTTTCCCTAATATACTTGTTACAACAGAATTTAAAGCTGACTACTCCATCTTCCCCATTATAATTTCAAGAGTGGTTTCATATATGATTTTTTTTTGAACTATAGTTTGTGATGGAAAGATGTTATATTATGTTATAATAATGTGATTTTTCTTAGATAGAGCATCTGATACGTGGTGGGGGTAATTCATGGTAGGAAGAGGGAACAAATTTTATTCCCTAAATATTCATGATACACTACTATGATAATGTTATTATTTGTGGATATGGAATGAATATAATGCGGAATGTGGTATATTATTTTGGTGATATGGTTATGGTTGAGATTTGAGATATGGATACATTGTCATATGGATGGTATTAAAGAACCTAATATTTTCCATAGGGGGATGAGGGTGAAAAAATATAAAGAAAGTATATGAAGGGTTTGGAACTGATATATTAGTTTGATATGATATTATTACCTCTGAATACATTATTATTTATGTGTGATTTTTTATCGTTTACTATAATAGAACATAGTCTATATATGAGTTCATTTTACTATTTATTCAAGAATGAATTACCCTTACTCTCTCACATTAATATTTGGGGTCTTGAAAATGATCATATGTATTATACATGTATTATCATAATAAAAACCCCAAAAAAACAAAAAAAACACCCACCCACCCACCCACACACACACACACATATATATATTGGTTTCCAAGAGGTATTAAGTGATTGATAATGGAATTACAAATATATTATTTGAGATATTATTTTAGTTGTTTCTTATAGTTTCCTTTGTTATTTACTTTTTTATTCATGGAATTTATGTATCTCATTTATGTATCTTTAGATATCGTATTTCATTATATATTATAATGATTATAAGTGTTTATATTTTAATGTATTATATTTCAATTTTTTAGGTAATCCATATTAAGTTTATGTTTTATATCACTACTGATAGTTACCATCATGTTTCCTATTAGAGCCTATATTTGTGGGTCACACTATCATTTTTGGGAGACTCGGATGGTGTTTCTAGTTTAAGTTCCTAACAAAAATTTATATTAGAACAAAGGATATAAGTTAGGATAATGTTTAATCTTAATAGGTAATGTGTATTTCATATATATGGTAGGATAATGGTATTATTCAAACCTACTATGTCATGTAGTAAAGGATACTACTGGGTACATAATCATTTAGGCAGATTATTATATGATGTGAATACCCTATGCTCAATAAACACTCAATGGGAGGTTTTACTGATTATAGGGTATAGTACATGGAGATTTAGATGCATCAGGTTGTTTTGAATTATTATTGAATTGTGGATATTTTTATGGAATCTTTATTTAATTTAATTTAAAATAATTTAATTTATTTCTCATTAATTAAATTCCATTTTTCTAGGATTACGAGTTCATATTTTTTTGCATATATTATTATCCATTATCATGTGGTTTTAGTTGGAAAGAAAAAATATGATGATCTGGATGACCATGGGAGGCTTCACCTGGAAAAAGATAATGGGAGTTAGAGGAAGATGTATATAGTGTTTCTTGGGTATAATGATAGAGATATTTGAGGAGGCAGTCTCAAAAGTATATATTGAGCACCAGTTATAGGAGATTGATATTTCATTCATCACGATTCTTGATAAGGAATAATATCACTTTCTATTAACCATTATTTAGATGACATGGTTTTCACTACAATGGTGTATAATATTCATCTTATATCATAGGGAGTAATATCTATAATGAGAGGATTTTCAATGGAATTTTTATGATTAGATACTATTTGATGACAATGATGGGAAATGGGTATAAGTTTATCTCCCCATAGTAGGGGAGATTGATAGTGTGGGAGTTTAATATCATATTCAAGGATATTCTTATATATTCCATAAATTATTGTATAGATAAAGATGACATGGAATGAAATTTAATATAGGTGTTACATGTATATATATATATGTTATGTGGTCAAACTATCTGCATTGGCAATAAATCATTATTTATAGAAAAGAGTGTAGGGTAATCGATATGATCAATGGATAATTTGTATATTTTTTATATGGGGTCATCAGATCCTCATACGGGGTAGGTAATAGATATAGTCTCATAAATTATCATGGTCTTTGGGGGTTTTTATCAGATAATAGTTGGATCCCATAATTTTCCTTACACATTTCTATGGTTGGTAGTCCTAGTGAACCCCCTCAATAACAGTATTAATGCATTATGTTTTGTGGAGTTCATGATAAATGTTAGCGATAGTTCCTAATCCTTCTCAGAGGATAGTGTTATAGAGGTAGTTAGGTATTGGTTTAATATCAATATAAATTTCATCATAAGCCATATTAGTTTCATAAGAAATATGAATTTAATATGAGTGGATATGAATCACGAAGAGGATCAACTGAATATATTCCCTATCCCAAGATAGATATAGTATAGATTAAGGATTGAGGTATTAATAAATAGGTCTAGGGAAAAATTGTATTTGGGAACAGTCAGTTTCATGTTATGGATATACTAGTGTTTTATGGGAATAGATTTTTTGAGGTTCCAACTTATAATTTTATACCTTTTCTTTTTGAATTCATTAATTTCAGAAAATAAAAATTGTTCATTTCTCTAATTGTAGTTTATAACTTGGGAATTAATGTTTAGATACTATTATCTCCCCTTATGTTGTCTATACTAGTTTTAGTTTGGAAGAGTTTTCGTGAGATGTTTAGGGATTTTAAGCTATATTTGTGAAGTATTTATCATTGTGTATTTCTTTCAAAATATTGTACCATACATATCATTTCATTCTTACCATGAACTAATTTTATAATATGGGTGTGGTAATCCATTACTTTTACACGAGGATTTAATTCTTGTATGTGGAAGTACAATGCATGGTGTTTGTTTGAGATCAGGATCATCAAATGGATCATAGAAATTAAGATCACATTTTTTGTAATCATGAGGAGTTATCATTGGGTTTATTAGATGTGTGGGTGGGTTTGTTTATTAGTGTTTTAAATAGGTAATTGAATTTATTCCATAAATTTGTTTTATAATTATCCCTTAAATGTGATATTATGACTGGGATAGAATTTTTGTGTGTTGCGTCGCCAATTTCGATGGATGCTTATCATATTATACATTTTTAACTAAGGGAGTTTAGGATTAAAATATATTATTTGATGAATAAGGGTTTCATTTAATATAGATTGTCTTCCTGGGGGTTCCAATGTTTCTCCAAATAAGTTAGAAGTTTGTATGAGGTTATGTATGGAATATCAGTGGATGGATTAGGTGACAGTTATGAAATTTAATCCATTCCATATATAGATGATTTGGTTGATCTATTTAAGAGATATATCTAGTTTTCATATACCAATATGTAATTTTGGTATCATTAAATGAGGGTGATAGAGGATGATATATCAATGAATTATTTTAGTCATTGATCTAAACACTTTGAGTTTCTATTAATGTAGTTTGATGTCAAAAAATCCCCATCAATTTTTATTAAACTCATGAACTCTTTGTTTTCTAAGATCCTGGATAAGATCATTATATTATTAATTGACCACATACTCATTATATCCAATCCATAATAGAACCATAATGATAAATCTTTGGACATTTTAAAAATAATTTTTTACCTTCAACTATGTGGTTTGTTTTCGAATATATGGTTTTGGAAACATGAGATACATTTTATATTGCATGTCATGTATTAATAAGGAGTGTAAATTGTTCCTTCAATGTTAAATGTCGTTATATAATGGGATGCTCACTATAATGTTTAATTTTCTTATAGTTTACTTTTTTTCATGTGATATTAATGGAATTTTTTATCAAATTTATATAAATTTTCATCCCCATTAAAATATTTAACAAGGAAGGACCAAGATTTCCATTGGTTTGATCATTGTTAATAATTTTTTGACTACCTACTTGAGAACTTGATCAGTGATATTGTTCCATATTTTCAATAAGTGGGAGTGATAATCATGGTTTTCTATGATGTTTCCTTCATTTAATTAGGATACATTTTGATATATTAGAGGTCAGTGATCACATAAGGATAGAGAATTTTTTTCCCATAAGTATAAGTATTCCACCAATGATATTATGCATGTACCAGCGGTGCTTACTATTAATTTATAGGGGAACTAACTCATCAATGACACATTATGGTCTACAAAAAATAAAATCTCATGAGTTATATCATTTCATAATTATATTAGAATTTATAATAGTGTTGATGTATGGAGTTATTTTTGTCATATTACATTGAAATATCATACAAAAATGAGAACATGAATGTAGTTACTATTGTGTTGGGTTAGAAGTCACAAGGGGATTTTTTTCAAGAGTTTAGACATTCATGGAGAGTAATGAATAATATAGTTTAGAAATATGTTGATATAGAAATGGATAGAGGTAAGGGTTTCTTATAATATATGATAGTGTAATCATTTTTTTATAGTGGTGGAGGAGAATCTATAAAAAGACATGGAGGTATATTTGATATCATATCACAATTTTCATGTAGATTCTCCAGAATGGTACTCTACGATTGATCTACAGTGATGCTATTTTTAGGTATATTGTTTATCACGTTGTCATTTTTATTTGAGGATGATCTATCTGATATTCATACTCACCCTTATCATAGCACTCAGTTATATCAAATATGTTTCATTCCTTGAGATGTCAATTGGGGATTTGTGGGATAAATTAGTTTTTGGTCTTTTCCATTGCATTATGTTTACTCTATCAAAAAGTTAATAAATAGAATCATGTAAACGTTATTTTTTGTAGCTATTATATATATGTGGGTGGATGTGGGAGGGAATTTTTATGTATTCAATCACCTATTCCTCTCAATATTAATGAGTATGCAATGTTATTTCTTAAATTATTGGCCATTTGATCAAATTGGATCAATTCATAGTGATTATGTAGTTATTGTTTGTTGATGACCTATAGGGGTGATATGTGGATGAAATTATGATGCTACAAGGGGTATTGAGAGATATATCCATATTTGGGATCCTTGTTTTATCTTTAGAATTTGAGGATGTGTTCAGTATGATTTTTTATTACAACTATGTAATATCAACACATTCTATCCTCTTATAGTCCACTATAGAAGACCATTTAGATAGTAGAAGATATGTGTAATTCATGTGCTGTAACAGTTTGAGGATCTTTGGTGATTCATCAGTCCATGGATTATTTTTCTTAAAATAATAGTTATCATGAAACATTCATAATGTATTTTTAAGGGTTTTTATGGAAAAACATTTATTTCTTTGAATTTTTTATTGAAGATAGTGATTCGGTGATCCTTGTCCATAATGTGTCGTAGAGGATGACCAAGAAGATTCATTTTATTTGGGACTTTATGAACCTAGAGAAATGTTGAAATAGTTGGTGCCCAAGACCCAACTATTCTGTGTTTTATATTACCATATCATGTATACATTTTGCATTAAATGTTGCACTTATTACCATTATAGTGTAGATATTCTTGCATCAATTATTTAATGTTAATGTCCATAGATTAATTGTTGTATCAAATAGATTTTACCATATCCCGGGTTATAATGAGATCATTTATAAACTATGACATTAATCTTAAATATGTCTTATAGTGTAAATACCATGTAATATGTAGAAATCATATATATTTAACTATTAGTGATATGGTGACATAATCGTTGCGCCCTCTTATAATGATGTTCGCACTTGGTGATCTCATAGAGTGAGATCACGGGGATATACCTTCCAATAAGAGCACCACATGTTTGGGTGTCATACGATGTTCCAAACAATGATCATGTGTAATAGTATCATGAATTGAGATCATTACCAATGTATTCCATTAATTGTGTGCTTTGATTGAAGATGAAAATGATGATATAGAAATCATGGTGGGTAGTTTTTGTTTGGAAAATTATTGGTGTGATGACATTGGTTGTGTGGTTAAGAATGGATTTTTCACTTCTGAGTTATGGAAGCTGTATATCTAGGTCAATGGTGATAAGGATGGTAGTACCTTCATAACACCATGGACATGGAAGCCATGGGTAAATCCATCCAGTTATATTAACAAATATTAAATCAAGAAAATTAAAATGATAAGGGTGTGCGTACTACTTTAGGAGATATCTATAGACAAAGAAATTATATTACACAGCTCATGTTCATAGATAGGTTATTGATGTACTGACAATCTTTATTTATTTAGGGGTCATGATGGGTTTCTAGATTCCACTATTGGTTTATGAATATTCATCGTTGCTATAGAGATAAGGGCCTAAAGGGTCACACAGAACATCGTATTCATGAATCTACCCAATTTTGGTGAATAGAAGTTTTGGACATGGTGGGCCCCACCATTAGTTTTGTGATTTTTCCAAGGAGATAAAACCACCTATGAAACAAATAAATTAATATTATTCAATTTAATAATAAGGAACTTTGAATTTATTTATGAAATTTATTTATAATCATTAAAGTGAATACATGAAAAATATTATGTCATTGAATATTAAAAATATTCACAGTTCAACTAATATTTTTGGGAATGATGAGTTGGGTTAACAACTAATTTACTATCAGAAAATATATTTATAATATATTACAAAAAAGAGATGATATTATTTATGAATTAGTTTAGAAGTCATAAAAATCCGTTCATAGCATGTTATTAATTTGGGAGGTTGGGTGGAAATTCCAGATATTTTCATAACACTCTATAAATTGAGGAGTGGAGTAATTCATGTACTATTCACATCTCTTGTCTCTCCTCTTATCTTTCACACATCCTAGAGAGCGAGGCTCTGGATCTAAGATCTCAGATCGAGCTCTCTCTTATTCATCATAAAAAAAGATGTAGTGATCATTAGAGCATCAAAAGCATCGTCAAAACACCACACCAGAACCCGGATTCTGAAGATTGGCATTCCCATTAATTTTTGAAGTGAATGTGGATGATATAGATGAATTAAGCTTCGGATTATTCGAGAATCTGTAGAAAATGATGACCAAATGTTGTGTACATCTTCATATCTAAACCCTGTTTTATGGTTTACTTCTTTTTTTCTTAAAACTCTTCACGCGTGATCATGAAGAATTAATTGGGAAGTCATCGATGTTGACAAGTTCATGTTGTACAATGATGAATAATTTTAAAATCTCTTTTTGGGGGCTTCCGCTACATTCTCGGTATCATCAATTCATATTAGTGGGACATGTGATGTTTTTATGACAAGGAAAAAAATTAAATTTGCATTAATTTTAAAAGAGGGTGTCATTACCGTCCCAACATCGTAGATGGATTTTTAATCCATCATCAGATGGCCATGTTATGGCCATTAGATGTTTTAATAAAAATTGTAAACACGTTTTACATGTTAACCTAATGGGTTTACGAGTGAATTAAATAACTGTGTAACCTTCACACAACCATAAAAGTATATTTTGGTATGGTTAGATCATTTTAAAAATTATAATGAATTTTGTTATAATTACAATAGTTTTATTATAATCATAATTATTTTTCTATAATAATAATATTTGTATTATAAAAATAATTTTCTTATTATAAATTTTTATCAATATATTTTTTTAGTCTCTAATGATATACTTATAAACGAAATTATAGATAAAATAATTTAATGAAAACTGGCGATGTTTAGTATTGTGTGGAAAGAATTTTAATTTTCCAATCATAAAAATGGGACTACAATAAAAGTCAAAAAAGAAAAATGATAAAAAAGAATGGAAATGGTTGGAGAGACAAGCGACCCCCATGTTTCCTTCACACAACACAGTGACCCCCACCTGGGATTTCCCCACCCTATAGCATGCGACACTGATTGCCATGCTCAGTGCCACCAGCCACCTATCCAACCATCTCCCCTCCAGCTTGCTCTCTTCATGCCTTCCATGACGACCTACTCCACCCAAATCCCTTTAGTTGTCTCCCTTCTGGTGTATATCGACCACACCACACCAGTGAGCCACCACCCCACAGCAGCATGGAACCCCCCCCCCCCCCCCCTTCAGGTCACCCTCCACCAACTGCTCTAGCCTGCTCCCGGTTGACCAATTCAATGAGGCATCCCGCCCAACCCCATTGTCAAGATGAAACCCCAGGCCACCCCTCTTGGACCTCTTCTTTGGATCCTCCAATGGTGGTCAACCATCTGGAAGGACTCCTACAGACGACCCCATGTTTCACCAGACACAAACTGCCATGTCCCCTACACCTCTAGTCAGATCCAAGGTGTGACGATGTCCACCAGATAGACCCAGTCTGGCTAGCCCACACTGCCCTATTCTTTCCGCCAGTTGGTCCTCCTAGTGGGCAGGTGACCTTCACATCCATGAAACTAGCCATGGGTCGGTGCACATTCTCCCAAATTGGAGTGAATAGAACTGTCAGACCCAAATTTCCTTTTCACTGGGTTGACATAGCCTGGAATGGGCCTATGTGAGTTCTCCCCAACCCGTACAGGCCCATCCTAGGGTTTTGGGAATTTATAATTTAAATAGTAAAAAATTAATCATTTTAATTAATTTAATTTTCCTTTTTAATGAAATTAATTAGATATTTATTTTGGATTTAAAATTATCTATAATTTTTAGCATAAATTATTTTAATTTTGTGTTTGATTAAATTAGTCAAATTTATTGATTTTTTAGTTTTAAAATTAAATTTATTAATTGGGACTAAATGTCATAAATATTGAAATAAAATTATGAGTGAATTTTTAATTTAATTATAATTACATCGAGTATTTTTTTATGAAAATAAATTTTATTTCTACCTTTATTTCAAATACACATGTTTTAGGCATATTAGATAGGTCATGATCCGTGAATTGACCAATTCATGTTTTGTGTGTTTTTTCATTTAATTAATTTATTCAAATGGTTTTATAAAGAGTAATTAAATTAAATGGTGATATGCACATTGTCTTTGTGTGAGTATTTATGTATAATTATGATACGACCAGTAACACACTTTGTACCAAGTTATGGCGATGCACCACACATAACCATGATGCATTGGGATGGCAATCAATGAAATTAGATTTTCAAGAAATGAGACTCATGTTATTACCCATAGGGGCTAGTTTGGTTTGTTATTCACTCAACGGGTCAACCATTAGAATCGTATCATTATTAGGTTGACATTTTATTTTTTCATTTTTTTATTTTGTGTATGTGTAGTTACACACAAACACCTAGAATAATAAATAAGAATGCATAGATAAAATGAACATGTGACACAATAAATTTTTTTGTTTCATTCATGATCAGTTGTGAGTGAGATCACATAGTACATTATAAAAAAACAGAAAATTTTTTCTTTCATCACATTAAAAATACAAAACCCTCACATAAATATTATGTTTATGCTAAATTCCATCATTTTAATTTGTATAGAACCGGGTGTTTGGGGTGTTGGTCCTTCCATATCAGAGGGTTCTTCTTACTACGGAGTTCTTATGAGAGTAGTAGGTTGACATAACTAAAGTGGTAGTTAGGATTATCCATAGAAAACTTGATATCATTACAGAGGCATTATTTGAGTAAATTATTTAATGTTTTTAGAAATTCAGACATTAGTCAAGAGATAAATGAACCACCATTTCTTGTGGTCGTCCATCCAAATGCCTATGTTGAACCCTCCATGAAGTGGGGTAGCCATAACATCTAGAATAAGAGGGAGGTTTTGGGATTCTTGAAATTATAATACTCAAGACACATAGTCGTTTGATTCTTGACTGAGGGTTCCTAGAATCTGAAAAAAATAGTTGGAGACATTTAATGACTTAATTAATTAATTAAAATGTCTAAAAAAATAATTATGACAATATTACTAATGTATTAAAATTAATTTTTGTAGAAAAATGTAAAGATATATCATGAGCATAAAAATGTGAAAAATAATGGAAAAACTAAAATATTTCACTCGCAAGAGTATCCATGAATAGTACAGTTGGTTACACACAATATTATTGGAAAATCATGGTGCTATTATCCCTAATATTTTAAATTATATTAAAAATCAAGGATGAAATTGATTATTGGAGACCAATTTAAAAAGAATTTTATGGTTATGCCATTATGATTTCATCAACATCCACTGTTATTTGTTGTCACTACATCCGATCATAGATGATATAACACAAAGTATCATATACAAGTAGTTTTCAAGGAGAAAGCGTAGAAATGATATGAATATGTAATGGGTACACTAGTTCAATGTATATTTTAAAGGTGGTTATAATATTTCAATACATCATATTCTAATATCATTTTTGCTTCCATTATAAAGTCTCATTTTATGTTACAAAACATACAGTATTGAGAAAATTATTCATAACCTATTTTGTTAAGGATCTACACATAATTTAGAGTATACAAGACAGTTAAACCGTTAATTTTTATTGAAAAAAATTGAATGTCTGGATAAAAGGCCAATTAAAATAATTCCAGAATCACATTTACTATGTCCTTCAATGAAACAAGTATTATTAAGAGTTTATTTCCATTTCAAATTATGAAATAAAACTATGGTATTTTAATAACAATAAACCGAATTTAAGAAGCATGTCACCACTTCAGCTTCAGGAATATTCATCAATGTAATGTTTTAGTTTTACTTCGTGGGTATTGAATACAATAAGATGGACACATATGTGTATTGATAAAAAATAACCATGTATGTATATAAATATCAGTATCAAGACAGGTGTTTTCTCCTAGTGTCTAGTAAAGGGTACTACATAGGCTAATGGTGAGAAGTACACAAATTCTTTATTTCCAAGTGAAATATTCATTTAGATCTATTATTGAGTATAACCACAGAACTTCTTCTCATGTGTCCTTTTGGACATAGGGATAAATTATTCCATGTTCTAGTGTGAATTTTGTTTGAGGTGTATCCACTTAAAAATAGTTGAGTTATACATAAATTATAATCAATAAGTGATGAATATAAAAATTTAAGAATTTGACCAAGTTATAGAAAGATAATTATTTCTCAAAAAATACTAAATGTGGAAATTAAGAATATACATGTTATGGTATTTTGGCTCAACACAGCTAAACACCACTGGTATTATTGATGTCTTTATTTTGGATAGAAAAACCTTTATAAATAACGGTTTGTTACAGTGCTTTTGAAATTAGTTCATCAAGTTATCATGAACTGTTTCACGGGAAATACAGTGGTAAAGATACTTCATTTGATTCATTTAACTATCTAAGTAATGAAAAAGTGATGTATGTTCATGGTTAGAAGATGAAGTCTCTTCGAGTAGGCATGTCGAAGAATATCATTATTATACAATCATAAATCATAATAATGTAGTGTGTATTAATTTTTAAATGCACATTACTATATATATATCATGACATTGATGTTAAAGAGAAGGATCAATGATTAAATCTTATATGTAAACATTGATCAACATAATATAGCGTGGATTAATTCCTAAATTTACATTTTATACATAAGTATTATGATGTATATTGTATCGATGTTGTAACATGAAAAAAATCCCATATATTTTATGATTTTATTTGCATATAATAGTAATATCCCACAACTGTATGTCAACTATAATGAAAAATGTATATCATACCAGTCCTAGTATGATGTAAATCCATTATTTCAAAAGGCCATGCGTTTGGATTCAAAGAGTTATTAATGACATATACAAACACGCATCGAGAACAAACACATTGTGAATCTTCTATAATTATACTCATAGTTTCTTATGATATTACATAAATCCCTAAGATATAAATGTGGTAGTCAATTAATAGACTACACTTCTATATAATGGATCATGTCTCTATTAGAGATAGTGGGAGCTATATGAACATGATATTACTTGATGCCAAAGATGCACAAAAATTTTGAATAGTAAATTGTTCCACAAGTTTATATTGAAAAAAGTATCTTCTAGAGACACAAAATGTATAAGAAGAATAAAACCACGTTGATGTTATTACTATTCACCATGGATGGTGATCAATTATTCATTGTTAATATCTATTTCCTACAGGTATTCAATATATCAAAATTAGATGTGTTTGAGAAGACTAGTTAAAATTTAATAATTGGATTCCAAGTATCATAGTGAAAAAGGGATTATTATTATGAATACTATAGTGGATATTCAAGTAAAAAGATACATGGATTGTACAAGTATAGAACCAAAAAGACTCAGTTGGCTGCACAATTTTTTTCTTCCAAAATCTATAATTATTTTACTTTTCAATGCTATTTTCTATGATTATATTATTAGGAATTTGATGTTATAACATTCAATCAGGGAATGTGTTTACTCAACATAACCAGAAAGTGATGGTAATGACATAGAATGCTAATAAATGTTGCAAGATTCAAAAATTCAGTTTTGGATTGAACTATTAAACAAGATCCAAGAATATACATTTTTAATAATTTCATGTGATGTGTCTACCAAAGGTTAGTGGGTGCACCATGATTTTCCATGTAATATATGTTTGGAAACATATGGAAAATAGATTACTATTCTAATTAGTTAAGACATGTGTAGAAACTATTCTTCAGTGATTAACCTAATGTAGAAAACTATTTTCTAGGGAAAAAGATCTTTTAAGGTAGATCTAAATGTTTCTTGGACTAATTCAATCATACATATAGTGACATGGTTTTCAAAAATACATGATATAACTGCTGAAGATATAATTGTTACCTAGGTCACATGGAATTATCTCTCTAGGTTGACATGCTTGGGGAATGAGAGGAGATAAATGTGGTGAGACGAAGTCTATATTCTTAAGTGATGGATTAATCGTGTATTCCAACATAGGTACACAACTAATATTGCCAGGATATAATTTATAGTGGAAAAAATAAGTTATATACAGGATAATTGGAAGTGATGTAGTCAGAACAATCTAATTGTACTTAAACATGCATAACATATTTGTACTCAGTAAGTGGACTAGAAAGGATACTATTTTAAGGGGACAAAAACTAGTCTTTTTTAGATCCATGTGATATAATATTGTTATTATGATAAGGTTATGAGCGAGACAACCTCAAATAAGCTATTTGTAGACATACCTACAAATACCATGTAAGTATCAACTTTGAAGACAACTAAAAATTTGTGATATGCAATGATTTTTTCCAGTTCTTCTAATCCCACCTATTAAATATAATATTATCATAATGTAAATTATGATATTCATAATAGTGATGAATTCATGTTTTTACCGTGGAAAAAGTGATATACTCTGGGTACTATTTCTTGTGAAGTTTTACTCAAGGTGATGTGGTCGAAAATATAAGATATAAAATGTTGTGAATTCATGGAAGGATTAGAATTTTATGTCACAACTCACCCGAATCATGAGCTTAATCATGTAAGAGAATACATGTTTGGTTAAGGAGTTGTCTCTAGTGAAGGTGGGAGTGTTGAAATAGTCGGTTCCCTAGATCCAACTATTTGGTTCTTTTGATTACCATATCATGTATACTATTAGTTATTCATGATGTACATCTTACTTTTATAATATATATATTTCAATATACACTGTTTAATTCTCAAGTCCATATATTAATTGGTGTATCTAAGAGGTTGTAGGAGATCCCATGCTATAATTAGAACCTTGATATACTATTACATTAATCATAAATATGTTTTGTTGTCTAGATACATCATACTGACTATACACAGTATATTTTTGACTATTAGGTGTTGGGGGTTCATAATTATTAAGACTTTTTCTCATTAAGTTAGCACTTGGTGATCTTGAGTAGTGATATCATGAGGACAGAACATCCAATAGGAACACCACATGTTTTGGTGTCATTGGATGGTCTAATATATGGTCATTTGTAATGGAATCATGACATGAGATCATTACTAATATATTTAATTTGATCTTGTAATTTGATTCAAGATGAAAACCATGATATTGAACTGTTTGTGAGGGTGTTTCGGTTGGGTGCGTCCTTGGTGGCATGAGATTGGATGAATGATCAAGAAAGGATTTTTCGCATCAAGGTTATGGAAGTAATATATCTTCTTCCATGTTGATAAAGATGGTAGTACCTTTATAAGACCATGGACAAGGTAGTCGAGGTTAAATCCATCCATTTATATCAAAAAATAATAACTCAAGAAAAGGATGATGACAGAAGTGTGCATGTTTCATTATGAGATATTTAAAGATAAATAGATTATATTACATAGTAGGTGTTCGTAGACTGGTTGTCACTGCTGTTAAAATACTTATCTCTTTAGGGACCATGATATGTATCTAGATTTATCTCTTGGTCTACGATTAGTATTCACTACTATTAGGATAAGGTCCTAGAGGGTCACACACAAAAGAATACTCAAGAATCTACCTGATTCAGTTGAGTATGTGTTTTATAAATAGTGGGCCCCACTATTGGGGGCCATGATTTATTTAAGGAGATATAATCACTAGTGGAATAAATAAATTCATCTTATTCAGGTTATGAATAATGACCATTGATTTTATTTATTAAATGTATTTACAATATTTAATGTAAATTAAAGAAAAAATAATTTTTGAAAAAATATTAATAATATTCAAGGATCAATTAATTTATGTGGGAATGATGATTAAAGTTAAAGACTCATTTATTATCATTTAATATATTTAAATTATATTACTAGAATGTGATAATATCATTTATGACTCAGTTTAGTAGTCATAACAAGTCATTTTAACATGTTATTTATTTAGGAGGTTTGGGTGGAAATACCAGATATAATTTTAACACTCAATAAATAGAGGAGGAGAGGGTTTTCCATGTACTATTCACAGCCTCCCTCTATCTCATCTTCTCTCTCCAATATCCTAGAGAGAGAGGCTCTAGATCTATGATCTCAGATCAAGCTCTCTCTCATGAATCTCAAGCAAGGTGATGCAATGATCATTAGAGCTTCAAAGGCATGATCAGAACTCCGTGATAGAAACCATATTTCAACAATCCAAGTTACCGCATATTTTGAAGCATGTGTGGAAGGTATAGAAGAATTTGGATTTAGATTCATTGACTAGTGATCGCCAATGACGAGAAGACGTTGAGCACCGCTTCGGATCTAAACCATGTTTTTATGGTTTTATTTTTGGTGCTTCAAACACTTCAAACATGATCTTAAAGAATTAATCTTGAAGAAATTCATCCACGTCAAGAAGTTCATGTCATACGTTGATGAAAAACTTTTAAATCCAATTTTTGGGGCATCAACTGTGTGCCCGATACCTTCAATAAATACCATCAAAATTGTTATAATAATTGAAGTGGGAAAACTCTTAGTTCAATGTCATTAATTACATGTTCATAAGGGTTTACCCTAATTATATGAATAAAATATTTGTCTCCATATGTATGATTTATTGATATGTTTTGGGTCCATTTGAGTTTTTGGTATATGATTATGATGTTTAAAATATATAGGAGTTTTCTCTAACGTTCGACCAAATCCAGAATGCTTTCTACATGGTAGATATGTATTTATATCATCACTATGAATTTCAAATTATCAATTATTTGATTTTCCATGTGGAGTATTGCATGAAAATCATGGTGTAGTTGATCATAATTCAGTATCATTGAGTGAAGCTTCGATCATGTTATGTAGAGGCATGATGTCTTATAGAAATCTATGTGAGAAAAAGGCTCACAATTTCATGTTGAATAACATTTCTTTTATTGAGCCTTATATTTATTTGGAAATGAGTTTTTTTAATTGATATTTATTTAGGGATTTTATTAATTATTCTATGATGTCTTATGATTTAGTGATGATAATTTCATTTTTTGAGATGAAAATCTTGGGGAGTATTGGTTTTGGAGGATAGAAGATCATTCGAAGGGTTGGTTTTGCTTATTGAGATGAAAATCATTTGATATGTATCATATCTAATGGATTGGGTTTCTAAAACAGTTACTTTTTGTTTTTCAATTTTTTCAAGGAATCAAGGGAGAGTTTGAATGTGTTATAGATGGAGGTAGGGGAGGTTTGAATCTCATAACTTGAAAATTTCCATTTAGGGAGTGTCAACACCATGGTGTCTACCATTTCTAGGATATAATCATTGTGGTTAGCCGTTATCAGGTGTCTATGGCTATTTTGGGATCCATCCTTGATATTTTTATTGTCTACAACATGGAAGTAGATTTTAAATTTGTATTTTTTTCTTATGTTATGTTAGGTGGAGTTCCTACGTGATTCATAGTGCATCATAATTCCATATTTGGTACTTGTTGGTAACATTGTCACAATAGAATTTTTGAAAAGGTAAATTACATATTTTTTTAAATAATAATAAATATTACCCTCCTTATGTTTTTTGTCCCTTGGATAATATTTCTATACTTTTACATTATCTATTTTTTGTTGTGGCTTATGAGGGGTCACCCTGAAATAGAGGGACTTCTAATAGATACATGGTGGTAGTCTGTGGGTCAACATATCATCTACCACATTGTGTCCTAGTGAATGTGGATTTTTTTCATCTTCATTAAATCATTAATGCTATGGTGGGGTCCATCCCAAGTATGTTGTTAAGGGTATTTCTCTTTTGTAAATGGGGATTCCTTAAATAGTCATGTTGGTAACCTTGGTGGTACTGTTTCACAAAATGGAGATTTATATGTAAGATGGGTGCGGAAGTGATGTTTCATAGACATCAGTATATGAGTCTTAGTATTTTTGAATAGTTGTTGAAATTTCCTTATATCGTGGTGAAAATTCATTGGGAGGTTGTTATTATAGGTCTCTATAGACTTATGGGGAATTAAAATGTTGTGGTATTTGTCAAACCTATATTAATATTGTTGAAACTACCACTAATCTGAGCATTTGAGGATGAAATCTATTTAAAATGGATGATATATAGTATTTTTATTGACCAACGATACATAGACATATAAAATGTATGCATTATATAGTTAAGTCCCGTTATGTTTTCATAATAAGTAGGGATCAATTAAAATCTATTTTTTACTCCTTTGTATCCAAAATTAAGATAAAATAAATCCATTATTAGTTCTTTCGTTTAGTTATATTAAATATTTAATTATCCTAATTCATAATGATAGATATATCAACAACATAGGTACTCTCTTTTATCTTGCACTCTCTACATTTTTACCCCTCTATCCATTTTTCTACATTTGTTATAAGATTTTGGTTTCTCTAGTTTTCCTTGATAACTGGGTATGGTTTGATTGTCTTCATTTTGGTTAGGTCTCCATGTTTTTTTCCATTGAGTTTGAATTGGTTGGTCCTTAGCTCCTTCATTCATGTCTGGTGTTTCTTAAAGATTTATATTTGGTTAGAGGTTTCCAGTCTTATCCAAATTTATTATTTTGCATATATAAGACTATCATGCCTTTTGTTTTATTATGTGGATGATTTTAATTAGACTAATAATGAAAAATAACCATACATATGGAATACAAGGAAGGATAATCAGAGAATTATATGAGTTTTACAATATTCTAGGATATTGTATATGCATTCATACTTAAAAATTATTGATTTTTTTCTTAGAACCCTTTTATGTGGTTGTTGATATTTTTGAACCACCATCCAAAATATTTCAATCACATTATGATTCTACTAAATTATTTTCATGGAAGGTATTTAATTTATTACTAATATCATTATACTTAACATTATGAATGAATATGAAAACATTAATTGAAATGTCTATTTGATGATTAATATAAATTAATTAGCTGATCAATATTTTTGGTATGCAGATTGTGATGTTGTGATTGTTTTTGATATAGTATTGGTTTATTGTGGTTCATTTTTTGTCGATTTCAATGGTTGAAGAAGATGTTGTTGTGGGAATGGTAGTTGAGTTGACTGTACAGTATGTCTGTAGTGGCATGGTTGGTTATTCAAGAAGGGAATGGATTTTTAGTCATGGTACTGGCCATTTTATTGTATTATGAGGTTGGTTGTGAAATAGATTGTTTTTTATATTGAATCTTGTTATAGATACTTGATGGTATATTATATTTGGTTTGTAAAAATTAATATGGTAATGGGTGTGGGAGGGAATTAGATAAGGTATGGTTTGTTAATGAATTTTTTGAAATTATATATATAATTAAATGGTATAATGAATATAATTTGATTTGTAAAAGGATAAATCTTTACTGAGAGTTGATATTAATGAAATATAAAATATGTGAATACTTTTTTTATTTATAGTATGAATATTGTTTCTAGTTTGTGTTATAGAGATGGTGTGGTTGAATGTGTTTATTGGTCATACTTTGTTTTTCTTTTGATTGGGTCGAGTATTTTACATTTTTATGAATTCCATGTTGGGGATTGTGTGGGGATATAAGTCAAGAATTATTATACATTTTATTTCTTATAATAACCCCACCTCAGCAGATAACCGTAATGATACAAAAATGTTTTAGGTTCGTGGATGGTTTATCCGATATCCAATTTGCCGAGGGAACATATGGTTTAATACTCCCTCATCCAATCTAATATTTCCAATGTAGTATCGATTTTTTATGGCATACTATTATGGAATAGGGTTTGTGATATCTATTTGTTTTAGGGTATTGTTTTAATGTGATGATGATGAGATAGTCGATGTGATACATGGTGGGGTTCGTTCATAGGGGGAGGAGGGGAAACTATTGATGTACATAATGTTTAGTATAAAATATTTTTATTAGGATATGATATGTGGTTATGATGTAGTGACGACATAGAATGTGGAATTTAGTGATGGTTTTGTTTTTATGGTTGAGATGCACGACATTAATATGTGGTTATATTGAATGGGTGGTAGAAAAGTTGTCTTCTCTTAGGGAATGGGAATGAATGATTAATGGGGAAATGTTTTTTAGTTAAATATTGGTATATTAAATGATATTATAAACATATAAATTTATAAATTACTGTGAAGTTGAGCCTTGGTGGGTTCAGGTGAATGATAACCTGTTGTAGACACAAGTTGGTTCTGTTTTTTCATCACTACAATTTCAGTATTATTATCCAAATTTTTATGAGGAGACAAATAAAGTATCAAACTAATTTATATTCCCAACAATATATAAATAAATATTTTAGGTCTCTGGGGCGAATTTAGTGATCAATCTAAGAATTATTATATTGGTAATTGATATTCTATTGGAGTTGGTACCTTAAGAGTTATTTTGGTATTATTTTTTATGCTCTAATTTCGGTGTGACATTCATGTTTATTGGGATATAAGATTTCATTTCATATTATATAGTTTAATGGTGGTATTTTATTTTTATTCCCCTAGTATTATTAGGTTAATTATTTATATTCTAATGTTTATACCCTCAATGTTAGTCATTTTCCAAAAGAATATTATATACAAGCATCAATGGTCTATCCCTCATTCGGTGTAGGGATATGAGTGTTCCAATAATGGGAGAGTCATGTAATTTAATCCTAGAATGAGATCATATATCATTTGAGAGGTATTAAAATTCTCGTTAGACAAATATATAGAGAAGCTACAATATTTTCAGATTCTCTCTCAAAGAATTGTGTTTATTATAATGGTTTTTCTGTGCTTCCACTTCTTTTTAAAAATTATGTATTTAAATATGTTGTATGTGGTATGATGTTTATACCATTATATCTTATCCTTATATTTTATAAATAGTCTCATTTTTCTAATATTTAATCAGGATAGGTCATTTTGATCAATAGCCTTGACTTGATTAATATCATCTGAAACGTTAATATATATTTTTTGAAGTAGATGAGGGTATTCGAATATTTAAATTGTGATTGTAGTTTCAATTCTCGAATAAAATTAGGGTTTGAATTTCTTTCTCACTATGAGGTTCAAATGAATTATGATTGTGGATTTCATGGTGAATTATAATTATATAGATATTTCAATGTCTGCATCAATCCATGTTTATTTATTTGCAGAATAAATAATAATACCAAAATGAGTATTTTGTGCGTATTGAATCTGATTGGGTTGAAAATATTTTTAGGGCTTCATATTATCAATCCTTGGTGGGAGTTATTAAATCATATGTACCTTATTTGACTAAGTATCATGAGACAACAATAGATATTACTCTTAGATTTTATATTCTTTGAGCTACAACATTTGAATTGAATAATAAAAACATCAAATGATTTCAAAATGAGAATAGGCCTTTGACTCAAAAGATCACGAAGAAATGATATTTTACATTTGTTAAGGATAGTCAAGATCCATTATATTAAATAATTAAATATGTTCATCCTTCAATAATTTCATATTAATATTAAATTTCTGGTGAAAAAAATTAAGCTCATTTGATCTTAAGAATAAACTAATTCTTATATTACGTTTCGATTGATGGATGATAAAATCCCTCAATAATGTACACTTAAACAAAATAATCATGAAATTATGTTCTAAATTTTAAATCATATGTTTTTTTTGGTTAATATTTAAACTAAATTTATGATTATAGGACTAGGATCCCCTATTTAATCCCTTATGTGAATAATTATATTAATCAAATATTGATAAAAAAAATTGAGGTTTAATTTTATTAGCAAAAAAATATTTGGGGGGATTGCTTCTATGATCATTGTCCCAATCAATATAGATAAAGAAATTAGTAGGGGAGGTTATAAATAATTTTAAAGGGTTCGGGGTGGTCTTCCATAGTAATATAGTGATAAAAAATTAATTTATATTGTATTCATTACCACTTTGAAATACCTTTGCACCATGAATATTTCCTTGAATTTTATATCATTTTAAATAATATTTGGAATATTAATGATAAATAATAAATATGGTTAATTTATTGAAAATATAGGATAATGGTTCATGTAGTTAATATTTTAAAGAGATATCAACATCCAATAATGACTTATATGGTGTCTAGATTAAACACCACTAATCTGGGCCTTAGTATAAATGATTATTTTTTAAATGGATCATTGGATCTGAATCATTAGGTTTATATGAAAATTTATATTAGAATATTACGACATAAAAGAATCTATATTGATAAATCTGTATTCAAGATCTCAAACATAGTATAACTCTTCTATAATAGTATCAAACAGGTAAAAAATGAATTAAGATCATATATACAAGAATTTTGAATGTGGTGAAGCCTCAAATATTGTTCTTGACCTGGTCAAGTAGACCATAAACTAAAATCATCTATATAGAAAGGGATTATTCCACTCGAGGTGAAATCAATTTCCTATTTCCATCGCATTAATCCAAAGCCACGCATGGTCAATTAGACCTAAACAACATGCTATAGATGAAAAATAGATTTCAAATCAAGTAAGTAAAATGCATAATGAAGACCAAGATATAACGGATATGGTTATATTTTCATCTTGTTTTTATAGGGGATTCAAGATGTATTATTATATAATAAACTCATGAGAAAATTATATTTACTAGTGGATGTTCCAAAATTGATATTGCAAGCATTGAAATATCCAGTGGGATTCAAAAAATTAATATAAGAAATAGAAGACTACTCTAAAAAACACTTAGGATATTATAGTGGTATAATGGGATCTATACTAGATGTTCATACACCCAGTAAAGTTATGTAATCTAATGTTTTGATTGATTAAGGGCCTCACTTATCCTGAGGGATACTATTGTGTATGAAAATGATACATTCTCTAGAAATAAAACTAAGCATGTATAATCTATACCATCAATAATTTTTATGAATCAAAGTATTGTTCATACAAGAAAAAGGAAACATAATTTCACATCTATGCATGATAACAAAAATACATTGTAAGAAATAATATCTAAGGAGAAAAATAAATATTTTGATAAAATCATGTCTACAAAATCATATATTACTCCATCAATAGATAAAAATCATCCAATCGAAAATTGAAAAGATGTTAACGAAAGTTTATCCTCTAAATGTTCGGTGTTTTTCTATATGTATGGGTAATAGACCATAACATAAGAATGATTAATAATTATTTTTAGTTCTAAATAATTTTTTTTACATATTTTGGGTCTCGAACTAGTGAATTTTATTTTTAACAGAAACATTATATTTTGAACCTCTTTACATATTAAGATAATAAATTATTTTAATTTTTATGGGTATCAAAAATTGATCATTTTTTAAATTACCAGTTAAATAAATAATTAAACTTTAAAAAAATATGAATTGTATAAAATATAATTATCTTGAATGAAATAAGATGAAATTTATTTTTTATTTCTGATATTTTTTTAATAAAATTACATTAAACTAGATATATTATAAAAACTAATTCATGATGTTACCTGATAGTAATTTAGAAAGGTATACATAAAGTTATTTGTGTTCAAAAATACAATTGAAAATTTTAATACGTATATTATTTCAAAACTAATCATGTTGTATTTGTAGAATATTAAATACCTTTTTAAATATATAATTTCGGACTTTAGATCTACATACCTGATCTAATATATCAATGAAATTCAACCTATCATAAGGTATTTATGAGTTTATTCTTTTTTTGTTCTGTATTCCAATCCCTAAAACCACTTGACTATTACTATTACTAGAATTTCACTTATATAAACTAAAATTACATGAGATCTATCTTTCAAATCTCATAATAACTTGATTAAATAATAATATTTTCTATATTCCAATAATCAAAATCCCCCAATTGTGAAGGATCGATACAAAACATTTTCAACTGGTATAATGACAGATTTTAATTCAAACATCAAATAATGGTGTCTGTTATTTTAAATACACCAAAATAAAATACTATTATGCTAATAATATTCACTCTCATCTATAGAAAAATTCATTGCTTCAAAATGAACATATAATTTTAGATTTTTCTATATATATGTTGTTCTTATAATTTTCATATTGTGGAATTATTTACTGAAAATTTTGTAGCAAACTAAAATGGGAGAATTCATCAATACATGAAATCAATTGTTACTGTGTCAATTGATAAATTTACATCTTCCAATGAACTCAGTATGTTCCTTCATCTAACAATGGTTTAGATCAAGATAGGTGCAGTAATTGTTAATCCAATGTATTTTATTTGATATTATTTATTGAAATCAATATATTTTGATAAATTAGTTTAGTTATTTGGTAATAAATTTACCATAAGATCATTATTTATAATCAAAACATCAGAAAAAATAATTTGGGATCTTTTCCATAAGAAGAATATTTTTATTTCCAAATTAATGAATGTTGTGGCTAATAGATTCAAAAATCTCCTCAATCACATCCCTTATTTTATAAAGAACAATACAAAATAATTATAACAGTGGAATGGAATAAAAATAAAAATATCTTTGTATTATTCATGGTAAATAATTATTCTCCCTTTTATTCAACATAAATTTTGAAGATAAATTTTTTTTCAAATTAAACAATTTGTTAAATAAGAAACTTTTCATCACCCATCTTAAGAAATTATGATATAAAAATAAATAATATAAAAAAAATAAAGAACCAAAAAATTCCATATATTCTCCTCCATTTTTATTTTAATGAATAAGAAATGAATAATGAAGAAAATTACTATCAAAAATCAAAAATTTAATTCACTTTTAGAATTTTATGATCATATATTTTTTATTCTTTTGTAACACATGAGGGTCTTTGGATATTCCAGAATAAACAATTCAGAATTTTTGATGTAATATATTTTTTATTAATAAACACTATTCAATTCATTATTTATTAGCTAAAAATAAATTCTTATATAATGATTACAGGTTGAGATTCAATTTCATCAAAAATTCTAGTTATCTTATGAGAAATCTCTATGTAATAATACTTGTGATGTTGCATTATTAAACTTTTAGATTCAACTTCATAATCAGTAAAAAGATAAATGGGTTTTCCAACATTAGATTGTTTTTCTACTTTGGAAAGGAAGAATTCGACCTTCTCAAATGGTATTCTGATCATTATCTGATGATAATTTATAAATATACTTCTGATGTGAAACTTTTTTATCAGAAAATAAAACACATTGTGAAAAAACACTGAGATTTGAGTCCTCATATTTGAACCTACGATTACATTCATCTAGAAATTTATCCATTGATATACGATTGGTTATCACAGACATTCTCAACTGATGAAAGAATAACCCACATTTAAAATAAATTATTTGGAATAATTTAATTTAAAATTTCAATGAGTGGAAATGATATAATTTCCTTTTTGAGAAATAATAAAAAATATCCATACAATAAGTAATTGAAAATGTCAGACAAACTTAACATATGATATATGATAATTTCAATGGAGTGATAATAGATATTCCATACACAATAATAATGTTATATCGTAGATATATTGGATGATCTTATATATTCAACTATGGTAAAATAAAAAATTGGGAATCAATTTGTTTTTTAAAAAAATTGATAAACACAGTCAATGTAATGGTAAAATATTTTAATTTATATATAAAATAAATTTTAAAATATATATATATATTTTTAAATAAAGATTATTTTTAAAATATAAATAAAATTTAAAATAAAAATATGTTTGTAATATCAAATTTTCTTGAAAATTATATCTATATCAAAATCATATTTTATCAATTTTCCTAAAAGTAGTTCTTATTGTAAAGAGATATATGAAATAATAAGTGGGTTTAATATCAGGTAATATTGATCATTCCAAACGTTTATTTATTATATTAAAATATATTACAAGTAAGAGGATTTGTAAAAATATCGATATGCTAATTTTTTTCAATTAAATTCAATAATAATATCATCATTGTGTGTGTTATTAGTAAGGAAATTGTATATTAATACTATTTTTGTAGACTAAGAGTGATGTTATGGGTTTCTAGATAATGATATAGATCTGGTACAGTATCAAATTATTTTTGATATTGTAAAACAGAATCAAAAACATATATGTGAGTTTTATAGTCACAACACTAGAGAAAAACAAATTAAAGCTACTATATATTCCACTTTAGTAGTAAAAAGCTATAGATAATGTATTTATTGTTTTACCAAGACATTAAGAATTATACAAATAAATTAAATGTTCCAAAATTATATTTTATATTTAATATAAAGCCTTCAATATTAGTATTTGAGTAACATTTGAGGACAAAATCCTTTCTAGATTATTATAATTATTAATGTTTTAAATTGAAATTATGATAAAATAAATTATGTTTTATCACTTTTATGTCAAATAATAATAATAACATTATGTATCATTGAGTTTTTGTAGTATATAGAAAAATTTTAATCATTCTCCTATAAAAAAATATTAACTACAGATTTACCAAATTTAACGAGGTCACATTTTACATATTTTTATATAAAAGTACTAATTATTGATTTATTAAAAAAAACATAAACATTTGTGAAATTATTTATTATATTAATTATGATTTATAATATTTTCCATAGGATTTCTAAAAAACTAAAAGCTATGGAAGAAGTTGTGTTCACCCATCATTCTCACTTCAAACACATTTTTTATAAGATTACAAAAAATATATGAAATATTTATTTGAGATAATAAAAATTCAATAAACAATATAAATTTGAAAAACTAGAGTGTTTTTCAAAATTTTATTTATAAATAGGGTTGGATCATAACATACTTGAATAAAAAATCAATTTAAATATCCGGTTAGTCTATCAAACTATGATTATGGTATTTATTAATGTCTATAGAGTGAAATCATATTTTTACAAAACAATTTCTCAAAATTTAAAATTTTTAAAACCCTGATATTATTCAATTTATACTTTAGTATGTACATTATCATTAATTAAATATATTATCCAATTTATATAACCTACATAATCATCTTCTATTTCAGTTTCAATTTAAGATGGGATGGAATGATACTCACAAATATTTCAGAGAGAACTTCTAGTTTTATTGATTGATAAACATCTTTAACAATATAATCAAAATTTTATTCCATAAGTTAAACTAATTTTTTGGTAACATTGTTATAGTTTATACAATTAATAGAATTATGTCTAATTTTTATTTTGAATTAATCTTTAAATTTCATATGGAATTACAACAGGAGGGTTTATAATGGATAGTCATATAATATCTTATATTTAAATCAAAAAATAAGGTTTTTTATAAGCATCACAATTATGAATTTGTGATATTAAAAAATAGGATCAAATTCATAAAATATTACTTGAACCATTTCCTCACCAAAATTTATTCTTTTATTAAAAAATCATTAATACTGAACTCTTCTATAATTAAAAATTAAAATTCTAGCAACTATTTTAGGATCAACTCCATGTAACTGATTGTTTGTATATAGGATGAATACAATGCATCCCAACACTATAATGTTAGAATATTTTCGATTTAATATTACATAAAACACATAAAAATTTAATTAAGAAATATTTGGAGTAAAAATAATATTTTAGTTTAATAATAAGTACTTATTGATTCATACCAATAAAGTTTAGAAACAATATAATCACTATTAATTTTTTGAGTAATTTGATGAAGAATTAAATTTCATCTATCAACAATTCAATTTTTTGTGTTATTATTGTATAAAAATATATATTAAACACCTTTTTACTATAAAATGTTACAAAAAATAATTAACAACATGCCACCAAGATCTATTTGGATAAAAATAAAATAATCTTTTTCCAATTTGTAATGGATGAATGAAATTCCATGAAATAAATTAAAAGATTTATATTTATGAGTGATAAATAGAACCATGTATATCTAGTGTAATTATTATCCAATATATATATATATATATATATATTATTTTCCTCTATTATATACATTTTGGGTAGGACCAATAAGATCCATTTTTAATATCATTTATTAATGTTATTTGATATATTCATTTTGTTTGAAATTTTCCTAAGTATCATTTTATATTGATAAGGAACACATAATCTAGATTAATTAAACAAATGTTCCAGAATATTTAAAAAATATCCTTTCCTAAAAAGTTATGTAAATGTTCAAAATTTAATTTTTTCTTATTTCCTATTCCATAATCATGTAGTGACTTTGGAATTTATTAAATAAGGGAAATTTTGATGACTTAATTACTCTATATCGAGTGAGTAAACCTTATTATTCCTATCGTCAAATATAATATAAATATATTTGGATATAATAATATTACATTCGTAATTACCAATTTTTAAAATATATCCTTCACCGCATAAATGACAAATATTGATAAGTTTTTTCTTTATACCTAAATCTTATGAAACAATTGAAAAAATATTTTTTATAAAAAATAAAACAAAAATTATTCTTATGATAACATCATGATCATTATCTCAAAAAGTAAATCATCCTCTAGATTTTTTTAAATTATAAATTATAAATTTTATCTAGCCACATTTAATAGACAACCATTATCTATTTACCATTTGGTGTTAATTATGATATTTTTCTTATTTTACAGAAAAAAATTGAAAGGATGTTCTTCATAACCATACATGTTTTAGTCTAGTTACAATAAAAAATATAATTTTTTGAACCCAAATATATCTAACCATTTTATATTAGACTTGTGTAAGTTATTTCATAATAATGTATTTCTGGAAACCAAAATAAATAAGTTATTTTACATTATAACATACACTCAAGGGACCTACTCTTTAACATTAAATACAAAAAGGGGTATATAATTGTTTGATTGAAATTGTGGTTTATTTGATGTAATACTAATTCTAGTTGAAGTTATAGAGGGTTTGAATTATTTATAAATTTTATCAAAATATTCTATACTAGAAGTAATGTAAAAAAAACACTCCTAAAACAATAAACATCATATTTTAGTTGAACAATGAAATTGTGATTTTCTTCATCTGATTTTCGATTAACAGAATTATGATCATCTAATTTATACATGAAATAGTTTTTGAATATAATTTATTTTAAATTTTATAATTTTATTAAGATATGTTTTAAATTCATTTATTATAATTAATAAGTTTTTAATAAATAATATAATAGGTGTATTTCAGTTAATTATTCACTTAATTCATAAGAGTTACATATATCTCTATAAAATTATTGTATGTATTATTTCTTTATATTCTAAATTTCTGAAATTTTGATCTTTAAATTGATTATTTTTTTCATCTTTCGATGACGTTGAACAATAATATTAATAGTTTTAAATAAATTTATAATCAATAAATAAATATATAATATAATATCTAGTAACATTTATAAAGAAGAATTATTATGTATTCAGATTCTTTGAATAGAATCTGACTAATTTCTAAATTTCTATTACACAGTCATCTGATGAATAATAAGAAGAGTTTTCTCATTCATTATATATCAAATTATCTGTGTATTTTATAATAGTATTTCATTATATGTTATAATACATTCTCTTCATCATAATTTTATTCATCATATTATGTTATTGATGTTTGATATGACCTTTCTTCTTACACTCATAGAATAAAACATATTAAAATTACTTTTAATCGTTTCTCTATTTCTTGTATTAAAATGACCACTTTAGAAACATAGATTAATGAGATACTTATTCATTATTTTTTATATTTTTGAACATTCATTTTCATTTTTTTGTATCATATAGATATAAATAAAAATAGTTTTTATTTAAAATTATATATTTAAATGATTTTTTATATTTATTAAAATAATGATAATTAATATTAAATGATGTATAACATAATATCACTCTATTTTTTATTTTCAATTTTAGAATATATATATATTCCTCTCTCATACTAAATTATCATTCCAATTAATTTATCTTGACCTAACATTGTCAAAATTTTATGTATCATTTAAAGTTATTGTAACATCCTAGATCCGGATTCCACCTGAAACGGTGCCCGAAGCCCAGTTGGTCACAAGGCCTCAAGCGCATCTCCCCAAACACCAAAGGCAATATACTAGCTGCGAGGGACTAGGATAGTTAGTTGAGATACTATTCCCTCATTACTAGAGTATCAAAACAGAAGTGAAATATATAAAATAGTATAAACTAAATAAACAGTAGAAAACTGAATGTATGACAAGCAGGCTTGAATATGTAATAATAACCAAAATTATTTCATATAAAAATATAACACAGATGGTACAAGTATCTAGAAAAGATCTAGTACAATACATGGAAATACAATATATATATCTCAAAAATTACAAATGTACAAAAAGGTATCCCAACATCGCAATCCTCATCTTAGTTATATTCTCCCCTACTTTAAACCGATAGTAAATAAGCTATAATATGGAGCTTTCCCCTATAACAACCTAAAACCATATAATCTGTCTGGGTCCCCATGGAGGCCCAGACAGAGTGAAATTAATATTCTAATTGAAAACCACCCAGGTCTATATTTTTCTAAGAAAAATTCTTAAATTGTGAAAGGAACTATAAACAACTATAAAGAATATGTATATTCCCATGGAATAAGTCAATTGTAATGTAAAACTAACCATCCCTCAAGGATACCAGCAAAAGAGAGTCTGCTCCCAACAAGGCAGCTATAACATGTAACAAGCAAGTCAAATGACCATGATGTACATCCATCTATATCATGGAACAAAAATCTAGGTTTTATAAAGAAGACAAGTATCCTAAGACAATGTCGTGTAGAAAAGTCACATCCCATGGCCACACTGTATAGTGAAGAGTAGACCATAAGGTCCGAATCCAACGTGTCAGCAGACCAAGGCATCAATATAATAACATCAAGATCATGAAGTACATGATACAAGTATAATGTCTATTGAATCCCATAGATTTCCATGGGAATCCCTTGTGGGAACTTAGTTAGGAACTATTTGGGGTCCTAGGAGAATGGAAATAGCATATCGTACAAGAGCCCAAGGAAGCGGGATCCACGGGGTAGCAAGGCCTGAGGCATCACATAGAACCGAGACCCAAGGGGAAGAGTCAACCAAAGGCATCCACTACCACGTTCTAGGTCTATTAATAGTAGTATATGGCATCTATCAAACCATTCAATCAATAATTCAAGAATTTAAAATAAGCATTCATAAACATGTGAGTATACCCACTCACGACTACAAGCACAATTCATGAGTATACCCACTCATGTAAAACAATTTACCATTTACATTTCATATGTTCCTACCCTCCCATATAATCCATCAAAATGACATTAACCATTTACATTTAGGTCTACCCACCCATATAACACATTTAATTTAATCAAAGATATCGAAATACAGGAGGCATAACATGATATTAATAAAAGCAAGTAGACATTACACCTCCTAAACAAGAAACTCAAGCTATCAAGTCATATATGAGATTAGTATAATGAGTTATGTACAAGCACACACCCTATGGTATGTTTAAATTGGAATTAACAAGATATTCCCTTAAGGTTCACCCCTTGGATAACCTCAAAATGAGCAATGGGTACCAACGTACCGAACTAGAGCCCACAGTCAGCCTCAATAGTTCCAACTAAAACTAAAAAAATTCTCACTAAAAATGATACCTCTCAAAAAAGTATGAAGAATAGTATATTGGAAAAATTCATGAAAATACCAAGAAAATCCAAATGAATGTATCGACGATCGACCTTGCCACGGTAGTTGAGGGCTCCTCCAGTATCGTATCCTAATTCATCCCCGTTTAGAGGATATATGAAGAATGGATGGAGAACAGAATAATAGGGAATATGAGACTAAATCCAAATAGTTAATTCACTATTCTGAAGAATCTAGAATAACTATAAAGGAATGTAGGCCTTACCGATGCTGATTCGTTCAGACTAACGGTGATCAAATAGTATGTCATATAGATGATCAGGCTCAAAGAATATCTTGGGAACCAAAGGAGAGATTCGAGATGGGATACTATGAGTAGAGGAGAAAAACACATTTTCTTTTAAGAAGGAATGTTTTTTCATATAAATTAAAAAAACACACAACATGTGTTGCACGGTTTACCCACATTATTTCCCAAACCGTGTGGAAACTGTGCACACCTCTCTACTTAAGAGGGGTGCTTCACACGGTTACCCTACACGGTTTGACTAACTGTGCGGTAACTATGTTGAACCCCTATGTCCCAATCCTATAGTTTTTCAGACCTCTTGCAAGGTTTAACAAAACCGTATGCCAATAGTGTGCCAGGTCATTTTCGGACCAATCCATGGTTCCGGCCTCCGAAGAAGCCTCGAACACCTCCAAAACACTCATGATAAAATTAAGCATTCAAATAAGGCCATAAAAAGGCATTTAAATTGAAATGAAAAAAAGTACCATGTATAAAAACCAAGGTTTTTACAATCTTTCCCCCTTATAGAAATTACTCCCTTAATTGATCTCTGAAGGGTGGTCAGGATTTAACTGAGAACAAATCCTGCCACTGAGCATGTATTTCTCCCTCCTTCTCCCAAGTCTATTTTATAAACAACTGTCCTTCCATAGCTGTCATACATGAGGAACTGGTCATCCTTAGAAAACCATTGTGATCAGGTAAAAAATACGAATCAGCTTCTCCTCAAAAGAGGAATCAACCTGATGATTAACATCCTTGGGCTGAAAAACATGAGATGAGTCTGAGTGATACAGGCATAACTGAGATACCTGAATGATGTTGTGCATGGATCGGTACATCATAGGTAACTGCAATCGATAGGAAACTGACCCAACTCTCTCCAGAATCTAAAATGAGATGACATATCCTGGTGAAATTCTAACATGTCTCATGATTCGCTTGTGTACCAACCTCAGTGAAACACACAAGAAAACCCAATCCCTGACCTCGAACTCTAAAGGCCATTTGCGGTGATTGGTGTATGGTTTTTGACAAGACTATGTAGTAGCTATCTGCTTTTGGATAACAGGACTTGCTCAAAAGTATCCTACACTAGATGTGGTTCCAGAAAAGCTGTATCACTTGCCTCTAACCAGCATGGGGGAGAATGATATGATCTACCATATAAAACCATGTAAGGTTCCATATGTACTATCACCTGATAACTATTATTATAGGAAAACTCAACCCGGGGAAAGATCCTCTCCCAAGATCCTCCAAAATCTTGGATTCATTCTCACAGAATGTTCCTTATCACCTTTATTGTACATTCTGACTTACCATTACTCTGAGGGTAGTATGTTGTGCTCAAAATCACCAGTGTACCTAACACCCTATAAAAACTCAGCCATAAATGAGACATAAAGAGGGCATCTCTATCTGAAATGATAGTGTGTAAGACCCTATTGTAACACCCTTATATTTTATGAGAAATATTATTTTTAATTTCCTTGATTCCTTTCGTTGTACGCTTCACTAAGATTATCTTGTGCTATACAAAACACCATAATAGCTTGTTGTTTACGCAAAACTATTCTTGGCTTGTGATACACACAATTTCAAGTTATTTCGAATAAAAATCATTTTACAGAACACCAACTATATATTTTTATCAATGCATAATTGAAATGTATTTTGAGTATGTTATACGCAACACCAAAGGAAGCTTTCCCTACACGCAACCCTGACTTGTCTTTTATTACACGCAAAAGTGACCTTCCTCGATAGCGTGTGTTGTACGTAAACGAGATATTATTATAATATTATCATGATCTAACCATTATGAATATTTTTAACTAAATTTTTTACTTTATAATGTTATCATTCATCTTAAAAATTTTCTATATCATTGTATGAGAACAAATTAAAATTTTCAGGTAAAAAAAGTATTTTTCATAAAATGTAGTTTTGCCGTCTTTTAATGGTGTACCCATTTTAAATCTAATTTTTAAAATTTTATAGGTTACAATTTACAAAATAAACTTCTTCTTGTGAATCAAAATATAAAAATTTATGTTGGATAATGTTTTGATATTTTTCTGATAACGTTCATTTTTTATGAATAGTAAAAATATGCTAAATTTTAATTAAAAACAACTTTTTTCATCAAGATAATTATTATGGTTAAATAATAATATTTAATGGTTTTAAACTATAAATAGAATATATCTTTACCATTTAATATAATTTAGGTCATTATAATTAATTTTACAATGAATTTATAGGTAAAATCATTTCCATATATTACAATGTTTTAAATAAAAACCCGTTTTTTTCGACAATAGGATTAATTTTAAATTATTTACTACAACTTCTATGTATTGAATTTGGATAAATGGATTCCATATTTGGAATCCATATGGCCAAATTATATTAAAGTGATACTTTTTATTTTTGGGCATTATGAATAGTAACTACGGTAAATTTTATTTACAATAGTTGAAGGGAAATCAGGTAATTAAGGGTAACAATAATATTATAAAATTACCCTAAAACTTTCCAAAATTCTATTAGATGAGTAAAAGTCGACTCTTATAACCTAATGGTCAGAATATATTCATTCAATGGACTTTTGACCATGAAAATAATGTGATTATTATTAAAACGAAATAAAGTGACAACATTTCACACTCTTATATCTTATAAGGATAATAATTTTAATTTTGTGATAAACTTCATAAAACATCAAACATAAAAAGTCTCCAGAAAACCAATACAATTAACTACATCATGTGAATTTATTTATAATTTTTAGGGATTAAATATTTATCATTAATGATGACACAATATTGATGTAGAAATTATTTTAGTGATTAAGATACCATATAAGTAGTTTTAAAAATATTAAAATAAATATTATATGAACTAATTAGTGTGATCCAAAAATTTTATAGATGAATATGACATGTTATAAATATATTAAATATTTTTGTTCAAACATATCTTCTGTGTGAATTTTATTTAAATTCAAATAATTTAATAGTTTCAAAATTTACACTATTGATATTTTATAAAAATAACATATTATTAAATTGTTTTAGAATCAAAAAAATATTTAAAAATTATAAAATGAAATTTATATGGTCGAAAATTTCATAAAGCATCCAATTATAGAAAATTCACAGACCATAAGAATGTATTTATAACAATTTAAAATTTAGAAAATTATGACCAAAAATAAGATTAAATAGATTAAATAAGGGTAAATCAAAATGATAAGGTTTAAAATAATTTCCCAACATGTATAATTTTTTTCTCATTTCATCTGTTAATTCGAGTAATGTTGGAAGTTTTTATGTGGGGTTTGAGTTTATTATGAATTAATATTTTGGAGGTTTCCAAAAGTGCCCCTCTCTTCTCTTATAAAAGCTCACCTCTTCCCTCTCCTTGTCACACCATTTTTAGACTTAAAGCTTGTACAACCCCTGACCAGGACTCTTCTCAACTTCCCTAGTATAATTTTGGAGATTCTAGTCTTCTGAAAAGACAAACTCTAGTCTCTGGAGATGAAGTTCAAATGAGGTGTGTCGAAGAAGAGGTAATTTGTTCTACCGATTGTTTCAAGTTTTCTATTCCAATACTTCATATTCAATAGTTTTTTCATCATAAATTAATAACATCAGAATCAATAATATACTTATATGTTATTATAAATATGAGATAACCCTATTTCACCATATATCCATCCTACAAAAAACGAAATCACCGCACGTGCATACGTACGTCCTACCGTCTCCACACTGTTGTGTAATTTGTTTTTCATAACCAACCTTCTTGAATGGATATAATAATGGAATAAATAACTATATGTGATTATTATTACATCATATTGATTCTGATATATTATATCATCCACTCCAATTCCATTCAATAATTATGGGGAAAATATTATTTATCGTGCGTACGTATGGATTACCATCTCCACGACGTGATGAGATTCATTCTCCATGTTAACCATTCCAGAATGATTATAATGTATATATAATTAATAATCATTAAATATATAAAATAATAATGATTTTGGATTTATGTATATTTTTTTACATACTTCAATGCGATTTAATAAGGAAATGAAAATAGCATTCATGCATACGTACGACCTACTGTCTCCATGAACGGTGTATTTCATTCCATTTATCAATCTATTATATATATTTTATTCGGAATATATATAAATCATGTTTTACATTATAGAAGTAAGTAATCATGATCTACTTAATCATATGAAAATTTACAAGTCAAAACACATACAATAAATGAAATGATTTTACCTAAAACGCTGTTTAACATGGAATTGAAAAATGAATGGGTAATATAAAGTCATAAGTGAATCATATATGATATAAAAAATATTATTATTATTCAATTACAAGTTAATAATATTTTTAAACCCACTATATAGGAGTATCAGATAGATACGGAAGAAATCAGACATAAGGTAAGGGATATTTATTCAAATCTTGTTCTTATCCGGGATTGTTTATTCGTAAGTATTTATTAGTGTTATGTTTATCATCCATATCCATGTTTTCTCAAGATGTTTTCATAAAATGATTACAATTATTAAATTTATTTTTAAAGTCATTTTTAACCTTTTATGACTTTTACCACATGGTATGGAAGGAATATTTCTTTTTTTACCATACGAGGAACTTTTTTACTTTTCCGGGAAAAGTAAGAGAAGAATGTTTTTTTACTTATATGGCATGGACATATTTTTATGGTTTCATAATGCCTTATTTTCATAAATCTTATTATACAAGATTACACGATTATTTTCAACAAAATCCTTTTCTTTTAATATTACATGTAATTTTGAGAAAAGAAAATTATTTTGAAGAAGAAATGATATTTTTCTCAAGAATTAATTTCATGTGTTTTATCAAAACAATTTTCCATATAAGATGACATTATTTAGTATGTTTATGTTCTAAGTATAATGTCTCTATTATTTACATGGTTTTATTTTTCTTATGTTGAAATGAAATCCATTGGTTTTATATGGGTTATGTTGTGATGAGATGATATTTTTGGACCCCATATTATTCTTTGGGTTATGATGAATGGTTTATATATATTTTGTGTCACATGAAAAAATGATTACATTATGAGATGGTTGGGACCTATATATCACTTCAATTGATTGGGTAAAGATTTATATCTAATGAGATAGACATGGCTGGAATGGAATGTAAAATCTGATTCAGTAATACAGGGATGGAACGACCAGTAAACTCGTTTCAGTAATAGACTTTATCCACTATGATGGTCTTGGTAGAAATGAATTGGAAACTATGAAATTCATATCATGTGCCTAATTGTATTCCATAATTACATGTTTTATTCCCATGATATTTTATCATGATTGATGTTCCTTTATGAACTATGCCTTATGTAATTCTATGATTTATGTCATTACTCATGATTTCGATGTTTTTTGTTCGTGTTTTGACATTCAAATGTTTATGGATTGTTTTATGTTATCCATGTTTACCCTTAATGAGCATTTTTTCTAACACTTTTTATGTTTTACTTTCCCCAAGATTTGAAGAATGGTTTTATGTAATAAAAAAAGTGGGAGACCTTTATGGGAGACATTGAAGATCATTCGACATGATTATAAGATTATGTTCTGAGTTTCCAAAGACACTAAACTAATATGGTCATTAGGAGTCTATTTTTTCCATTTATTAAGTATTTTTCAAAAGTAATGTAATGACCATATACGTCAATATTTGGGTCGTTATAGTTGGAATCAGAGTAAGGGTTTAGTTACCCTTTGGAAACAATGATGCGAAAACATAAGTGAGGTCCCTATATATATTTCTAAGGTATGTCTAGGGATGTCCCTAAAAATAATTATAAGTATAGTTTATAGTACTAGAATTATGGTAACGATCCTAGAATTAAACATAAGATGTTAGATATTGAAGGTACTCCCACTTTATTATGTTGTTTTCCTAGTATGAGTTTTGCCTCTCACACTATTATTTTTGGCTCTTAGATGATGAATGGAACTCAAAGGAACCATCTTGATCAATTTAATATACAATTAAATGACTTTCATCATGAACAAACCAATGTGATGGGAGATTTAGTTCAAAATCTTATTGATATACTTACACAAGCTATGAATCATTCTAGACTTCCAAATGAGCAGAGAAGGGAACAATATTCTATTGAGTCCTTTATGAGGCAATGTCCACCTTCTTTCCATGGGTCTTCTGATCCACTTATTGCTGAAAAATGGATCAGTACCATTGAAATGATATTTTCTGCACTTCTATATTCATAACATGAAGAATTCATTTTGGTTGTTTACCGTTTAGAAGGTGAAGTAGACTAGTGGTGCACTCTAATTAAGAATACAATGCCCCAAGAAGAAATTCAATCCATGGAATGGGAGGCGTTAAAGAACATGTTTTTTAATAATTAATTCCCTCATATTCTCCAAAAAAATATGGAAAAGGAGTTCCTTGATCTTAAGAAAAAGGATGGTGAATATATTGGTATATACGAGGCGAATTTTACAAGGCTTTCTAGGTACGCATCTGACTTTTTCATCCATCCTGAAAGTAAAGTTGATCGATTCTTCACTGGCTTAAAACCAATTCTTCAAAGGGCGTTAGCTATAAGAGTCTTCAGTAGCTATGAAGAAATTGTGTGTTGTGCTATCAAAGTAGAACTGTAACTTGGTGTTACATATCCATATCATTGTTTTGACAAGAAACTAAAGATGGAGTTCAAGAAAAAATCTCAGAATAATGGTGAAAAGAAGATGAATGTTTCTTTATGTTCAAAGTGTGGAAAGAATCATGGTAGAGATTGTATAAAATGTACTATAAAATTTTTCAAGTGTGGAAAAGAAGGTAATCGAGCAGCTGAGTGATGAAGTAATGGAAAAAAGGTTTCTAATGATGTGAATAGAGAAAAGACTACAGAGAACGCACCACCAACACTTTAATGCTACAAGTGCACAGAAATGGGGCATTATGCTAACCAATTCCCTAATCCAAGGTTTAATGATGATCGACATCAACAACAACTTAATACAAAGTAATAAATGGCAGTCACATGCAATAACTATTGGCGATGTTGAGTATGACAATGAAGTGGTGGAATGATTAAGTGTTTATGGAATGAGATTCCAAAATAATGTTGTGGAATCACATTTATAGTATCATGGAATATTGGAATATCTATGTATTTGTTAATTATCATTTTCAATAATTATATGGTACTGGTAACCATGAAAATAGATTTTAATATTTTTGGAAAGTAGATGATATGCTCATAATGAAGGGAGAAAGAGAATATAATATTTTTTATATTATTAATGAGGTCATGACTGATATATGGACAAAGTGATATCATGGTTTGAGTATATTGAATTTTTTGGATTTTGGTATGTGGAAAGAGATAACTTTTGGCAGAATTCATGTTTTCAATAAGGTTCTATTGTAATTCATGTTGCAAGAGAATCCAATAATAAGGTATTCATATGTTTGGAATGTGATCAACAAGATGTATCTTCTGATATATGGGGGATAAATGATGGTATTCACATTCTTAGTATATGACCTCTCTATTAATATTTTTCATTATACTATAAGATTGGATAGAAGTATTTTTTATAAGCCTAAATATTGGAATGGATTAATTTGGACATAAGATAGTATGTTTTAAGGCTAGGAATTTTTTTCGATATTATTTCTAAAATGTTACAATAATATAGTTTTAGAAAAAAAGAACACCTCATAGGACGTGTGACAACCCGTCATATAGGAAAAAGCTGCAGGAATCTAACCCCCAACTGAAGTGCGACAAGACATTATCGCCTACCACTGGCCTACAAGAAGTCCCTGGTTAGTTGAAATTAGTTTTATTTTACTAAGCGGTATGATAAATGATGTATAAGCCCATTTTTGGAATCATATACGGTTATACTTACCATAGATGGAATTATGTATATTTAATAACTTGGGCTAACATTTTTGTGATAGAGACAGTTAGAATGACCTATCATTCTATCGCATGATCTGCTAATACTTCAAGAATGACAAAATAAGCTTCATTTCATTAAATAAGAGATGAATTGAAATTTTTTCATGGAATGACCAAAAAATATATTACACTGAAATCAAGTAAGTATTTCTCCTTATGAAAAAATTCATAAACTTTAGGGAAATGATCTTGAAAACCAAAAATGTTATCCTAGTACTCCCATATCCGATGAATCAAATGGTACCTTAGATCATCAAAAAATTATGGATTTTTTGTTGTTGGTTTTTTCATATCCATGTTCTCTACCACTCTCCATAAAAACTTGATGGTTAGATTTCTCTTCCATATCCAAGTTTTCACCTATGTTATCCTATGTGGAATCCCATTGATGAGTTACTTTGGGTATCCATTATGTTTGTAACGTTCCTTTTTAAAATTGTGGTTTAGTATTCTTTTTTTGATGTGGGTTTCTATTAAAGAAACTTTCAAGTAGTAAACGAATTATAACCCCGACGAATTTTGAGGGAGAAATTCATTTTAAGGAGGGTAGAATGTAATACCGTAAGATTTTATGAGAAATATTCTTTTTAATTTCTTTTATGTCTTTTGTTGTACACTTCATCAAGATTAGATTGCGCTATACGCAACACCATATTATCTTGTAGTATACACAACACTATTCATGGCTTGTGATACACGCAATTTTAAGTTCTTTCGAATAAAATTAATTTTACACAACACCAAAGGATTCTTTCCCTACACACAACCCTGACCTGGCTTACATTACACGCAAGAGAGACCTTCCTCGATAGCGTGTGTTGTAAGCAATACCGAGTTTCTCTAAACAATATATTTTTATATTATTATAATTTACTAGATGTTATGAATATTAATAAATACATTTTTATATTTATAACATTATCATTCATCTTACACATTTTCTAGATCATGGTATGAAACAAAATAAATTTTTCGGGTAAAATAAGTATTTTTCAAAAAATGCAGTTTTGCCGCCTTTTGATGGCGCACCCATTTTAAAAAAAAATTTAAACAAGTTTCTAAGTTGAATTTTAAAAAATAAACTTCTTCTTGTGAATTAGGATATAAAACTTTACGTTGGATAATGATTTGATATTTTTCTGATAACGTTCATATTTTGATTAATAGTAAAAATACGTTAAATTTAAATTGAAAACAACTTCTTTCATCAAGATAATTTATAAGGTTAAATTATAATATTTAATAGTTTTAAATTATAAATAAAATATATTTTTAACATTTAATATAATTTATGTCATTATCATTAATTTTACATTGAATTCATAAGTACAAACATTTCAATCTATTGTAATGTTTTAAATAAAACCCCATTTTTTTCGACAACAGAATTATTTTTAAATTAATTACTGAATCTTATGTGTATTGAATTTGGAAAAATGGATTCAATATTTTGAATAATTAGGTCCAAATTATGTTAATAGGCTACTTTTTATTTTTGGGTATTATGAATAGTAACTAGGGTACATTTTATTTACCATAGTTAAAAGTAAATCAGGAAATGAAGGGTAACAATAATATTATAAAATTACCCTAACACCTTCAAAAATTTTGTTGGATGAATTAAAGTAGACCCATATCATCTAAGGGTTAGAATAGATTCATTTAATGGACTTTTGACCATTAAATGGTGTAATTATTATTAAAACCAAAGAAAGTGATAACATGACACTCTCTTATATCTTATAAGTGTAATAATTTTAATTTGGTGATAAAATTCATAAAACATTAAAAATAAATAGTCTCCAAGAATTAAAATAATATTTTTTATTCATGTTAATTTATTTATAATTTTTAGTGATTAAATAATTATCATTAATGATGACACAATAGTGATTTAGAAATTATTTTATTGATTGAAATATCAAAATAATGGTTTTAAAAATATTAAAATAAATATTATATGAACTAATTACTGTAATCATAAACTTTTATAGGAGAATATGACATTTTATGAATCTATTATATATCTTTTTTCGAACATATCTCATGTGTAGATTTTATTTAAATTCAAATAATTTAATAATGTCAAAGTTGACACTATTGATATTTTATAAAAATAACATATTATTAAATTGTTTAAAAATCCCAAAAATATTTAAAAATTATATAGTGAAATATATATGTTATAAAATTTCGTAACCCATCCAATTATAGACAATAAACAACACATAAGTAAGTATTTATAACAATTTAAAATTTATAAATTTATTACCACAAATAAGATTAAATAGATTAAATAAGGATTAATCAATTTGATAAGGTTTAAAATAATTTCTCAACATGTCTGAATTATATTGGTTGATAAGTTTACAACCCTATCTTATCTCATCTTTTAATTTGAGTAATTTATTTTGTTTTTATGTGGGGTTTGAGTTTATTATAAATTAATATTTTGGAGGATTCCAAAAGTACCCCTCTCTTTTCATATAAAAGGGAACCTCATCCCTCTCCACCTCACACCATTTAGAGATTTCAAGATCGGCCAACCATTGACCATTACTCTTATAAAATACCCTAGTAACATTTTGGAGATCCTTTTCTTCTCAAAAGAACAACTCTAGTCCCTTAATGGGATGTTCAAAGGAGGTGTGTCGAAGAAGAGGTAATCTCTTCTACCGATTCTCTCATGTTTATTTATTTTTATACATCCTCATCTTTATTTATTTAATAATAAAGTAATAACATAAGTATCAATAATATAATTATATGTTATTATAAACATGAAAAAAACCTATTTCACCTTGTATCCATCTTACGAAAAATGAAATCACCACGCGTGCGTATGTACGACCTACCGTATCCACGTCGTGGTGAAATCTGTTTTTCATAACCAACCTACTTGGATGGGTATAATAATTGAAGAAATAACTATATATGATTATTATAACATCATACTAATTCTGAGATATTATATCATCCACTCCAACTCCATTCAATAATAATGGGAACGATATCATCACGCGTGCGTACGTACGGATTACCGTCTCTACGATGCGATAGATTCATTCTCCATGTTAACCATTTTAGAATGATTATAATGTATATATAATAAGTAATCATTAAATATATGAAATAATAATGATACTAGATTAATTTATATGTAATTTACTTACTTCTATTCAATTTATTAAGGAAATGAAAATAGCGTTCATGAGTACGTACGGCCTACCATCTCCATGAACGGTGTATTTCATTCAATTTATCGGTATATTATATATATTATATTCTGAATATACATAAATCATTTTTTACATTCTGGAAGTAATTAATCATGATCTAAGTAATCATATGATAAATTACAAGTCAAATCACATACAATAAATGAAATTATTTTACCCAAAATGCTACTTTAACATGGAATTGAAAAATCAATGGGTAATATAAAGTCGTAAGTGAATCATATATGATATCATAAATATTATTATGGTTTTTTTACAAGTTAATAATATGTTTGAACCCACCATACATGATTCTCTGACACATATTAAAGAAATTTGATAGAAGGTAAGGAATAATTATTCCAATCTTGTTCTTATTCGGAAATCATTATTCGTAAGTATTTAATGGGATTATGTTTATCATCCATATCCATGTTTTCTCAAGATGTTTTCATAAAATTATTAATATTATTTCATTTTTATTAATGTTATTTTTACCCTTTTCGGAAATTTACCACAAGGTTTGGAAGGAATATTTCTTTTGTTTACCATACGAGGTACTTTATGACTTTTCCAACATAAGTACGAGAATAATGTTTTTTTATCTTATACGGCATGAACATATTTTTATGGATTCATAACATATTATTTTCATGAAGATTCTTGTACAATATTTCATGATTATTTTCAACATAATCTATTCATTTTAAAATTACAAGGAATTTTGAGTAAAGAAAATGATTTTAAAGGAAAAAAGGATATTTTCTTAAAGAATTCATTTGAAGTGTTTTATCAAAACTATTTTCCGTCTAGGATGACATTATTTAGTATGTTTATGTTCCAAGTATAATGTATCTATTAGTTTCATGGATTTATTTTTCTTATAATAAAATGATATCCTTTTTTTATATGGATTATGTCATAATGGGACGGTGTTTATGAAACCCATATTATTCAATGGGTTATGATGAATGATTTATGTTTATTTTGTGTTACACAAAAGAATGATTTCATTATGAGATGGTTTGGGCCTATATATCCCTCCAATGAATAGGGTAAAGACTTATATATAATGAGATAAATAGGGCTGGAATGGTAAGTAAACTCGGGTTCAGTAATACAGGGCTGGAACGGCAAGTAAACCTGGTTCAGTAATGGACTTTCTCCACTATGATGGCCTTGGAATCAATTACTTGGCTACTATGGAAATTATATCATGTGATTAATGTTTTTCGACAATTACTTGTTTTATTCCCATTATATTTTACAATGATTAATGTTCTTTTATGATCTATTCCTTACGTACTACCAATATTTATGTCATTACTCATGATTTTGATGTTTTAGGTTCATTTTTTTACGTTCAAATGTTTATGGATTGTTTTATGTTCTCCATGTTAACCATTATTGGGAATTTGAGCTCACCCTTTTTTTGTTTTCCTTTCCCCAAGTTATGAGCAAAGGTTTTAGGTTCAAAAAATCGGGGAGATCTTTATGGGAGATATTGAAGATCTTTCAACATGATTAGAAGATTATGTTATGAGTTTCCAAAGACACTAAACTAATACGATTGTTGGGCATATATTTCTATCTTGTATTAATTATTCTGAAAAATTAATGTAATTTCCATGTACGTCAATATTTGGGTATCTACACCCATGATGTCGTACCACCTCCCGGATGTACAACATTCCAAGATCATTAACACTGAAGGTCTCCTTGATTGGCAAGTAATGTGTGACCTTCGTAAGCCAGTCAATGAAAAATCACATAGAATCATTACCTTGAGGTTACCATGGTATACCAGTCACAAAATCTATCTTGAAATCATCTCGTCTCTACTCTGGGATGGGTAACTGCTATAAAATCCCAACTAGTCACTGATTTCCACATTCACCAACTGACAGATGGAACATGTTGTAACAAAACAAGCTACCTCTTTCTTTATTCCCAACCACTAGTACTATCATCCAAAGTCATGGAACATCTTGGTAACCCTAGGATGCACTACTTGAGCTGAAGCATGAAAATACCACATCAACTCTTCATGTATTTCCACTAGAACCCATACACGTCCATGTATACATTGGATCTCATCATCACCAACTGTCTAACTAGGAGGAGGGTCCTCACCTGCCACAACATCCTAGAGAACTAAGATATCTTGATTAAATAGCTACATTATCCTATATATGTCCAATAGGGTGGAGGTCAGAGCTAATAATGATAGAAATGTCTTCCCCTCTATGCCATGCACATCCATATGCATCTTAGAAAACAACTCCATAAGATTCCACTCAATACTGGTATGTTGCACTACATGTATCTAAGTCCTCCTACTTAGTGCATCAGCCACTGCATTACCCATTCCATGCATGTATGAAAGAATGATGTCAAAGGACTATAGTTACCCCACCCACCTACACAGCATAAAATTCAGATCACACTGCATAAAGATATAATTGAGGCTTTTGTGGTCCGTGAACACCACAAAATGATCTCCCAGTAAATAGTGCCTCAAACAATGCAACTCATGAACAACTGCAGCTAAATTGAGATCATGAGTAGGGTAATATCATTCATGAGGGCTCACCTGATAAGAACCATACACCACAACTCGATCCCCCTTCATCTGCACTTCCCCCATCCCAATACCTAAAGCATCACATTACACTATGTAACATTGGACCATCTATAGAAGTATTAGGAATGGTGATGGTTTCAACCTCTATTTTATCTCCTGAAATGTTGTCTCATAAGGTTATAACTACACAATCTTCACACCATTCTTAGTCAATCCTTTCCACTGCGCTACCATGCATGATAATTATGGTATAAAATTCTTGTACAACCAGTTTTCCCCAAGAAACTCTGTATGTCAAAAAAATTCTTGGTTTATTCTTAGGAAAACACAACTCTCACCATCTATGGGCCCACTAAAACTCTTGTATCTGAGATTATGTGACCCAAGAAGGGAGTTGGATCCATATAAAAGTTAAACTTTGAGATCATACCAGATAACTGATGCTCTCTTAGTATATTCGAAACAATCTAAAGATGGTAGGATTAGTTGTGTTGACTATGAGAATAAACCAAGATATCATCCACGAAAACCACCAAAAAAATAACCTAGGTAAGGATGGAATACTCAGTTCATCAGTGCTATAAAAATCACTACCGCATTCATGGGACCGAATATTATAAAAAATACATGTATAATATATACCTTCTATGAAAGACTATACGACGTATGTTTGTAGGTCAAGCACGCACCTGGTGATATCCTGACCTCAATTCAATCTTTGAGAACACTCGAGAACCTCAAATATGATCAAATATGTCATCTATTTTAGGACAAGAATATTTTTTTTTAATTTTCATCTAGTTCAGTTTACAATAATCCACACATATCTGAAGATTTCTATCAGACATTTCCCCAAAAATGACTGATGAACCCAACAGAGAAGTACAAGATATAATAAACTCCCTTGCCTCCAAATCATCTAGATGCCTCTTGAACTCTTAAAACATCATCGTAACTATCTTATACTATGTAATGGTTACTAGCTTCACTCTGGGAATTAGATCGATGGATTATTCTACCTCTCTATCATGTGGTAAAACAGAAAAGTCATCGGAAAAGACATCCCTAAAACGCTCAACCACTGGAGGATAGTCCTCCTAAATCACTCCATGATCATCCTAAAACAAACTAGAAATATTGGTAGTCATCCAACCAAGCCAATGAGGCTTGGTTCAAGCTCAGCCTCCCTAGACATCCCATTGACCCTTGTGAATAAAAACATCACCCCTTGGTGATGTGAAAGTCACAATCCGGTGATAACAGTAAACATACACTAGATAAGCAATGAGAAAGTGCATTATGAGAATGACATAAAACCCGATAATTTCTATGACTTATATGATTTTGAGGAACTGACACCCACCAAACATTAGGAGACATTCCATTCATTGGCGTACATCACCTGTTATAACTCCCAATGGTGTGTCTTGTGTCAAAAACACCCTTAGAAAGAAAAACAACACACCCAAGTCACTTTACTACTCGCGTAGAGAAAAAACTGTGAGAGGAACCTATATCTAAAAGAGTAGATGAAATAATATAATTTATTAAGATCATACCTCTCACCATAGATAGCCTGAGATCCTGCTTTTATTGGGTCCGTTGCACTACAAAAGTCTGGCCTGCACCACGACCCTCTGACCCTACCTGGTTTCCCAGAGCTGATCCAGCATGATGTCTCTGAGAAACCTATGTCTGAATACTATATCCAAGACCACCACTATCCTGGCTTAACGATCCTACACTACTCCAGCTTCTAGCCTAACCTGGATCTAAAAAACCTACTCCCAAACCTGATGTCGAAGTTGACACCTTACCACTCGTAGATGCAGGAAAGGTCATGCAAAACCTCTATATATGGCCCATCCTATAGTATGCTTGGCACTCAATAGGGTCATGGCCGCACTTATTTTTCATGTTTTCTTACCTACCTCACTGATTGAAAAAAAAACTGACCGCACCCATAGTCTGGCTAGAACTCATGTCGCGGGAAACCTCAAAACAACACTTCCTGCCTGAAGACGTAGATCCACTAGGGTGAGAAACATCACTCCCATATTCTATACCCCCATATTCCCTTATGTTCCACTCTATAATCAGGTCATAATTCAGAATATCAGTGATAGAATACAACCTAAACATGTTGAATTGAGATCTGATAGCATGTTTGAGACATTCCTTTATGTTCCTCTCCCTAAAAAACTCATCAATAAGATACATCGGTGAAAAATGTTGTAGCTGTGTAAAGCATGCCAATTATTTCATAACTGGCATCGTACCGTGATCCAGATGCATAAACACACTATCCCACTCTTCATGCAGTGTCGTGGGGTAAAATTGGTCATAGAAGTGGGTTTGAATATCATATCTACCAATATTATGCAGCACATTAGACTTGTACAAAATGTTGCAGCAATGCTTTTCCTCTCCCCGTACCCTATATGACATGATCATGAACCTCTTCTCTAGAGGATTCTTCAGATGATCAAAAATTTCTAACATGGTCTCTAGTAATATCTATACATCATCTGGTCCACCATCCCCTAAAAATGTAGGATAATTCCACTACCGGAACACCTGTGTTATCTCAGCCACAGTTAAGGATGGATGTGGTTCTCCCTGGATAGTCTTCATATTGCAAAAGAAATCACCGTGGAACTGTGCCTCAGCACCTATGTATGAAATAGCCTTGGGTAACATAGATGGTACTATAGTAGGATCAACCAGTAGATTGTGGTCCACCGTCTCTAAAGTATGGTAATTGCCTCCATCGCAGTGTACCACTAGAGGTCGTGGTGGAGGAATGTCTCTACAATTCCAAACACACGCCTCAGAAAACAACAACATCAAAACACAAATGTCACCAGTATAGGATAGGTCAAAACCCTCCTAGAAACCAAGTTAAACCGATAGTCTGCTCCTAAATACAAGACTGTATAAGGAACATCCATCAATCCACCAGAAATTATGCCTCCCTCCCACTCAAAAGCCTAGTCTAGGTCAAGTCCATCTACCCACATCATGTTTTCAATTCATTTCACATTTTTTTATTCAGAATAATTTACCAAGTGTTTACCAATTTTCAAATCCATGAGTTCACATAACACCACATGAACCCAAAACATGGATCCCATTCAAACCATACATGTAACAAGTTCATTTAACATTTACATTTAAATTGTTCATCATTTCCCATTTCATTGGGGCCCATACGTTTTATGGATTTAATGATGAAGTCACTCCTTTGTCTACTGCTCCCAACTAACTCATCAATAGGCACAAAAATCACCTCATCAATCTCAACAACATGCAATATCTAATGCATCCTAGATGGCATGGAATAATGCATGGAATGTGATTCTAAAAAGTCTCTATGTGATGCATGAGATGGAACACCCTCATCTCAATAGGTTTTAACTGAAATAGAACCCACAATTGCATCAATAGCAATAATAAAATCCAGTGCATCACCTAATGGAAAAATCTATTCAATTATAATAGTAAAAATCCATGAATATCATAACTCAATTTGAGGCAATTTGGATTTTACCTTTACATAGTTTTTCTACTCTCGAGCATAGTTTATTACCATAATCATTTTTTTTCTTATCCATGTATAATGTCTCCAAATAGTATGTCAAAATAGAAAATAAAAAATAATTGATACAAAATTGTAACATCCCAAACCCGAATTCCACTCGAAACGGTGCTCTGAGCCCAGTTGGTCGCAATGCCTCAAGCGCACCTCCCCAAATCCTAGAGGCTACCGATTAGCAGCGAGGGACAAAGTGATTCATTGGGGAGACTATACCCTCCTTACCTGTGTACCACAGCGGAAGTAAAATATAGAAAATAGACAAAATGAAATATTCAACATCCAACTAAATGTAAGACAAGAAAAAAGGAATACATAACAATAACCAAAATTATTTCATATAAAAAAATGATACAGGTGGTAAAAGTATCTATAAAATAACCAGGTCAGTACATGGAAATATAATAGAGGTTTCCAAAAAAGAAAAAAAAGTCCAAAAAGGTATTTGAGCATCACAAGACTCATCTTGGTCCTTTTCTCCCCTTCTCTAAAGACACAATCAACAACCTATACTAGAGAGCTTTCCCCTATCATCACCTGCACCCATATTATCTGTTTGGGTCCCCATGGAGGCCCAAATATGGTGTGATATAAATATCCCAGTAGGCAACCAGTCAGGTTTATATAGTCCTACCATTAATTCTACAGAGCTTCTAGAAAGTGTAAACAACTAGTATGTAAGTGAATATGACCATGGCATAAGTATTTTATATGTAAAACTGAACAACCATTAAGTATACCTGCAAAAGTGAGTCATCTTATAATAAGGCATCTACAAAAAGTAATAAGCAAGTCACACAGCCATGTTGTATATCCATCTGTATCAGGAAACCCACAAACACGCTATTTAAATAAGATAAATATCCTACCACCATGCCATATAGCGATGTGGCATCCCACATCGATGTCGTATAGTGAATAGTAGTCCCCAAGGGCTGGATCCAAGGTGTCCACAAGCCACGAAATCCAATTAATAACATCTAGACCACAGAGTCCCAAATCCAAGAAGTATTTATAAGGCATCCCATCGAGTCCCATGGGCATCCCTGGAGGAATCTTCGTTAGGCATTGGTGGGCGTCCAAGGATCATGGAAATAGAAATTCCTACATGAGACCAATCCAGAAGGATCCACAATGTAGAAAGGCCCAAGGCATCTGACATAATTAAGACCCAAGGGGTAAAGTCAGCCTAAGGTGTCCACTACCATGTTTCTAATCCATAGAGAAGAGTCCATGGAAACTATCAAACCATTCAATCTAGTATTCAAGCATTCAAATTAAGCATTAACAAACATGTGAGTATAGCCACTCATTTTAAAAATCAAAATCCATGAGTATACCCATTCAGAAAACCCAATTTACCACTTACTTTTCTTTTTGGCCAAAACTCTTATAATGTCCCTGTTCCGGAAGTCTCCCAACGTCGCCCATACCCGGTTGGTCACATGGCCTCAAACGCATTTCCCCGAATAGTAGAGGTTGCTGACTAGAAGAAAGGGCCTTGAGTGTGATTGTGGGGAAACTATGCCTTCATTGTCAGAGTAACACAAAGGGAGTTAAACGGACAATAATAGTGTATGTAGTGAAACATGAAATAGGTAAAGAGCGGGAATAGAATAATACTGGAGAAAACAAACAAACAAACAAACACACACACACACATATATATATATATATATATGATTCATGATACATATGTTTAGGAATGCATCCAAACAAGTCACAATGTTGGAATATAATAATAAACCCAAGTTCCACAAAAAACAAATTAAATGCCGCACAGTACCGCAAGCCTTAGCTTGGTCCCATGCCCCCTACTCCGCCACAATCAAGAACCTCATGTATAAGGGAACCTTCCCTTATCTATACCAGCAGCAATATAATTTGTTTGGGCCCAACAGAATGACCCAAGAATTGTGTGAGACTAAATCCTAGTAGCCAACCATTGAAATATCTGTGCCTAATTGTCTTTGAAAATATATGGCTGACAATAATGAAAATGAAGCAGTAAACAAGGAAGCACTCAAAAGTAAAAAATCTTATAGTTTCAAATGCATTCAATTATCAGATATCAAGTAGGCAGCTAATCATAAGAAAGGAAACCTATGGGAAGTACTCACATCCTAACACCTCTGGTCCAACCAAAACAAACACAAGAAACCCTCTGAGAATTGCACTTAGTCTGACCCCTCTGGTTTATCTTTTTCATAGACTCTCTGAGTAATCGATCACCATCAATTCCCCTTATAGTATCATATTGGTAATTAAAGATGCTCTGTGAAAGCACTCAACATCCAATTCCCTCTATGGTCTGAATCGGGGAACTAAAAACACTCTAATAAAGCACTTATGTCCATTCCCCCTATGATCTCGCATTGTAATAGTAAATAGACACTATGTAGAAGCCCTCAACGTCCATTCTCCTCGTGGTCTACTACACCAGGTTCACACGGCCCTGTGTAAGTCAAACGAGCATAGCGATATATAACGGCCAAAGTATACCTCAAGAAATTCTTGGCTAAACAATATAAAATATAACAACATGTCAGATAAATAATATCAATCCATCATATCAGCACTAGGAATGGAGAGAAAGCAGCCTAACTGGCTAAGAAAGACCAAACAATCATAAAAAATACAAGCATGGGAAACACATCCATATCATTGGAAATAAATCTATTCACATTCAATGTACCTCTAATCAAGAATATAAATCATAGAAGGAAATAATAAGGTTAAAACCATAAACACACAATACCCCGAATTGGGTATTAGGAACTCTCGCACATATAACTGAAACACTATCTGTGGAAAGGCACAAACCACCAACCTTGGTAATGTAGGATCGATATACCCAGGTTTCATCCTTTGGATCGACCTATAACATGGATGATCTACCAAAATGTCTAAAATGATCAACTGAGGATAACTCACCAGAGAAGAGAAATCATGAAATGAGGTTCAAGAATAAGAGAGAACTCACCAATGCAATTCCATCGTAAGTAAAGGAGTTTGATTCAGAGAACAAATGATTCATCGGGGGATCAGGGAAGGATATGTGCCATACAAACACTCTCGGTTAAAGAAGGTCAATAAGAAAACACTTATTCTAATTATACGTGACCCCTGGTTCATTTATTAAAAAACTTACAGGGTGTGTACTTGCCCTTACCGAACCCCGCATTAGGCTTTCTTCAGGTCACCACACATGGCTGTGTGTTTGGATGTTAGATGACTATCACATGGATATGTGCTACAAAAGCGTACACGATGTATACATATAAGTACACGATGTGTACTTCAAAAAAGATCAAGAACAACCTATTTTTCCCAAACACCTGAAAATAGAAAACATACCATAAAAACGGATCTGGGTTCTTACAAAGATCTCCCTTATAGAAATTCATCCTCGAATTTCACTAGAAAGGCGGCATAGAAAAATAAACCTAAAAAAAGCTCTGAACACTATGATCATACATCGACTCCCCTCTACCAGGCCTTGTCATGTACTCAACTATGCTTCCATAGCACTCGTACCAGAGGAACAGACCAACCACAGATAACTTTTGTACCTCGATCAACAATCAAGATAGGATACTCCTCGAACGAGGATTTCACCTCAAACTCAACCTCCTTGGATTGAAAAATATGAGACGGGTGTGAGAAGTGACGTCGAAGATGGGAAACGTAGAAGACATCATGCACAGCCCGATACCTCCAAGGTATCTACAACCGATTGGCAATAGGCCCGACTCTCTCCAACACCTCAAAGGGCCCAACGTACCTTGGTGAAAGATTAACATGTATCCTAATCCTCATGTTTCCCAACCATGGTGTGACATGAAGGAAAACATGATCCCTGACCTCGAACTCCAGATGTCGTCTCTGTCGTTCAGCATAAGGCTTCTGTCGAGACTCTTTAGTATCCATCCACTTCTAAATCAACTCTATCTACTCGATGGTCTCCTGGACAAGATGAGGGCCCAACCTAACTATCTCTCCTACCTCCATCTGATATAAGGGTGATCATAATTGAATACCATACCAAGCATCATAAGGATCCATATGAATAGTTGATTGAAATCTATTATTGTAGAAAAACTCCAAAAAACGTATGTGCTTCTCTAAAGAATCACCAAAATATAGGATGCATGCTCCAAGAATGTCCTGAAGCACCTGAACCCTACACTCAGACTGACCTTCTATATTTGGATGTTAAGATGTACTCAGAAGAACATGTGTACCCAAATCCTTCTGAAGTCCCTTCCAGACCCGAGAAGTAAAACGGGCATCCCTGTTTGAAAACATATGGTGCAGAACTCCATGTAAACACACAATATCTCAGATGTAAAACCATCCCAAATCATCAAAACTGAAGGTCTCCATAATCAAAAAGAAGTGAGAAACCTTCGTGAGTCTATCAATGAAAAACCAAACGACATCATTCCCTCGAGGCCACATCGGTAAACCCATCCTGAATTCCATCGCGACAGCATTTCATTTCCACTCAGGAATGGGTAACAGATGAAAAATCCATGATGGTCCCTGATTCTTCACATTAACCTGCTGAAAGGTGGAACTCCTCCTGAAGAAACTAGAAATATCTCTCACAATACCGAGCCACCAATACTTACGATGTAGATCACGATACATATTATTTATTCCAGGATGAACTGTCCAAATAGAGAAATGAATGTCTCCCATCAGCTCCTCGCGTATGTCCGCTCGCACCCATACGTGCCATTGAAGACGCAAGATATCATCCTCTCCTCTGGTACATCTTGGAACAGGGTCCTCTCCTAACACACTTTTCTATAGGATTCTAAATTCGATAGCTTTCTCATTCTCACTTGATTAAGTAAAGTGTAGGTAACAACTACAGAAGAAATAAATGTCTTCCCATGCCTGTCATGAACCTCCAAATGCAAATCAAAGAACAGAGCCATAAGCTTCCACTCACTACTGGCCTCCTGAACTTCCAGTATCAGAGTCCTCCTAGTCAATGCATCAGCCACAATGTTTCCCTTTCCAAGTATGTAGGCAAGTTCACAGTGAAAATAATAAAGGTACTCAACCCACCTTCATTCTATAAAATTCAGGCCACGCTGAGTGAAAATATATTTGAGACATTTATGGTCAGTGAAAACCACAAAAAGCTCTCCCAATATCTAGTGTCTCCAAAAACATAAATCATGAATAACTATAGCCATCTCCAGATCATGTGTCGGGTAGTTCCTCTCACGCGGCGTTATCTACCGCGACCCATACGCAACAACCCTTCCCCCTGCATAAGCACCGTTCCCAGCCTGATACCTAATGCATCACAATAAATAGTATTGCTCTTGCCCAGATCTGAAAATACAAGTATCGGTGATGAACTGAACCTCCATTTTAACTCTTGAAAGGTTTACTTGAAAGAATCTTCCCACATGAACCTTTCCACCTTTTTAGTCAGGCCCATCAGTGGTGCTGCTAAGCATGAAAATTCATGTATTAAACGTTCTTAGTAACTATCCATCCCTAGAAAACTCTGTACCTCAAAGACATTCTTTATATTCCCCCAAGAAACTACTCCTCTCACTTTATCTAGGTATAATGATACTCCTTTCACTGAGATAACATGACCCAAGAAATAAATCGTGTCCTTCCAAAAGTGGCATTTTTATAGCTTAGAATATAATTGATTCTCTATCAGTTTACTAAAAATAATCATAAGATGTGTGGCATGGTTGTGTCGAGTGTCTGAGTACACCAATATATCATCCACGGAGACTACCACGAAAGAATCCAAGTATGGATGGAACACTAGGTTTGTTAGTTCCATGAAAACTACAGGCACATTCGGGAGACCGAACGGCATAACCACATACTTGTATATACCATACCTACTCCAAAAGTCTGTAATAGGTACATCAGATGGTCTAACGTGCAATTGATTGTAACCGGATATGAAGTCAATATTCGAGAACACCTGGGCTCCTAGAAGTTGATCACCGAGATCATCAATCCTCAGCAAGGGATATCAGTTCATGACCATCAACTGGTTCTACTTACGATAATCCACAAAAACTAGAAGGGTACCGTCTGCCTTATTCACAAACCGGATAGGAGAACCCCAAGGAAAAGTACTTGGTCAATGAAACCTTTTCCAGAAACTCCTCCAACATTTTCTTGAGCTCTTCAAACTCATGTGTAGCCATTATATATGGTGTAATGGACACTATTACCTCACGTAGCATGAGCTCAATAGGAAAGTCTACCTCACACTCTAGAGGCAAACTTTAAAGGTCCTTTTTGGAAAGACATCCCTAAAACGATCCTCCATTGGAAGAAACTCCATCTGTGAAGTCCCATGGTCATCCATATACAAACACGAAAACTAGGCTAAAACTCCTCCCAATATATGATTCTTGGGTCAATCTCTACTCACATAAACATCCCACTCTCCCTTATGAAAAAATGATCTTCCCTCTGGTGACGTGAAACTCACCCTATGATGATAGAAATTGAAAACTGCGTGGAAGGGAAGTAACCAGTCCATTCAGAAAATGAAATCATATCCTATCATATATAGGATATAAAGTTCCCATAGGAAGTGACACCCACTAACCTCAAGAGGTGACTCTTTCACTGACATATAATAGTCGTTCTTGTCCCCAACAGTGTGTCTAGTGTCAAGATATCGGCAGAAGAAACGATATCGAGCCCAAGGCTCTCCACAAAAGCAACATATATAAAGATATGGGAATCCCATATATCAAAAAGAGAAGAAGCTAAAAGTGAGGCAACTAGGTCCATACCTCAAACTATAGAGAATCTGGGATCCTTCTCTTATAGGTTCTACTCCACTGATAATGTCTAACCTTCATTGTGGTCTTGTAACAAAACCTTACCACACTGAGATGATCCACCCTATTGTCACTGAAATCCTAGAGACATGATACCATGACCATGAACTCCACCTCATCTTAAATGTCTATAAGAACTAAAGTTCCTAGACTGGGGAGAAACAGGTGGTTCTGCTCCCTAATTAGGAGTCATAGAAGAACCTCTATCACCAGATGTTTGGGAGAAGAACTGACAGAAGTGCTGAAGATGGCCCATCTTACCGCATGATCGGCATTCCACTGGGTATATTGGGCAATGTGGCCTCATATGACTGCTCTTCCCACACTTGTATCACACCACATGGCTACCAAAAGATTTTTATCATCTCCTCATATCTCCGCATGTCGACTCCCTACGGTGCTTCCTACTATCAGTTGGAGGGATACCAACTTCGGATGTCCAAACTCCCTAGCTCACAAATATAGAATCCCTCAAATTGTGCTATGTGATAGGTGTATGGTTGACTATAGAAGTGTTGGAAGTCAACCTAAAGATGTTCACTTGAGATCAGATATCTTGCCTGCGACCATTTTCAAACATCTCTTCTAGAAATAATACATTACCTCCTAGAATAGGTGTGAATCATTGAATCACTATGAAGCGAGAAGAATACTCCATAACTGAAAGTGTAACTTATTATAGACTCATTAACTCCTAGTCTCAATCGGCTATCAAGGTCTCTGGGTAGAATTAGTCATAGAAGGAATTATGGAAATCATCTCATGCTATAACTTACTGGAATTCTACCTGTGAGATCACATCCCACCATCCCTTGGTAGAGTCCCGAAGCATATACGTAGCAAGCTTCACTCTCTTCTCTGGAGATGTCTCCAGATGCTCGATGATAGAAAGCATGACTTCTAACCATGACTAGGTATCCTGAGGTCCTCTTTCCCCTATGAAGGTGGAAAGATGCTACTACAGGAAAACCCATATCTACTCTGCCATAGTAGGGGCATGATGTAGTGCTTCTTGGATGGTCTGCATGAACCTCATAAAGCCTTCATAGAACTATGCATCAGCACATGTGTCCGGAATGACGGTTGGTGAAAATACTGGCATAGCTGGAGGATCAGCTGGTAGTCCCTAATCAGTCATATCTGGTGTCTGATCATTGCCCTGTAACTGGCGGACAACCATAGGACGTCTCGGTGTCATGAATGTACAATTTCAAGCACAAACCTTAGATCATGATTAACAAGGGATGAAACATAGATGTGTAAGAATGGAAATATAATAAAAGAAGCATTCAGGTTTTATAAACCATGGATAAAAAACCTTTATAATGCCTACACAGCGTGTTCCCTTAAGCCTCTACAAGGGCTTGTACTTCTGCCAACCTTGGTCGTGTAACACCCCATACACACAGTGTGTTGTCCTAACACACAACGTGCACTTGAATCCTCTTTACCTGTTAGAGTTATTCTACACGGCTAAGCCACACGGTTCTCCTAGAACAAGACTACATGAAATATTATTACCAGGCACATCATGTACTAGATGAACCTCACTGACTCGTGTTGTTAGTGTAAGAACCTGGTTCATAGTTTTGAGGTACGGGTTTCTTCTTTTCTATTTTCCTTAAGGGTTATTGAGAAAATAAGGAAAATGGGGGAAAATCCAAAACATTGGGACTACATGCAGTGTACTTCTCCACACGCCATGTACTTTGGCCGTGTGGGATGAGTACATGGGGTGTGCAGCCATGCTGGCGATGAAATGTGTAAAAACTGACAACACGCCGGGTAGTGGGTATTTACACGCTGTGTAGTCAGTTGGTAAGTGATGAGTAAGGCGGTGGAGGAAGTCGCCGGCTGAGCGATGGTACACTGCGTGTAATCCGGAAAAACATGTTGTCTGCTTATGTTGACTGATGAACAGTGCCATGCTGGCGATAAGCCGCCATAAGAATGGTTAAAAAATGGGAAGTACACGCCGTGTAGTATGTTTTTTTTGCTTTAATCAGGCAGTAGCCTCCCCTGTTCATAGAGAAGGATTAGAACTGGAGGAGGAGTTGGGAGACAGGGCCGAACCTTTGAGGAGATCCAGATCACATTCTAGGAATCCATTTCCATCTCTGTTGATCTCGTTGGGATCGTACGGGAAATCCTATCCTTCTCCATAAGCCCTTCGTACCCATTCTTTCCCAAGGGAACGTTATTTACGTTTGAACGAGTTTTATTCTAACCTAGATCTATGTCTTCTTTGGGAATTTCTGTATGCGAAGTTCATGTATACCGTTCATGGGTGTTTGCGGTAGGTGGCTTGGTGTTTAAATTCCAACTGTTGTGCGTTTTTGTGTGCTGTTGAGCCACGAACCCATGTTGGGGTGTCGTGTGGCTTAGGCCTTGGCTGTTTTGAATACCTAAAATTTAATATGTAATTAAATGTGATAGTAAATTATTGTGTGGGATCACTGCTTGGATCCAGGACCACCCTGGGGGTGCGTTCCTCTATTTAGCCATTTGGCCAGGATACCCGAGGGTATGCAATTGAAATAATGTTATTGAATTTCCTTGAGAGGAATTTCATGTGTATTTCTTGTTTATATGTTGGGAATGTCCTGGTTACTTTCTTAGCCTATGGTCAGTGCTTTACTTAACATGAGGGAAGTGTTACCTTTAGCCTAAGGGCAGTGGTTATTTTAGCCTAAGGGAAACTTCTTTCATGCCTGTGGGAAAAATACTTTGTGCCTGAGGGAGACACTTCGTATGCCTGAGGGTAATATCTGTTATGCCTATGAGCAACTAACTACGGGTTATGATTCTGATTAAGTAAGGGTAAGAGTTTACATGTCTGGGGACACTGACTATATAATTAGAGCATTCTCCGAGGTGATGTCTAATATTAAATGGTTAAAATGAATAATAAAATGGATATATAATTGGTAAAGTTAGTTACTTTTGAGTACTTCATAGTTTATTGAATTTTCCTACTGCACACTTCTGTTTCATATTTATCACACAGTCGGGCACGAGCCTTTGGTGGGTGCCTACTGAGATTTATTTCTCATACCTCGTTTGGGTCATGTCTTATTCCCAAACAGACTATGTTGCTGCAAGTGTGGATTAGGGCAAGGGTCCCTATATAGGTATGTTATTATTGCTGAGGAGTAGGGGAGCATGGGACCAAGCTTAGCCTCGCGATGCTTCTGGCTGTTTTGTTTTTTTTTTTGATGTACACTGTACTCTGTATTGTACTGTACTATATTGCTATGTAACTTGTTCTGGTTGTTTTCATAGAACATGAGACATGTTGCATCATTATCTATATAACTGTTGGTTATCTTTTACTGCTTCTATTGTATGTAGTATATTTAAATTTTTCTACACTACACTTTGACAAATGAGGGCCTAGTTTCCCCACTATCAGACGTGGGCCCTTGCTTCTAGTCAGTAGCCTTTGGCGTTTATGGAATTGCGCATGAGGTCATGTGTCCAACCAGGTTCAGGGCACCCGTTTAGTGGCACCCGAGCCTGGGACATTACAGAGTTGTATAAAAGTGTTTCTTTTCTTCGACATACTATTTGGAGCCTTAGTCATGGATATGATGGGATTGGTCGTTGGTAATAAGTTTTTCCTGGGCGTAGCTAACCCGTGTAATGGGAAAAGCCAGTCTACCTCAGCAATTGAAATTGATTTTTCAATGTTACTATTGATTTGATTCACCATTGGGTGACACACTTGTGATTGTGCTTTTTATATCTTATCTATGGGTTCTATTTAGATGAAACCCGGTGAGTTGAGGGTATCCCATCTCATGTATAATTTAGGAACATGTTAGAAACACATGCCATTAATTGTTCAATTCCATGTTGGCACATTAAAAATTGCATGTTATTCCGATAGTTGTTGTTCTAGAAAAGAATGTTGTTGTGATGGCTGCTTTGATGAATATTTGCTATGTGATAGGGTATGTTTGTGTGAGGCCTTAGAAGAATGAATGCCAAAACTTGGGTTTATGAGGTGTATGGACCCTCATTGACTGGAATTTGGTGGATCATTGGCTGTTTACCGTATTTATAACTCAGATAAGATTCCAAACCTTGATTCGCATGGAGTATGGGCCCTCACAGTTCAGAATTTTGCACTAACGTGTGATTCAGTGGTTTTTCTGGGTTCCAGAGTAGTATCTGAGGCTTACTGTTCAGAAAACCCAGGATACACGCCGTGTAGTTCCTTACACACACACAGTGTGTTCTTCTATTCGGGAAGAAAAGAAAACTTTTTAAGTACATGTCGTGTACCCTCTCTACACATTATGTAGTCTCTTTCTCTGTCATAGACCGTGTGGGCGGGGACACGGGGAAGGGAAATGCATTGGGGAAAAACCTCGTGTACCATATGTACATGTCGTGTAGTGTTGACCCTGAGTCCACCCGTGTAATTCACAAACACGGACAGAGGAGACCTTAAGACATACACGCCGTGTCCACTATAGAACACGCTGTGTAGTCTGACCTAGGATCCGGCAGTATAACTAACAACACAGGTCAGTGTAATCCTTCCGTGCACACGTTGTGTATTTATGGAACATGTCGTGTAGTGTAAGCCATGTATCTGGCCATTTAACTAACAACACAGGTTGGTGGAGATCGTCCATTACACACCTTGTGCCTGAGGGACACGCCATGTAGTCTTGTCCGAGGACAGACTGTGTGGACTTATCCATGTGTATGGGAAACGGGGTGGTGTACACGCCATGTGTGGGTGAAACACACCATGTAGTATCAAGATGAGTATTCATCCGTGTCACGAATGACACGGGAAGTTGGAAAATTACACCATACACGCCATGTAGATAATATACACGCTGTATAGTTTTTTTCAACGGGAGTTATGTGGCTTAGCCATGTAGAAGGACCCAGGCAGGGGAAGAGAAGTCAGGTACACGTCATGTAGTCAGTATACATGCCATGTAGTCTTGTTTTGGAAATCATGAATTCCTTCTTCCTCTTTCTCCCCTTTTGGTCCCTTCGTTTTTCAGTCTTTGATAATCCTGATCTAAGGTGTCTGTTTGACCTTGTAGAGTCATGCCTCCAAGAAGACCACACTTTGTTCGCCAAGAGAGTGGCAACGAGTATACTCCAGAGATGGTGGGCCATGGGATACGATTTGATCCTCTAGATGTGCCAGATGCGGACCCGGCCATTATACCAGACATAGGCATGGACACACAGATCCATGAAGGCTTTATGCGGTTCATGCAGTCCTTTCAGGGCGCACAGTCTGCTGCCACATCTATGGCTGAGCTGACTCATATATTCCAGCTGCAGCATCCGCCTATGTTTTCAGGGGATGGCGGACCACAGGCTATGGAGTCTTGGATGGGATCTATGCAGACTATTTTCGAGCATCTTAAGACACCTCCTGGGCGGAGGGTCAAGCTCGCGACTTATATTATGTGTGATTCCGCCAAGCGGTGGTGGGATGTTACCACTCAGACAGAGCATCACGAAGACATGGCGTGGGAATATTTTCAGACATCCTTCTATGACTTCTTCTTCCCAGAGACACTGAGGGAATATAGAGATTGAGAGTTCATGAACCTGTAGTAGAGCGCTATGTATGTGATGGATTATTCTGTTCATTTCACCGAGCTTCAGTGTTTTACACCCGTTCTAGTGGGTGATTAGACGTTGAGGGCTTGACGCTTTGAGGAAAGACTTCATTATGACTTCTGAGCACTGGTGAATGTTTTATAGTTGCGTCCAGTACATGCTATTGTATACCAGGAACTTATTACATACAGGAACCTTCGGGAAGCTAGTGGTGCAGGACAAGGTGGTTCGGCACCAGTTTCTGGTACTATTTCTGCTGATAAGAGGAAGAGGCAGATGGATTTCTCTCACGGTGGATGTACCATCCAGAAGAATGTTTCAGGTAGTCACGTCATGTGCTACCAGTGTGGTATGGAGGGGAACAGGAAACTGCGGTGTCCACGTGATCTAATGGAGTTCCGAGTTTTGTGGCAAGGTGGTTCAACTGCAGTGCTTTAACAGGGCATTTCCACCAATGGCTAGTGAGAGGGGTTCTGTACAGACTCCGCATGCGGGGGCAGGACCAGCAGCGTCTTACCAGTCGGAAAACTAGAAAACGTCTGTTGTGCAAGTAGGGATGGTGGTTGTGTCCATGGTAGCCAAACACCAGGATATCAGAGGCAACAGGGCGGGACATCTCAGGGTAGCCAGGCTGTGTCACAGGGCCGCAACACTGGGCAGGCATATGCAGTGCAACATACCCAGCAGGAGCCGGATCCCTGACCATCTACAATCAGAGGTACTATTATAGTAGCTTCTGTTTTATCTTCTATAATTTTCAATACAAGGTATACACATAGCTTTATATATGTGCCTTTTGTGAAGAGACTGGGCTATGTGTTTCTCCTTCTGTTGTTATTATGACGCTAGACACTCCGTTGGGAATTAGAATGGCTGGTTCACATCAGTGTAAGGAGTTCCCCCTTGAGGTTGGTGGGTTTCACTTCCAATGGGACCTCTATGTCATAGTGATGAAGAGCTATGATGTCATTCATGGGAGGGACTGGTTGGTTCCCTTTCGAGCCTTTGTGGAAACCTATTGTCGCAGTGTGAGTTTCACGTCACCAGAGGGCGGAGAGTTTCTATGAAAAGGTGAATGGGATTATCAGGCGAGTAGAGATGGAACAGAGCATCGTGGGCGAGGTGGAGTCCCATCCTAGGTTGCGAGTTTATATCTGGATGATCAGGGGAATTTTCGGACGGATTTTCCCCAAGTGGTTGATCATTTCAGGGATGTCTTCCCGGATGAATTTTCGGGTCTACCTCCAAAGTGTGAGGTTGATTTCTCTATTGAGCTTGTTCTAGGGGCAACACCTGTGTTCGTTCATCCTTATAGGATGGCTACACCAGAGTTTCAAGAGCTCAAGTGATAGTTAGAGGAATGAAAGTAAAATTATTTCATTCGACCTAGTACTTATCCTTGGGGTTCGCCAGCCCTCTTTTCTATGAAGGCATACGGTACCCTCAGACTCCGTGTGGATTATTGGAAACTGAACTAGCTGACGGTTAAGAACCAATATCCCTTGCCAAGGATTGATGATATTTTTGATCAACATCATGGAGCACGTGTAACACCCCAAGATTGTATGAAAAATATTCTTTTTGATTTATTTGATGTCATGTGTTTTATTCTACAACAAGATAATCTTGTTATATACGCCACACTGTATTAGCTTGAAGTATACGAAACACTATTCTTAGATTGTGTTACACACAATTTCAAGTTCATTTTATAATATTCATTCCACACAACATTGAGTGTATATATATATATATTCAATGTAGAAATGAAATATGGTTGGATTCTTTTATACAAAATAATAAAGGATTCTTGCACAACACGCAACCCTGACTCGGCTTGCATTACACGCAATCACAACCTTCCTCAATAGCGTGTGTTGTACCCAATACCAGGTCTTACTAAACCACGATATACTATTATAATATTATTATGAACTAGCCGTTATGAATATTATTAACTAAATTTAGAATTTTATAACATTATTATTAATCTTACACATTTTCTATAACATGGTATAAGAACAAAATAAATTTTTCGGGTAAAATAAGTATTTTTAAAAAAATGCAGTTTTTCCACCTTTTGATGGTGCACCCACTTTAAATATAGTTTTTGACGTGTTTATGAATTCAATTTTACAAAATAAAATTCTTCTTTTGGATCAGGATATAAAAATTTACATTGGATAAAGTTTTGATATTATTCTGATAACTTTCATATTTTAATTAATAGTAAAAACACGCTATATTATAATTAAAAACATCTTTTTTCATCATAATTATTTATATGGTTAAATTATAATATTGAATGTTTTTAAAGTATAAAAATAATATATTTTTACCATTTAATATAATTTATGTCATTTTCATTGATTTTACCTTTAATTCCTAGGTGAAATCAATTCAATCTTTTGCAATGTTTTAAACAAAAACCCATTTTCTTTTGACAACGGGATTAATTTTAATTTAATTTCTGAAACTATTGTGTATTGAATTTCGAAATTTGGATTCCATATTTGGAATCAGTGGGTCCAAATTATGTTAATAGGCTACATTTTATTTTTGGGAATTATGAAAAGTAACTACGGTAAATTTTATTTACCATAGTTAAAGGTAAATTGGGTAATTAAGGGTAAATATAATATTATAAAATTACCCTAAAACATGCCAAAATTCTATTGGATGACTAAAACTCGACCCATATCACCTAAGGGTCGGATTAGATTCATTTAATGGACTTTGTTCCATGAAAATAATTTAATTATTCTAAAAACCAAAGAAAGTGACAACATGTCACTCTCTTAAATCTTATAAGTATAATAATTTTAATTTAGTGATAAACATCATGAAACATAGAACATGAATAGTTTCCAGAAAGCTAATAAAATTATCTACATCATATGAATTTATTTATAATTTTTAGGTATTAAATAATTATCATTAATTATGACACAATAGTGATGCGGAAATTGTTTATCTAGTGAAAAATCAAGAATATAGTTTTTATTAAACTAATAGTGACCATAATGTGCACAAAACCCGGACCAAAACTTATTTTCCATATAAATGTAAACCATAATCATCCAATGGTATAATATTTGACCATTTGGGGCCTTATAAAAGCGATTATGACAATTATATTATTTTATTTTAAATGATGCCAAAGTTTTCACCATCATAATTTAATAAATATAACAATTTAAATATTGTTGTTTTAAGATGATAAATTGGAGTAAAAGTTTTATTGTGAAAGTTAATAGATTTATCGTAATCATAGGATTTTATTATTAATTTTTATGCTACAAATAATTATATTAAATAATTATAAAAAAATGTTGTAGTAATTATTTTATTATGAGATAAACAAAATAAATGGTTTTAAAATTAATAAAATAAATATTATATGAACTATTTATTGTTCTACACTAATTTTCTAGATACATATGACCTTCTATGAAACTATTAAATATGTTATTTTGAATATTTCTTTTGTTGAGAGTTTATTTAAATTCAAATAAATGAATTGTGTCAAAATTGACACTATTGTTATTTTATAAAAATAACATATTATTAAATTGTTTAAAAATCACAAAAATATTTAAAAATTATAAATTGAAATTTATTTAGTCTAAAATTTCATAAAGTATCCTATTATGGAAAATTAACAACACATAAGTGAATATTTATAACCATTTAAAAATTTTAATTTTTTGAAAACAATTAAACTTAAATAGATTAAATAAGGATAAATCAAAATGATAAGGTTTAAAATAAGATCCAAACATGTATAAATTTGATTGGTGGATAATATTACAACCATATCTCATCAAATCTTAGAATATAAGTCATTTTTTGAGGTTTTTAGGTGGCTTTATATTTATTATAAATTAATATTATTTAGAATTTCAAAGGTGCCCCTCTCCTCCCTTATAAAAGGGAACCTCCTTACTCTCCTCCTCACACAAATTTGAGCCTTAAAGCTCGGCCAACCCCTTCCCATTTCACTTCCCCACTTCCCTAGAAACATACTAGAGGTCCTGGTCTTCTTCAAAGACCAATTTTAGTGCCCTAAGAGGAGGTCACAAAGGGGCGCTTCAAAGAAGAGGCAATGTCCGTTACCGATTATTTCAACTTTATTTCTTCTTCTACTTCTTCTTCTTTAGTTGTTTCATTATGAAGTAATAACATCAGTATAACTAATATAATGATATGTTATTATAATTATGAAACAACCCTATTTTAGCATCTATCCATCCTACGGAAAATGAAATCACCGCACGTGCGTACGTACGGAATACCGTCTCCACGCCGTGGTGTAATCTATTTTCTACCCCCACCTTAATTGGATGGGTATAATGGTGTAAATAATGACTATATATTATTATTGTAAATTGATACTGATTATTAAATAGTACACATACACTCCAATACAATTACATGACAACGTTATCATCGCTCGTGCGTACGTACGGATTACCGTCTCCACTATGCGATGAGATTCATTTTCCATGTTAAAAAATCAAGAATTATTATAAAATATATATAATAAGTAATAATGAAATATATGAAATAATAATGATACTGGATTTATGTACATATATATGTATGTCATATACTTAATTCCATTCAATTAAATAAGGAAACGAAAATAGCGTTCATGCGTACGTACGGCCTACCGTCTCCATTAACGGTGTATTTCTTTCCATTTATCGATATATTATATATATATATATATATACATATTCTGAATATATATTATATATAAATCATGTTTGAAATTATGAATGTAAGTAATCATGATCTAAGTAATCATATGAATAATTACAAGTTAAAACACGAACGACAAATGAAACGATTTTACCCAAAACGCTACTTTAACATGAATTTACAAAAGAACGGGTAATATAAAGTCATTAGTGGACCATATATGATATAATAACAATTGATAAGATTATGTAATAAGTAAATGACATTATTTAAATCATTATACAGGATGTTTGGATATGTACGATGCATATAAGACCTAAGGGAAGGGATAATTATTCCAATCTCATTCTTATCCGAGATTGTTTATTTGTAAGTATTTACTGGGGTTATGATTATTATCCATGTCCACATGTTCTCAAAATGTTTTCATAAAATTTTTATTTTTCTTCCATGTATGTTTAAATTCATTTTTACCCTTTTCTACTTTTACCACATCGTATGGAAGGAATCTTTCTTTTACGAGGTACTTTTTGACTTTTCCAACAAAAGTACGAGAAGAATGTTATTTTTATCTTATACGGCATGAAAGTTTTTTTACGGTTTTTAAAAATCCATATTTTCATGAAGCATCCTCCAAACGATTTCATGACTATTTTAAAAAAAATATTTTTCTTTTAAAATTTCTTGACGTTTTGTGAAAAGAAATTGATTTTGAAGAAAAAAGGATATTTTCCTCAAGAATTCATTTCAAGTGTTTTATCAAAACCATTTACCATATAAAATGACATTATTTCATATGTGTATGTTTCAAGTATCATGTCTCTATGATTTATATGGTTTCACTTTTCTTATTATGAAATGATATCCATTTCTTTTATATAGATTATGTGATGATGGGATGATGTTTATGAAACCCATTTTATTTGTTGGGTTATTATGAAGAATGTATGTTTATTTTGTGGAACAAGTAATAATGATATCATTATGAGATGGGTGGGACCTATATCTCCCTCCAATTAATTGGGTAATGATTTATATCTCATGAGATATACATGGATGGAACGGCAAGTTAAACTGGTTCAGTAATACAGGACTGGAACAAGGAGTGAACTCGATTCAGAAAGGGACTTTGTCCACTAATATGGTCTTGGAAGCAATGCCTTGGTTACTATGGAAATCATATCATGTGCTTAATGGTTTTCCACAATTACATGTTTAATTCCCATTATATTTTATCATGATTAATATTTCTTTATGATCTATGCCTTACGTACTGCCATTTTTTATGTCATTACTCAAGATTTCGATGTTTAAACATTATGTTCATGATTTTAGGTTCAAATGTATATGGTTTGTTTTATTTTCTCCATGCTTACCCTTACTGATCATTTGAGCCCATCCTTTATCTATTTTCTTTTCCCCAGGATTTAAAGAAAGGTTTTAGGTAAGAAAACAAAAGGGGGAGATCTTTATGGGAGATGTTGATGATCTTTCACCATGATTAGAAGATTATTTACCATGTTTCCAAAGAAACTAAACTATTACGGTCCTTTGGTGTCTGTTTTTGTTATGTATTAAGCATTCTGCAAAAGTATTGCAATGTCCATGTATGTCAGGATTTGGGTCTCTATAGTTGGTATCAGAGGAAAGGTTTAGTCAACCTTTGGAAACTAGGATGCGAGAACTTTAGTGAGATCCCTAGAGATATTTCTAACGTAAGTATAGGTATTTCCCTAAGGATAAGTATAAGTATAGGTTATAGTCCTTGAATTACAGTAACGATCTTAGAATTAATCTTAAGATGTTAGATGTTGAAGGTACTCCCCCTTTATTATGTTGTTTTTCCTAGCATGATTTTTTCCTCTCACCTTATTCTTTTTGGGTATTAGACGATGGCTGGAACCTGAAGGAACTGTGTTGATCAATGCAATGGAAAATGCAATGATTGTCCTCCGGAACAAACAAATTTTATGGGATATGGAGTGAAAAATATTATTGTTATACTTACACAAGCTATGAATCATTCTGGACTTCCAAATGAGCAGAGAAGGGAACAACATTATATTGAGTCCTTCATGAGGAAACGTCCACCTTCTTTCAGTGGGTCTTCTAGTCCACTTGTTGCTGAAAAATGGATCAGTACCACTGAAAATATATTTTTAGTTCTTCAATGTTCTGAACATGATAAAGTCATCTTAGCAGTATATCTTTTCGAAGGTAAAGCTGATCAATGGTGGAATCTTATCAAGAATACGAGGCCAAGAGATGAAATTGAGTCCATGGAATGAGACGAGTTCAAGAACTTATTTTTCAATAAGTACATTCCTCGTATTCTTCGAAAAAAGATAGAGAAGGAGTTTCTTGAACTAAAGCAAAAGGATGATGAATCTGTTGGTGTATACAAAGTGAATTTTACAAGGCTTGCATGGTATGCATCTCGCTTTATCATCCAACCTGAAAGTAAAGTTGATCGATTCTTCAGGGGCTTAAAACCAAATCTTCAAAGGGCATTAGATATAAGAGACTTCAATAGCTATGAAGAAATTGGGAATTGTGCTATCAAGGTAGATATGTAAGTTGGTTTTACTTATCCATCTCATAGTTTTGACAAGAAATGAAAGATGGAGTTCAAGGAGAAATCTCTAAATAATGGTGAAAAGAAGAAGAATGTTTCTTTATGCTCAAAGTGTGGAAAGAAGCATGGTGGAGATTGTTTTAAAGGGACTAGAAAATGTTTTAAGTGTGGAAAAGAAGTTCATCGAGCAGCTGAGAGTCGAAGTAATGGAAAAAGGGTTTCTAATGATGTGAATAACGAAAATAATGCAGATAACGCACCACCAACACTTCATTGCTTCAAGTGCAAGGAAATGGGGAATTATGCTAATAAATTCCCTAATCCAAGGGTTAGTGATGATCGACATGAGCAACCACTTAAGGAAAAGGAAAAAGGGAAGTCACATGCGATCACTATTGGCAATGTTGAATATTAGAACGATGTGGTGGAATGATTAAGTGTTTATGTAATGGGATTCCAAAATAATGTTGTATATAGTATCGTGGAATATTGGAATATTTATGTATTGGTCTATTGTGGTTTTAAATAATTTTATGGTACAATAACCATGGAATGTGATTGAGATATTTTTGGAAAAAAAGATGATATGTGCATAATGAAGGGATAAGGAGAAAATGAAATTTTTGACAGTATTCATGAGCTCATGACTGATATACGGAAATAGTTATATCATGATTTGAGGTTTTGGTATGTGAAAAGAGTTAACTTTTGACAGCACTCATGTTTTCACTAAGATTCAATGGCTATTCAATTTTCAATAGAATACATGATTAAGGCTTTCAAATGTTTGGAATGTGACCAACAAGACATATCTCATGATATATGGGGATCAACGATGGTATTAACATGCTTGTTATATGAACTCTTTGGTAATCATTTTCACTATAATATGAGATTGGACAGTAGTATATTGGATAAGCCTAAAAATTGGAATGGATTGTGTTGGACATAAGTTAGTATTGTTTAAGGATAGAATTTTGTTTTCGATATTATTGATGGGATGTTATAGTAATGTAGTTTTAGAAAAAGGACAACCTGCAGGATGGGCGATAGCCCATCGCGTCGGACAAGGCTGTGGGAATAGAACCCACAACCCAAGTGCGAGTAGCCTTTATCGCCCACCACTGGCCTACAGGAAGTCCATGTTTAGTAGAAAATAGTTTTATTATATTAAGAAGTATGATATATGATGTATAAGTCCATTTTAGGAACCATATATGAATAATCTCACTATAGATGGACTTATGTATTTTTTTGACAACTTTTCTAACCTTTTGTTTGAGACAGATGGAATGACCCATCATTCTATCACATGATCTGCTAACAAATCACGAATGACAAATTCAACTTCATTTATTTAAGAGTTGAAGTGGAAATTTTCCAAAGAACGACCAACCGTGAGACTGTACAAAAATCACGAAAGTATTTCTTCTAATTCCAATTTCATCAACTTTAGGGAAATGATATTGAAAACCAAAAATTTTGTCCTAGTGCTCTTATATCCAATGAATCAGATGGTACCTTATATCTTCACAAATCTATGGCTTTTTGATTGTTTTCTTTTTCATAGCCATGTTCTCCACCACTCCCATCAGAACTTGATGGTTAGATTTTTCTTCCATATCCATATTTTCAACTATGTTCTCTTACATGGAAACCTAGTGATGAGTTAATTTGGGTAACCATTACATTTAATACTTTAGTTGTTAAATCCAAGTTTTGGTATTCCTTTTTACGATGTGGGTTTCTATAAATAGTAAATGATTTATAACCCTGATGAATTTCGAGGGAGAAATTCATTTTAAGGGGGTAGAATGTAACACCCCCATATTTTATGAAAAATATTTTTTTTAATTTATTTTATGTCATTTGTTTTATTCTAAAACATGATAATCTTGTGCTATACGCCACATTGTATTAGTTTGAAGTATACACAACACTATTCTTAACTTTTTTTACACACAATTTCAAGTTCGTTTTATAATAGTCATTCCACGCAACATTGAGTGTATATATATATATTCAATGTATAAATGAAATATGGATGGATTATATTATACGAAATAATAAAGGATTCTTTCAAAACATGAAACCCTGACTTGGCTTTCATTACACGCAATCACGACCTTCCTCGATAGCGTGTGTTGTACGCAATACCGGGTTTTACTAAACAACGATATATTATTATAATATTATTGTGAACTAGCTGTTATGAATAGTATTAACTAAATTTTAAATTTTATAACATTATTATTTATCTTACACATTTTCTAGATCATGGTATAAGAACAAAATAAAATTTTCAGGTAAAATAACTATTTTTTAAAATATGCAGTTTTGCCACCTTCTGATGGCGCACCCACTTTAAATCTAGTTTTTTACATATTTATAAATTAAATTTTACAAAATAAACTTCTACTTTTGAATCAGGATATAAAAATTTACATTGGATAAATTTTTGATATTATTCTGATAACTTTCATATTTTAATGAATACTAAAGACACACTATATTTTAATTAAAAACAAATTTTTTCATCATAATAATTTATATGGTTAAATTATAATATTGAATGGTTTTAAAGTATAAATAGAATATATTTTTACCATTTAATATAATTTATGTCTTTAGCATTGATTTTACCTTGAATTCGTAAGTTAAATCAATTCAATCTTTTGCAATGTTTTAAACAAAAACCCGTTTTCTTTCGACAACGAGATTAATTTTAATTTAATTTATGCAACTTTTGTGTGTTGAATTTCGAAAAATTGATTCCATATTTGGAATCAGTGGGTCCAAATTATGTTAATAGGCTACTTTTCATTTTTTGTAATTATGAATAGTAACTACGGTAATTTTTTTTACCATAGTTAAAGGTAAATCGGGTGATTAAGGCTAAATATAATATTATAAAATTACCCTAAAACATGCCAAAATTCTATTGGATGACTAAAATTCGACTCATATCACCTAAGGGTTGGATTATATTCATTTAATGGACTCTTGTCCATGAAAAAGTTTTAATAATTATTAGAACCAAAGAAAGTGACAACATGTCACTCTCTTAAATATTATAAGTATAATAATTTTAATTTAGTGATAAGCTTCATGAAACATAAAACATTAATAGTGTATAGAAATATACTAATATTATCTACATCATAGGAATTTATTTATAATTTTTAGGGATTAAATAATTATCATTATTTATGACACAATAGTGATGCAGAAATCGATTATCTAGTGAAAAATCAAGAATATAGTTTTTATTAAACTAATAGTGACCATAAAATGCACAACACCCCGACCAAAACTTATTGGTAATATAAATATATACCATAATCATCCAATGGTCGAATTTTTGACCATTTGGAGCCTTATAAAATCGATTATGACACTTATATTATTTTATTTTAAATCATGCCAAAGTTGTCACCTTCATAATTTAATAAATATAACAATTTAAATATTATGATTTTAAGATGATAAATTCTAATCAAAGTATTATTGTGAAGGTTAATAGATATATCTTCATCATAGGATTTTATTTTTAATTTTTATGCAAAAAATATGTATATTAAATAATTATACAATAATGATGTAGTAATTATTTTATTAAGAGATAAACAAACTAAATGGTTTTAAAAATAATAAAATAAATATAATATGAACTATTTAATGTTCTCCACTAACTTTATGGATACATATGACCTTTTATGAATCTATTAAATATGTTAGTTCTAATATATCCTCTGTTGAGATTTTATTGAAATTCAAATAAATGAATAGTTTCAAAATTGACTGTATTGTTAATTTATAAAAATAACATATTATTAAATTGTTTAAAAATCACAAAAATATTTAAAAATTATATATTGAAATTTATATAGTCTAAAATGTCATTATGTATCCAATTATGGAAAATTAACAACGCATAAGTGAATATTTATAACCATTTAAAATTTATAATTTTATTACCACAAATAAACATAATAGATTAAATAATAATAAATCAAAATTATAAGGTTTAAAATAAGATCAAAACATGTCTAAATTTGATTGTTTGATGAGAATTAAACCCTATCTCATCAAATCATAGAATATAAGTAATTTTTTGAGGTTTTTAAGTGGGGTTAGATTTATTATAAATTAATATTTTTCAGAATTCTAAGGGTGCCCCTCTCCTCCCTTATAAAAGGGAACCTCCTCCCTCCCCTCCTCACACCAATTTGAGCCTTCAATCGTGGACAAAATCTGCCCATTTAACTTTCTCACTTCCCTATAAACATCATAGAGGTCCTGGTCTTCTTCAATTCCAAATTTTAGTGCCCTAATAGGAGGTCTCAAAGAGGCGCTTCAAAGAAGAGGTAATGTCTGTTACCGATTCTTTCAACTTTATTTCTTCTTCTACTTCTTCTTCTTCTTTAGTTGTTTAATTATGAAGTAATAACATATGTAGAACTCATATACTGATATTTTATTATAAGTATGAAACAGACATATTTCACCATCTATCCATCCTACGGAAAATGGAATCATCGCGCGTGCGTACGTACGGAATACCGTCTCCACGCCGTGGTGTAATCTATTTTCTACCACCACATTACTTGGATGGGTATAATGGTGTAAATAATGACTATATATGATTATTGTAAAGTTATATTGGTTCTTAAAAAGTACACATACACTCCAATACAATTCCATGGGAACGATATCATCACTCGTGCGTACGTACGGATTACCGTCTCCACGACGCGATGAGATTCATTTTCCATGTTAAAAATTAAAGAATGATTATAAAGTATAAATAATATGTAATAACTAAATATATTACATAATAATGCTATTGGATTTATGTACAAATATATGTATGTCATATACTTAATCCCATTCAATTCAATAAGGAAACGAAAACAGCGTTCATGCATACGTACGACCTACCGTCTCCATGAACTGTGTATTTCTTTCCATTTATCGATCTATTATATATATGTATATTCTGAATATATATTATATATAAATAATGTTTGAAATTATGAATGTAAGTAATCATGATCTAAATTATCATATGAATAATTACAAGTAAAAACACGAACGACAAATGAAACGATTTTACCCAAAACGCTACTTTAACATGAATTTACAAAAGAATGGGTAATATAAAATCATAAGTGAACCATATATGATATAATAACAATTAATATGATTCTATAAAAAGTCAATGACATTATTTAAATCATTATACTAGAGGTATGGATACGTACAAAGCATATCATAACTATGGTAAGGGTTAATTATTCCAATCTCATTTATATCTGAGATTATTTATTCGTAAGTATTTATTGGGGTTATGATTATTATCCATGTCCATATGTTCTCAAAATGTTATCATAAAATGTTTACATTTCTTCCATGTATGTTTAAAGTCATTTTTACCCTTTTCTACTTTTACCACATCGTATGAAAGGAATTTTCTTTTACGAGGTACTTTTTGACCTTTCCGACAAAAGTACAAGAAGAATGTTATTTTTAACTTTTACGGAATGAATGGATTTTTACTGTTTTTATAAAGCCTTATTTACATGAATCTTCCTCCAAAATATTTCATGACTATTTTAAACAAAATATTTTTCTTTTAAAATTTCATGACCTTTTGTGAAAAGAAATTGATTTTGAAGAAGAAAGGATATTTTCCTCAAGAATTCATTTCAAGTGTTTTATCAAAACCATTTACCATCTAAAATGACATTATTTCATATGTGTATGTTTCAAGTATCATGTCTCTATTATTTATAAGGTTTCACTTTTCTTATTATGAAATGATATCCATTTCTTTTATATGTATTATGTGATGATGGGATGATGTTTATGAAACCCATTTTATTTGTTGGGTTATTATGAAGAATGTATGTTTATTTTGTGGCACAAATAAGAATGATTTCATTGTGAGATGTGTGGGACCTATATCTCCTTCCAATACATTGGGTAAAGATTTATATCTCATGAGATAGACATGGCTGGAACGCCAAGATAAACCGGTTCAGTAATACATGACTGGAATGAGGAGTGAACTGGATTCGGAAAGGGACTTTGTCCACTAAGATGGTCTTGGAAGCAATGCCTTAGCTACTATGGAAATCATATCATGTACTTAATGGTTTTCCACAATTAAATGTTTAATTCCCATGCTATTTTATCATAATTAGTGTTTCTTTATGATCTATGCCTTACGTACTGCCATGTTTTATGTCATTGCTCAAGATTTCGATGTTTAAACATTATGTTCATGTTTTTATGTTCAAATGTATATGGTTTGTTTTATTTTATCCATGCTTACCCTTACTGAGCATTTGAGCTCATCCTTTATCGTCTTTCTTTTCCCCAGGATTTAACTAAAGGTTTTAGGTAAGAAAACAAAAGGGGAAGATCTTTATGGGAGATGTTGAAAATATTTCACCACGATTAGAAGATTATTTTCCACGTTTCCAAGGACACTGAAATATTACGGTCCTTTGGTGTCTGTTTTTGTTATGTATTAAGAATTTGGGAAAAGTATTGCAATGTCCATGTATGTCAGGCATTGGGTCTCTACAGCCCGAGTGTTCTCGATGATTGAATTGAGATCAGGGTATCATCAGTTGCGTGTGAGACAATCAGACATTCCTCTTACAGCTTTTCAGAACATGTATGGTCTATATGAGTTCTTGGATATGCCGTTTGGACTCACGAATACACCAGTAGTTTTTAGGACTCTGATAAATCGTGTGTTCCATCCATATATAGATTCTTTTTTTGTAGTATTCATGGACGATATCTTTGTGTACTCTCACACTCGACATGACCATGCCACCCATCTTGAGATCGTATTGAGTACACTGAGAGAGCATCATCTATATGCTAAACTCTACAAGTGCCACTTTTGGATGGACCAGATCTACATCCTTGGTCATATCATCTTAGAGGAAGGAGTTGTCATGGACCATGAGAAGGTGAGAGAATTAGTTTAATGGGAGCAGCCTAAAAACATGTTTGAGATACAGAGTTTCTTAGGGATGGCTGGTTACTACAGATGCTTCATCCAGGACTTCTCCCACTTAGCAGTGCCATTGACAGGTTTGACTAAGAAGGGTGTGAAGTTTGTTTTGACAGATGCTTTTGAGACCACTATTCAGGACCTGAAATGAAGGTTGACATCATCACCAGTCCTGATACTTCCAGATCAAGGGAAGAGCTATACAGTTTACTGTGATGCATCAGTTATTGGTATCGAATCTGTGTTGATATGGGGTGATTGAGTTTTTGCGTAAGGGTCTCGGCAGTTGAGGCCACATGAGAGGAATTGCCCGATGCATGATCTCAAGTTGGCTATAGTTGTTCATTCCTTGAGTTGTTAGAGACATTATCTCTTTGGAGATAATTTGGTGGTTTTCACAGATCAAAAAAGTCTCAAAAATATCTTTACTCAGCATGACCTGAATCTGAGATAGCGAAGGTGGGTCGAATACCTTCAGTCCTTCAACTTTCAGCTTTCCTATACACCAGGTAAAGGTAATGCAGTAGCTAATGCACTGAGTAGGAGGACTCAGATACATGCATTACATGAGGCTGGTAGTGAGTGGAAGCTCATGGATTTGTTCTCTGAGATTCATTTGGAGGTGCATGAAAGTCAGGGGAAGACCTATCTTTCATCATTAGCACTGAATTCTACCCTCCTGGATAGGATTGGGATGAGATAACTATCTGATTAAGAAGACCTAGTTCTACGGGAGTCGGTGGAAAGTGAGGACCCTCCTCCTGGGTGTACGGTAGGCGATGATGAGGTACTTCGTTTCCATGGATGAGTATAGGTTCCAGGGGATATACACAATGAGTTGATACAGAAGTTTCATCCTTCATCTTGGGAAGTTCATCCCGAAGTTACCAAGATGTACCGTGACTTGAGACGTCAGTGTTGGTGGCCCAGTGTGATGAGAGATGTAGCTGGTTTTGTTACGAGATGTTCCACCAGTCAGCAGGTGAAGGTGAAGCATCAGAGGCCAGTTGAACTGTTACAGTAGTTACCCATCCCGGAGTAGAAATGAGATGATGTCACGATGGACTTCGTGACTGGGTTGCTGAGGTCACCTCGAGGCAATGATGTCATCTGGGTTGTTGTGGACAGACTCACAAAGGTAGCTCAATTTATTCCGATCAAGGAGAACTTCGGTGTGAACGAGCTCGGAAATTTGTATATCCGAGAGGTCGTACGTCTTCATGGGGTTCCTCGTTTTATTGTTTCTGCTAGGGACGCCTGTTTTATGTCTCTCTTCTGGTAGAGTTTTTAGAGGTCACTGGGTACACAAGTGCTTCTGATCACAGCTTACCACCCTCAGACCGATGGTCAATTAGAGAGTACAATAGAGGTTCTGGAAAACATGTTACTTTCATGCGTCCTAGACATTGGGGGCTCTTGGGAGAAGCATATATCCTTAGTAGAGTATGCCTATAATAATTGTTTTCAGGAAACTGTTGAGATAACACCCTACGAGGCATTATATGGTAGGCCATGATGATCAACATTGAGCTGGATAGAGGTAGGTGAGGCAGCTTTACTAGGACCACATCTTGTGTAGGAGACTTCTGAGTAGGTCTAGTTGATTCAGAAGTGGATGGCTACTACACAGTCTCATCAGAAATTTTATGCTGATCGTCGTAGACAACCCTTGGAGTTCGCGGTCGGGGATCAGGATTTCTTGAATGTTTCACCGAGGTTGGGACATAGGTGTATCAGGAGATAGGGTAAACATTCACCGAGGTATGTGGGGCCATTTGAGATTCTGGTGAGAGTTGGGCTGGTTTCCTATTGGTTGCATTTACCACAGAGGTATCGGGCCATGCACGACGTCTTCCATGTATCTCAGTTGTGCCGCTATCATTCAGACCCGTCTAACGTCTTTCATCCAGAGGAAGTTGAGCATAAGAGAGATGCGTCCTTTGAGGAGAAACCGATTCATATCATGGATAGGAGCACGAAGGTTCTCCGAGGCCGGTCAGTTTTTCTCGTATGGGTTCTATGGCAGCATGTCCGAGTGCGGGACGAAACCTGACAGTGGGAGACCGATATACAAGATCAGTGTCCAGATTTGATCTCGGTTTTATCATCACCACCCTTGGAAAGGCAATTTGGGGATGAATTGGTTTATGGGGGAAGTTTGTAAGAACCTGGTTCTCAGTTTTGAGTTACGAGTTTCTTCTTTTAACTTTTCCTTAAGTGTTTTTGAGAAAATATGGAAAATGGGGAAAATCCTAAATTTTGGGACTACACACCATGTACTTGTGCACACGCCGTGTACTTTGGCTGTGTGGGATGAGTACACTGGGTGTGTAGCCATGCTGGCGATGAAAGGTGTAAAAACCGACTACACGTCGTGTAGTGGGTATTTACACGCCGTGTAGTCAATTGGCAGGTGAATAGTAAGCTGGTGGAGGTAGCTTCCAGCTGAACGATGGTACACACCGTGTAATCATGAAAAACACGTCGTGTACTCATGTCAACAGATGAACAGTGCCACACTGGCAAGAATCCACTTTGGGAATAGTTAAAAAATGGATAGTACAGACCGTGTAATAAGTTTTTTTGGATTAAATCAGGAAGTGACCTCCCTTGTTCATAGGTAGGGCTTCGAACCAGAGGAGGAGTCGAGAGAGATGGTCGAACCTTTGAGGAGCTCCAGATCGCACGCCGAGAATCTGTTTTCGCCTCTGTAGATCTCGTTTGGATCGTACAGGTAAGCCTCTCCTTCTCCTTAAGCCGTTCCGACCAATTCTTTCCTGAGGGAAAGTTATTTATGTTTGAACGTGTTTTCTTCTAACCCAGATCTACATTGTCTTTGGTCATTTCTAGAAGTGACGTTCACGTATATTGTTCATGGGTGTTTGAGGTAGGTGGCTTGGTGTTTAAATTACAACTGTTGTGCGTTTTTGGGTATCGTTGAGCCACAAACCCATGTTGGGGTGTTGTGTGACTGTGGCCTTGGATGTATTGAATACCTAGAATTCCATAGGTAATTAAATGTGATAATAAATTGTTTCATGGGATCACTTCTTGGATCCAGGACCACCTCGGGGGTCATTTCCTCTGTTTAGCCATTTGTGCAGGATACCCGAGGGTATGACATTTAAATAATGTTATTGAATTTCCTTGAGAGGAATTGCATGTGTATTGCTTGTTTATATATTGGGCATCGCCGGGTTACTTGCTTATCCTTAGGGAAGTGCTTTTCCTAGCACAAGGGCAGTGTTACCTTTAGCCTGAGGGAAGTGGTTATTTTAGCCCAAGGGAAACATCTATCATGTCTGTGGGCTATAGACTTTGTGCCTGAGTGGGACACTTCGTACGCCTGAGGGAAATATCTGTTATGCCTGTGATAAATTACCTACGGGTTATGATTCTGTATACTTGAGGGTAAGAGTATACAAGTCTGGGGACACTGACTATCTACATAGAGAATTCACCAAGGTGATGTATAATATTAAATGGTTAAAATGAATAATAAAATGTCAATATAACTGGTAAAGTTAGTTACTTTTGAGTACTGCTTTGTTTATTGCATTTTACTACTGCACACTTTTGTTTCATATTTATCACATAGTTGGGCACGGGCCTTTGGTGGGTGCCTACTGAGATTTATTTATCACACCCTATTTAGGTCATGTCTTCGGCCCAAAAAGAATATGTTGCTACAGGTGTGGATAAGGGTAATGGTATCTATACAGGTATGTGGTTGTTGCTGAGGAATAGGGGAGAATGGGACCAAGATTAGGCTCGTGATGCTGCCAGTTGTTTTGTTTTTTTGTGTTGTACTCTGTACTCTGTATTGTATTGTACTGTATTGGTGTTTAACATGTTCTGGATGTTTTCTTAGAACTGGAGACATGTTGCATCATTATCTATATAACTGTTGGTTATCTTTTACTGCTGTTTTTGTATGTAGTATATTTCAATTTCACTACGCTACACTTTGACAAATGAGGGAATAGTGTCCCCACTATCAGACCTGGGCCCTTGCTGCTAGTTTGCAGCCTCTGGCGTTTGGGGAAATGCGCTTGAGGTCATGTGACCAACCGAGATCGGGGCACCCGTTGAGTGGAACCCAGGTCCAGGATGTTATAGGTAGTTACATGACCAGATACAAAGGTTACAATACATGGTGTGTTCAAGCTCGACACAACATGTAAATATTATGTTTTCATCTATTCGTGTCATTAGTCACACTGGTGGAGACATGGTATATGTAACACAACATATACATCAGAATGATGGCGTGTTCCAACAATGATTTCCCAACAACATTTCTCTACCCACACATCTGGTGACACAATTATAGAATACACGGCGTGTATAAATAGTACACGGCCTGTAATCAAGAAATACAGTTCCATCCCAAATATAAGGACACATGGCATGTATTCATCATTACACATCGTGTATTCTGGGTTCTTCTAGACAGTAAGCCTCATAAACTATTCCGGAATCCATATAAAGACTAAAACGAACCCTAAAGTGCCAAATTCCAATCTATGAGGGCCCGTACTCCCCACTAATGAAATATTGGCATTTTATAAATGTCATAAACAAGTAATAACAATACAATGATCCACCAATTTCTGATCCATGGGGACCATAACACCTCAGGAACCAAAATTTGGCACCTATTCAAACAAAACCTTACACAAACCAATACCTTATCAAAAATTTGGTATTCTATCAAAGAAGCTATCACAATAATAGAAATATCTTACATGACATCTATCACAACAACATGCAATCAGTAATGCACTGGAAAGAGCATGACAAGAATGTATGACATGTAATTTCTAATTAGTTCCCATATGATGCCAGAGAGGGAATACCATCATCTCATTGGGTTGCATCAAAAATAAAACCTCAATAATATCAACAATTATAGCCCAAAACATTTGAATCACCCAATGGTGAAATCAAATAAACTGAAATAATTGAAAAATCAGAAGAAAAAAATTTAAATATCGAGGTAAATTGGATTTTCTCTATACACGGGTTAGCTACTCCCAGGCACAACATATTACCAAGTATTTATTTCCTTCATATCCATGTATATAGGCTCAAAACAGTATGTCAAGAAGAAAAGAATCATTTGATACCACTTTGTAACGTCGTGGTTCCGGATGCCACCCAAAGGTTCCATGTACCCGGTTGGTCACATGGCCTCAGCCACATTTCCCCGAATTCTAGAGGCTGCTGACTAGTAGCAAGGGCCATGGGTGTGATAGTGGGAAAACTATGCCCCCATTGGTAGAGTAACACAGTGGATGTAAAAAAGAAGGCAATAGTGGAAGTAGTAAAACATGAAATAGGTAAACAACAGAAGTAATAATCAACTGAAGCGCACACACACACACACACATATATGATGCATGATAAAAATGTTTAACAAAGAAGAATGACATGTCACAATGTTGGAATACAATACTAAACCAAATTACAATAGATAAAAAATAGAATGATCCATTGCATCGCAAGCCTGAGTTTGGTCCCATGCTCCCCTGCTCTGCAACAATCAAGTACATGATGTAGAAGGGTGCTTGCCCTTATCTATACCTACATCAATATAATCTCTTTGGGCCAAAAATAATGACCCAAACAAGGTGTGAGACTAAATACTAGTTGGAAACCACCCAGAGATCTATGCCTAATAGTCAGTGAAAATATATGGAAGGCTATAATAAAAATGAACCAGTAAACAAGGATGTACTCAAAAGTAGACAATACTATAGTTTAAAATGCATTAAATTATCAGATATCAAGTAGGAATCTAATCATAAGAAGGGAACGCTCTAGGATGTACTCACAGCCTAACCCCTTTGATCCAACCAAAACAAACATGAGAAATCCTATAGGAAGTACACATAGTATAACCCCTATGGATCAGATTTTTCACAGACTCAATGAGGAAGCACTCACCGTCAATTCCCACTATAGTCTCGTATTGGTAACTAAAAGGTTCTATAGGGAAGTACTCAACATCCAATTCCCCTATTCCTGCATCCAGGAAATACATATACTTTGAGGAATCACTTCTCTCTATTCCCCTTATGGTCTCGCATCATAAATGTGAACAAACACTTTGAATAAGTCCTCAACGTCCATTCTCCCTATAGTCTACTACACCAGGTTCTCACGGACATATATAATACAAATGGGAACAAAAATATATAACAGCCAAATTATACCTCAATAAATGCTTGGAAAAATAGTCTACAACATAACAACATTTAAGAGAAATAATATCACTCCTGCATATCAGCCCAATGAATGGAAAGAAAGCAACCTAACAGGCTAACAAAGACCAAACAGTCATAGAGAATACAAGCATGGAAAACACATCCATTGAATAGAAATTAACCCTACTAACACTCAATTGAAATCTACTCAAGTATATAAATCATATTAGGTAATATCAGGGTTAAAACCATAAACATGAAATACCCCGAACGGGGTATTGGGAACTCTTGAACATTTAAATCAAAGACGTTCTATGGAATGGAACCAACCACTTACCTCGGAATTGTGTGATCAATATACCCTAACATCAGCCCTTTGATTGACCTAGAATGTATTATATCTACAAAATAATTTAAAATTTTCAACCAAGGATAACACCCGAGAAAATAAAAATCATAAAATGAGGTTCACGATGAAGAGAGAACGCTCCATTGCGATTCCAATGCAACCAAAAGAGTTCAATTCGGAGAGAAGATGCTTGATCAGGGGATCGGGGAAGGCTCAACACCATGCAGATTCTCTTGGTCGAAGAAAGAGAAGAATAAGACACTCTTTCCAATTATAGGAAACCCCAGTCCATTGAATGAAAAACAAGAAAGCACACAACATGTACTTTAGGCATACATGATGTGTACTTTCCCTTACTGACCCCCACATTAGGTGGTCTCCATGTTACCACACATGGCTATATGATCATCTGTTACATGACCACCACATGGATAAATGTGGAAAAAGTGTACGCAGTGTATACATATAAGTATATGGCGTGTACATGGAAAAAATTTAAAGAACCTTCTCTTTTTCTCAAAAACACTAGAAAAGAGAAAAACATGTCAGAAAAGAAGATTAGGGTTCTTACACCTCCCATATTATCCAACAAAATGCCATTAATAATTTACATATATGTTTACGAACCCATATAACACATTTCATTTAATCCATGTTTTCAAAATAGGCGAGGCATAACATTATATTCAAAAATTCAAGGAGGTAGTGCATCTCCTAAACTACCCACGAAAGATATGAAGTAATATAATGGATTCCTATAACTATGAAAGTATAAGAACACACCTATTGGGTGGTTTAAATAGGCATAAACAATATATTCCCTTAAGTCTCACCCATCGGGTGATATTGAAACGAGAAAATGGTGCCAACACACCAAGATAGAACTCATGGATAACCTCGCTAGGTCTGACTACATCTACTGAAAGCTACTAGATAAAAAAACGACACCTCTTCGAAATTTCCAATGAATGGAATATCAGCCGAATGCCAAACAAACACCATGATTAGCTGAAAAAAAGTATATACAATCTATCTCACATCGGTAGTAGACAGCTTGTCCTATATTGTATCCTGATTTATCCCAGTTGGGAACAAATATTAAGAATATATGAAGAATGAATTATTAAGGCTTATGAGACTAAATCCAAATAGCGCAGTCATTGTTTTGATGAATCATGACTGACTATAAATTAATGTAGGCCATACCTATGGGGATCTATAGAGATGGTCAATGATCAAAATAGAAGTTGGATAAATGATCAAGCTCAAAGCATATTTTAGGCGAAAAAGGATAACTCCAAGAGGGTCAGTTGTGCGTAGAAGAGAAAAAACCAATTTGGGTTTAAAAAATGATATTTTATTTTCATTTAAAATCAATAAAACAAAAAAGGGGTCACACATTTTACTTGTACGGTTTCCCAAACCATGCAAAAATTGTGTTCACCTCTCTGCCTAAGAGGGGAACTTCACACGGTTACCCCCATGGTTTGACTAACCATGCAGTAACCGTGTGAAACCACTCTGTACAACACCAACAATGTTTCAGACCTCTTTCAGAGTTTACCTAAAATGTGCACCATCCATGTGAAAATATTTCCACATGTCATTTTCGGCCAAAAACATTGTTCCGGCCTCCGAACAATCCCCAAACACCTTCAAAACACCTGTGATCAAGTTAAGCATTAACATAATGCCATAACAAGGCATTTAATATTAAAGGAAATGGAATTTTACCTCATGGAAATCCCAGGTTCTTACAGTTTTCTTATTGGTCTCCCATTCTATAGGCATAATGTCAAAACATTTTTTCAATGAAGTTATTTTTAAATAAATATTATTCTACCAACAATGTTGAATTTTTACTATTCCCATATTGTGTAAATACATTTTAGTTAATGTTTCTCATAAAAAATAAAAAAAATTACATTGAGATATTATCATATCGTAATGATTTTCTAATGATTTATAGTATAAATAGTTTATTTTCTTTTGAATATCCTTAATTAGGTTTTGTTATTTCATGTGAATAGGTCTGGTTATATATTTTCTAATTCATGGAACAAAATAAATTATTTAAACATTATATTTTACCTGTTATTGTTATTTTTATTCATGAGATAATTGAATGATATCCTCATCCAAAATATTACAGCTTCCTATAAGCAAGATAATTTTGTTGAATCCATTGTTGACAATATAATATTTCATAGGATCACACCATCAACAATAATCATCTCCATAAAAAGTAAGTTATTAATTTGCAATTATATTTTTGAATGTTCTAACACGTACTCTTGAAATCAAAAAAATATTATCCCATTAACAACATGGTTAGTGTAAGAAAATAAATTTGAGAATCTATTATATTAATAAAAATGAAATCTAAAGTAATGTAATCTCAGAAATAGTGTCATGATCCTATTTGATACTAAATTGTTTCTTAAGGTATGATGGAAAATACAATACATCAGGGGGTGAATTATTTTTTTATAACAAAATGAAATTTCCGTTCCTCTTCAGCTATTAAGATATTTAGTTTTTTGAATTATTTATGAAGCCAATGAATAATGATTTTTCAAATTATAGGCGGAATATAATGTCTTATTATTTGAAATATAATCATCATAAAATACATATAGAACATCAGAAATAAGATTATTAATATTTTATATTACTAATATAAATGATAAAAAATGGGGATATAATTGAATTAATGAAACGAATACATGAATTAATTGAATTGTAATTTAGGATGGTATATAGTAACTATTCAGTATATTTAATTAATAATGAAATAAATAACATAGTTAAAATTTCGATAAAAATGTCTTGAATAATTTTTTTGTCGAACCAAATAATACATTAAAATTAGATTATTGAAATAATAATTTTAAACCAATGTGATATATGAATCTGTTTACTAGGACCATGTTATCCAAATCATACAACCTATTAAAAGGTATCGAATAATTTATTTTTTTACAATGTCTATATTTTTATCACTAGAATCTATCAACTATAATTTTTGGTAGCAACTCACATATGTGATTATATAATAACTAAGATCTCTCTTATTATCCACAAACAACCTCCACTAAATGATCATATTTTAAATCTTCCTATCTCATGAAGCACTTGATCATGTAATATCATCATAAAAATAATTAGGAATGAAATATTATGAAATATATAAGGAAAAACTTACCCAAAATCAATTCTTAAAAGAAACAAACAATATGAAATTGATTACACTGAGTAAAACCACTCTTAGAAATAAAATAGAAATATTAAAAATGAAAATAAATTTTCATAATTATTGATGTATATGTTTTTATTCTAACATTGGAGGACCAACATTATATATTGGAAACGTTGAAACAATCATTAATATTTGAATTCAATAAAATTCAAAATAATTTTAAACTGCATCAAGATAAAACAATTCTAATGAAATAAACATGTATCATTATCTAAAGATTGGTTACATAAGAAATACTATAGTGCTTTTGAAATTTTTTAATGAAATCTAGTATGGGATATTTATATCATTGTATTTTCCTGATTCGTTTTAGAGATATGTTTTTTATTTGTTGGATGTTTTTTATGCTTAAGTAAAAAAAGAAATAAAAACATAAGTGAATTTATTTTATTATAAAATTCATTATGACTTCTGAAAAAATAAATTAAGTGCATTATAGATTCAAAAATATGCTCAAAAATGTGTCTCAATTATTTTCCTTTGGCCCGTTACTGTTTTCATTCTTCTATAGGTTGATTGAAAATAGATATGTTTTATGATCTTGTAATATATTTTTCTTTATCTTCTAGGTGATTCTATTTAGAATATTATACATACAAGATCTTATTGATGAGGTGGACATGGATTTTAATACAAATGTAGTTTAAAAGGATAATTTTTAGTTTGTTGGATGATTTGGATGTTGTTTTTTATTTATGGAAATGTGTATATCTAATTTAACATACCATCTCCCCAGTTATAAATTTTTTATTTTTTACTAGAACAAGGGTTTTTTTCCAAACAATGGCTCATGTAATTATTTTTCATCATAAACCCCATCATCATCATCATTATAATCACCAACGTCCTCATCTATATAATTTTTAGCATCATCATCATTAACATTATTAGTATTACCATTATTATAATGATTATTATTATAATGATTATTATTATAATAATACTAATTATTTTTATCTTAATAATTATCATTATAATTATGTTTAATATTAGTAGAATCATATATGGAATTGTTCCTTTCTCATACCAATCAAATCCTTATAACTTGGGTTATAACCCCCATTTCTACACAACTTTCCTCTATCATATATTAGAAGATGTATTATTCCTACATTTGAATGGTGATCGCAAGGGGCATTACACACTATTGATGGATTTATATGTCCATGTAGAGTCACCTATCATTCTCACTTAATTCAATTCCAACAGGAATAGTTTTGAATAAGTACTCCAAAACCATTCATATTATTTGACCGGATGTGCAGGAAAGGTTGTGGGTGGGTAATAAGGTGTAGTGGGCACTTGCGGTATACTGGAAGAGGGGCCAGTCTTAAAATTCCACCGACCCAATGCTCTTGGGAGATTTTATGGGTATTTTGAATTATTTTTCATTAGTATAGATCATATGATGGCTTTGGTCCATATTGGTTTTTTCATTTTACTCAATTGGTTCTATGTGTAATTTAATTTATAAGTATCATTGTCGGCACTTTACTATCATATAGGGGACATATGATGATTAAGAAGCTTGTGTTCCTCGAGGTGGGTGTTTTTATAGTTTTAAATAACATAAATCAAATTAAATATTATTATTTTTATTGAAATCATTATCATCATCATTATAATTATGATTATGGGTTTTATTATCAATATAATAATAATAATAATAATAATAATCATCATCATCATCAAAATCATGTAATAATTAATATTATTAAAAATATTTTCATCTTAATAATTATTATTATTTTATACCACATAGTGAGTGGTAAAAAGGTGGTGTAAGAAACAATGAAATTGGTTTTCTTCCATGAACCACCCAAATGCATCACTCTATTAGACACCATATTCAGCCTACGACATCCCCGATGTGCATTCTCGATCACCTCGAGGAGTTAAAAATTGTCATGGTCACTATATTTAGTCAAAGATAATTATATTGACCAATAATAATTTTGAAAAATAAAATGGAATATTTTTTGTCATGCCAAATCATTATAGAAGACAGTCAGGATAAATAAAATATATTGGAATAGATAAATACCGATAATAAATCTACAAAAATAATCATGTACACTAATTAATAATAACTACCCTAATATCCCTCCCCTATAATGAATAAATAATTGAAATTATCCTCTAGATACCTTTTCTTTTACCACCAATAGATATAGTTACCTTTTGTGTGTAGACATCAATGATGTCCTATGTGGTTGACGTGATAAATTAAGATTGAACGTAAAAAATACCAACATAATGCGATATAAAAATACAACTCACCAATAAAATAATAAATTATAAAATTTAACTCTATAATATAACCATAATATAATGAATAATTATAAATATTATGATGAGAGAAAAGATCAGTTAAAATTCCAAAGGTAATCCACAAACCATGATCATGTATTTAAATAATATATCTATTTATGGTAGTTTAAAATAAATTATAGTGAAATGATGGTTTAAAGTTTTTATTTATAAAAATAATAGTTTATTTTTATTAATTTTCAAAGGAAATATCTTTTCAAATCATATAGGTACTTGAATATCTATGTAAATGTACATTTCAAATAATAACTGAAAGTAACATTTGTCACACCCCTACCATGGATATACTTTTATTTTATTCTTTTATTTGATTTGGACATTTTTTTCAAGGATTGGGTTGAGTCCAAGTTTTAATTTTTTAGTTTTGGTCACAGAATTTATGTTTTGAACATAACATAAAGGGGTTAATTGTTATATCATAGTAAAGAAACTTTGTGGAATAGCCCAAGTAACTATTTGACCTATGTCGTGTGTCCATTAGTGAGTCACATGGGCTGTGCACATTTTAGGATATGATTTTGAAACCATGTAGTTTGGTTTTGGAAAAGAATAGAGGAATCCAACACGACTGATACATGGTATGACAACTGTACAACCCACCCATGTGAGGTCCCGCTCTTCATTAGTGTAGTGCACATGATTTTCAAACCGTGTAGCCAAACCGCATGAGATTACATATCATAATTTTTATTATTTTAACTATTTTCCCCTTCAACCATTTTACTCCTTTTTTTCCTCCTGTCCTCCAACCTACGAGCACTAGAGGTCTCCCACGCCCTTCCCTCAATAGATCTTTTTAGATATTTGGTACTCCTACCTTAAATCTAAGGTATGATCCTTTGGTTTTTTTGTTATTTTTCCCTATCTTCTCTTTCGCATCTAGGGTTATTGATGTTTTCTTAGTGGGGTATCTCTTTGTATGAACCCTTAGTGAGTGAGTTGATGTTTAGTTTGATTTATTGGATATTAAGGTATATAAATCATCTCTTGTTGAAAATTATTCCCTTCCCCAATGTTACATTGCGTTCATACACCATTGAGGAAGGTTTTCGATTAATTTCCATTCCAACTCATTCCATTGATTATTGATGATTTTGTAATATTATAAAATATATTTTTATTCTAGTAGTATAAATTCCTATCTTAGAATGATTATTTAATGTTTCTATGAATTATTGGAAGGTATTTTTAAAAATATTTCTTTAATTATGTTTCAAATTTATGCACTTGAGATGTTTATTAAAATGTAAATAGTTATTTTAAAATGAAATTGTATGTTTTTGGTTAGTGTTCAACAAAGGTTATTTAATGATATCATTTTGGGTTTATGAATTTTACAATGTGTGTGTAAATTGGTGACTTGTATGGTATGAATCATACATGTCGTATGTTATATTGGTTGGAATGCGTGTGGTGTTTCATTAATAATGTTTTTGATTAGTATCTTGGATAATTTTGGTGAATCATTTGATGTTATCACATCCATGTATACTCGGTATGCATACAAGGATGGGCACAATAGTGATAATTATCTTAGATAAAAGTTTCCACCATAAAAACAAGAATTTTAGAACAATTATCTCTACTCCTCCTTTGACTCTTAAAATTTTAAATACAATACAAATGGTTCAATGGTTATCAAGTGACATGAAAGTGGTTTGATGATTTTTTTTGAAAGTATAGAATTAGTGGTACATCGAATGGTAGTCAGTTTCAAAATTGTATGAAATCATGTTTGAAACGTTTATATATTTTGTTTGTTTCAACATGGTTTTGAAATAACATTATAATAGAATTGAATTTAAAATGTAATTGCTTCTGTGGCATTGGGTGTATGAAACTGATGTTTTGGAAATTGATTTTGGTTTGAATAGTATAAATAACTGGTTGGTAATTAATATTGATTTTGAAATGGATTGTAGTTTGAAATTTACAAATGACAGTTTGGAACATTACAATTTTTTTAAAATTTTTTTGAAGCACGAATGATTTGGTAGAACGATTGGTGATTTTGAATGATTTTTTTGTATGTAGGGAACAACTATATATGATTTAACTGCACGTGATAGTTCATAAGTGGTGTCTTTGTTAGGGTGAGGTAAGTGTGGTGGCATAAAATAAGGTGATTCATGCAAGTGAGGGATTTCTTCTTTCACCTTGTATATTTATCATGGGTTTCGTTGGAACCCTTTAGATGTTTCAGAGATAATTACCTGTTAACCTAGATTAGGCAGTTTGGTTTACCATTGACTGGATTGGGCATTGTGGGACGTACCACAAGATTACCTAGTTTAGAGAGACTAGTTCCTTATAGAATATAGAGCTCGAACATACAACAATAAGTGAGTCTATTTATAGTACATCAATATATTTATATAGATATTTTTAGGATTTTCAGGGTTAAATATCCATATTTTAATGGTTATTTTCTTCTATAGTTGGGTTATTGTTAATACTACTTATTTATTTTTTTTCATTTTGTGGAATTTTCTCATTTGTTTTTTGGTTTGGGTGTTGGTTCTTAAATAGTATCCTTTTTTGAAAATGGCGAAGTGGTGTGCATAGTTTTTATAAAAGGAAAGTTGTTTTTGGTTATTAAAAATGAGAATAAATTATTTTATATGTGTATTTCCAAAAAATTATATATGGTTTTTTTTCAGAAAGGGTAATGTTTGGATTCTATGGTGATTTCCTTCTGAGCAATTAATTCACACCCACTTTTACCACTTGGTGTGAATAGACCCTCGATGCTTGGTATATTTAGTTTTTCAAATATGAGTTCTCATCATTAAAGTAGGTAGGCCACATGGAGGCTGTTTTGTGGATGGTGGTGACCATGAGGTCATATGGAGATCATGTAAAATGAGGTTTTGTTTGGTTTTGTATTTATATTTTTGGATTTTTCAATTGAATCTTGTATCTGGGTCTGTTTGTATATTTATTATGATTAAGTTATTCTTATTTTTTATATTGATCAGTTATTTTATTTGATCCTGGTTATTTGGATGAAATCATTCCCACATTATTTATATTTAAGGTTTGAAACTAGTTTCAAGCCCTTAGGGATCAGGAACACACTTCGGGACAGGTCTCAGACTGGGTCGGATATCGGACTAGATGGCATACCATCTTGGTTCAAGAAAAATGGTATCAAATGAGGATCTACGTTATTTGGGGTATTAGGTATATTTGAGACTAGGAAATTAGGTACTCTCTTGGTAGGAATAGTAGTATTGTCACAAACTCTTCCTCGTTTTGATCCTTGATATTCCAGGGGTAGTCGCGAAATGAGTCTGTCATTTGGTTTTGTCTTGGGTGGATGAGGAATTAAAATAAATGTAATCAAATGTTATGTAGTGATCCCACATGGAGTACTGGACCATGTGGAATACAATTGGATGATTCAAGGTACTCCTAGAGTTGATTATTTATTGGGCATGGACCACTACCACATTGTAAAGTTAAGTACAGACAATAGATAATTATTCTGGTTGTTTGGTTTGAGTTATGTTTTTTTTTCTCAGATGATGTGAGATATCTTTTAAAAGCAAAATTGTTTTAAATTATTTTTTCCTTCCAATGGGTTTGTATTGCAAAAAATTGGTTTAAAAGAAGGTGTTTTGGATGGAACCTTGGTACTTTTTAAATACGTTTACGTATGTACAACTATGGATGGGAAGTTAATGTTGGCATGTGTGTTTAGAAGATGCATGAGGGAATGGATAGAAACATATGTGATGGTTAATAGGATTCCACAGTTTAGTATTTAAAATTAATTTTTTTGAATGGATTTTTTGAAATTGGTTTCAAGTGAATAATGATCAAGGTATGAGTTTTCCATGAAAAGTGGGTTTTCTTCTATGAAAAATGATTCTAATTTCTTGAAAGTTCCATTTTATGAAGATAGGATTGAAATTAAAATATAAGTGGTGATTGTTGAAATGTGTATTTTTGGTTGTGTTCTTATGTGTTTGGTTTGTGAGCCTACTATTTTTTGCTTGATACATTCTTAAAGATTGTGATTCTTCTCGATATTGGATTAGAATTGATGTTCCCTATGTTATTCATAATATGTTTCCTATAAGTTTCTCTATAGTTTCTACTGAGTCCTGATTAGGTCATGGTTCTTCTCAGTTGTTCTTTATCTTTAATGGTGATCAAGATATGTTAGTTCTAGTGGAGTGTCTTGATGAAGGTTATAGTGTCTTTTGATCATTGAGAAATCTCTAATCTATTATATTTCTTGTTTTTCTTGGTTTGTTCGATATCCATACCTTCGATGAATGGGAGTTTTTCCCCCATCTTCGATGGAATTTCTGATGAAATGGGAAGTGTTCAAGAAAGATTTTTTCTGATGGTTTATACCACATGAGTTTAAGATAAAGAAAATGGAAGACCTCATGAATATTTAGAAATTCCTTTGAATGGTGAAGTCTTATATTTAACTCGTCAAGGATCCAATTTTCTTTTCTCCATAGGTGGAATCATTGGATCTATTGATATTTTATGTATTCGTTGTGAATATTAATCTGGAGATAAAGGATTGGGTACTCTCCTCCATGGATCTTCATTTCGATAAGTTTGTGTATGAATCATTTTTAGCGGAGATGGTTTTCAGAGCATAGGCAGTAGATGACTGGGTATATCATGCCACATATGTGTGTTCCCCATATGGATAGAGTTGTGTTATAGAAGAACATGTCTCCATAATTTCTCCTTCATTGGGTCTGATTTCTAATTCATCAGACTATTAAGTTGTATGACACTACGATGATCAGTTTTGGCATTTCAATTCTTCTATTTGCAATTATCCAAAAACATCCCATCTTAACGGCTATCTAGGTTATCTAGAGGTGTTTTGTCAGAATAATTTCCAAAATAATTTTAATTTATCTAAGGATACTAATGCCTGATTATGAGGCATGATATTCTTCATTCATTAGGTCTCTAGCTTCATACCTCAAATTGTAGACCTATCATAGTCATAGAATTGTGGTTGTGTGGATGGCCTATGACAATTTTCATCTCTACTGATGTGGTGGAGAAATTTTAAGTTTCCTAATTTAATTCTTGATTTAATTGTGAGTTTTACCTTTTAAATATGTTTAGTGGTTGTGTTTATCTGATTGTGTCTCTTAATTTTTTTATTGATTTTTTTATTCCTTGTGTGAGTTGGTTTGATATTTTTTTGTGCTCGTTTGTAGATGGTAGAGTCTAGAGAAATTATGTAACGGGATTCTATTATTCTCTTTATTTTTATTTATTTCATTGGTATCCCCTATGATGGGGATTCATGGGTTTTTTTCAATATTTATATGTCTTGTGGGGGAGTTCCCTCGTTTCTAGTTGTAGTGGGAATGTTTTGCTATTTCTATAGAGAAGTTTGTATTTTTTTCCTTTCAGGTTTTGTTGTGTTGGGGGAGAAATGTTGATCATTTTGGTTGGGTTCTAGTGTGGGGAAAACCATCTCGTTTTCTCCCCAAATTCATTTTATCTATTGTATTATTGATCAATCGAGTGTGACTTGTGGATTTAGAGGTCATTCCAAGGTTCTTGATTTCTTTCGCATTTGATTGGGCATGGATTTCGGTTATGTAAATCTTTTAGCTTGGGGAAATTTTGTGGGTAGATAGTGTCAAAGGTGGGGATACTTTTCACACCCCTCCCACTAATATTCTTTTCTGGGGATTTTATTTTATTATCATTGTTTGAGTTGAGTCTCAGTTTGAATATTTGATCTTATAGTAGAGGAATTGAATTTATTTTCTTAACAGCAATGGGAACATGGTTTGAAAAAGTTTAAGGGAAACCATGTGTCATAACCAAGGTAACTATGTAGCATGTGTTGAGTTTCTGTTAGGTATTCATAGAATTTTCTCATGTTTTTTGAAATCGTGCGACAACAATGTGGATTGGTTCTAAAATAGGACCGAGGAATTCAACACAGTTGGTGCTTGGTTTGGTAACTGTGAAAATATCCCATGTGAGGTTCCGCTATTATCTAGTAGAGGGTTTGTTGTTGGTGTAAGGTTTCAAATTCAAGAGTCCAAACCATATGTCATGACCATGTAATATAAAGATTGAATTTACCTCCTTTCCCCTTCAACCATTTATCCCCTTTTCATGTTTTCATATCCTTCTCTAAACTAGGCCCACTAGAGGGGTCCGAAACCCTCCCTAATTCTGATCTCCTTGGATATGTGGTGCTCCTCTTTTGAATTTAGAATAATTTCCTTTATTTTTTTCATTTCCCCTATCTACTCTTTCTTATCTAGGTTTGGATATGTTTTCATGGAGTATTTCTTATTTGGAAAAACTATAGGGGAGAGGTTTGATGTTTAGTTCGATTTGTTCTATGTTGGGGTGTGCATATCATCTCTTGGGGCCCATTCATCCATTTCCCAAATTCTCATTGCATTCAAAAACAATTATGGAACATATTTCCATTAATTTCGATTGTAAATCATTCTATTTATGTTTGTGGATTTTTAAATAATAAAAAAATGTGTTTCACATGCTTCTGGTATGAATGCCATACTTGGTATAATGTTATAAGGTTACTAAAAAATAGTTGATGGGGTTATTGAAAAGAGTTATTTTTTTCGATTTTATCGACATGAGGTGTTTCTAAAAATGTTAATAATTCTTTAGAAATGAATTTTTTATATTTTGGTTAGTCTTCAACCTTTGATATATTATGATATCATTATGGGATTATAAATTCGACATTTTGAGGGTAAATTGGTGTTCTGTAGGGTATAACCCAGACCTGTGGTATGTTATGTGGATTAGAAGTCATGTGGTGTTTCTCTAAAAATGTTTTGGGGTGAATTAATGGATTATTGTGGTGAAACATTGTATATGGGAACATCCATGTGTTATCAGGATGCACACATGGATAGAAACATGAATGATAATGGTCTTAGATAGTTTTTTTCAACTATAAAATCCAAATTTCAGAACACTTATCTGTCCTCCTCATTCAATTATTTAAAATTATGATTCTTTACAAATGATTATGTGGTTCTAAAAGGGCCGGAATTTGGTTTCATTATTTTGTTTGAAATTATGGATGATTTGGTATATTGAAAGGTAGTTGGATTTTAAATGGTATGAAAGACCATTTGGAACCATTCGATATTTTGTATGTTTCAACATGGTTCTGAAATTGCAATCGAAATGGAGTTGGATTTTGAAAATAAAGGCCTACATAGAATTTTTAATATGAATGTGATGTATAAGAAATTGATTGAGTTTTTAATTGACCAAATTCCTCGTTTTAATTTTATGTTGATATGGAAATAGATTGAGGTTTTAATGGTACAAATACTTGATTAGTAATTTCAATGTTTTTGAGTAAATTTTTAATGCTTGGGTGATTTGGTGGCCCAGTTGGAACTTTTAAATGATTTTTTGTATAAAATTAATCCTTTTAGAGGATTTACATATGTGTATTAGCACAAATTTAGTGTCGGTGTTTGGTGTAGGTAGGTGGAACAGTGGTAGGTCAGGTGAGTCATGTGGGTGAGGGCCTTATCCTTCCACCACGTTTATTTATAAAGGGTTACCTAGAAATATTTTAGATGGTAGTGTAATGATTACATGTCAACCATAATTAGATATGTTGGTACACCCTCCACGACATAGGGTATGGTAGAATTTTCCACTACATTAGCTAGTTTAAGCAGACATTGTTTTTGTAGACTATTGAGCTACACTATACATCATAAGGTGAGTTTGTTTCATGTATGACCAATGATTACTCAAGGGTTGTTTATTAATTCACACTATTTATTATCTATATTTCATTGGTTATTTTCTACTTCACTAGGGTTATTGGTCAAGCTACTTGATTACTTTAAACGTTTTGTTGTATTTCCTTGTTTGGATTTTTAGGTGGGATTTGTTTCTTTAATAGTAATAAATTTTGAAAATGGGGATGTGGTATAAATTGTTTTTAAAAATATAATGTTGTGTTTTCTTGTTCAAAATTAGAAAAACCTATTTTATATATACATTTCCAAATTATAATTTATGGAACATTTTAGGGAAGGTAAATGTATGGATTTTTTGGTGATTTTTTGATATTTTTTTAAGATCACGCCATACTTGTACTATTAGGTGTCGATAGAACTGAGTTGTTTTGCATGTTTATGTTTTCTGGTTCTAGTGCTCATAATTAATTTATTTTTTCTATGTAGACGATGATGACCATGATGTCACATAGAAACTATGTTAGTGGAGTTTTTGTTTGGTTTTGTGTTTAGTTTATAGATTGTTCAGTTGTATCTTGTATATAGCTTTGATTGTAAATTTATTAAGATTTAATTATTGTTAGTTTTTTTGTTCTAATTAAGTTATTTTATTGGATCCTATTTATTCAAAATAAATCATTCTCACATGGCCGATAATTTGTTCCTGACACTAGCTTCCAGCTCATGAGGATCAGGAACACCATTTAGTCTATGTCTAGGACCGGATCAGATGTCCGGTTGGATGGAGCTCGGCCTAGTTCATGACAATGTTGGTTTTCAAGAAACATTTAACATATAAAAAATATTCAATTATTTTTACGTGATATTTTGTAAATGAAAATAAAAACATTTAGATCAATTTTTATCCCTTGTTCACTACATTTATACCCCATCCTATGATCATTTTACTCTTGTTGATTTTTCATTAAATAATCGTTCTGGTGCGTGATCTATTGGAGAGGATGAAAAAAAGTGGTAAACTATACATGTAATCATTATGTAGTTTAGTTAGGGATGTGATATAATACTACTATGTATGGTAAAATTATTCATTGAATACTTTTACTATTCTACACATTTATATTCATAGGGTTACTATATGTAATTTTCTATAAAAAATACATATGTGTTTTGTAATAAAAAATCAAAAACATAGTGAAACTAAAATAAAAAGAATACATAAAAGAATACCTCCCCTCAATTCAGTACCAATATGAAGAACATTTCTTAAAAATAAATAACTATAAAAGTAATACATTATCCATGTACAAAAAATAACATAAAAGGAAAGGATTCTATTAGAGTCCACTCATTTTTTCAAATAGAATTATAAGGATCCAACCTAGCCTCATAATTAACCATTAGTAATCCATTTAAAAATTGTCTTGAAAAACATGTTTTCATTTGGGGTTCAGAATAAAAATATATTAATCTAATGTAATGCACATATACATAAACACATATATAAATATCTCACATTAAAAAAAGTCAAATATTATATTTTAGATAAAATATATAATAAACCTTGTATATGTGTATAACCAAATCATTTAAAAAACATAGAAATTTTATATGTCATTTAAATATGAGGTATTAGATTTTTATTGAATCTAAAAAAAAACGTTTAGTACCTCCAAATTCATTAGAATAAGTTAATTGGAATTTTATTAAACATATGGTGTGAAAAAAACAAATAAGGAATAGTTTTTACAAAATTCTACTTAGGGGAAATACTATGAATTCATATGGGAATCATGTGAAACATGATTTTCACCATATATATTCTATGAAAATAACAATTATTTATATTTTGTATCTAGACAAGGGATTGAAAATTCATGAAAATAGGTTATGTATTTTGAATAATTAATACAAGGGGGAACAATACGATGAAATTTTTTCATTCGAATACAGTGATGTTATTCCTCATTAACAGGTTCCATAATGGCCTGAAGAATAAGGAGGAATCCAAAATCACAAAATCCAAATATATATTATTTAAAAAACCAGAATAACTATTCAAACCCTACCTTATACAAAGTTAAATCTATCACAGTAATTCAATATAAAAAGAGACAGAATCAAAATGAATCTCACAAATCATAGAAACCAATAATCAACAATATAAATTCCTAGAATATTCATTATTTTTTACTAGGTCATGTGACATGTGAATGAATAATAAAAATATATAAATAATGTGAAAGGGAAGGAAGATGATACATAAACAATGTGATACCTTCCAGAATTACAATGAAACCCTTTTTGGAAACAATATTTGTAGGAGAGGAGAGGAGAAAAGAGGTTTGGTTCAGTGCCTTCGGGGTATTTGTGGTGAAAAAGATAAAGGGAGTAGATGGGAGATATAAAAAGGGAAATTAAGAAAGAAATAAAATAATAAAATAAATTTTTTATTTGGTTTTTACTGCATGGTTTTTCCAAAAAAAAATTCTAACATTTCCCCAACCACTCAACCCTACTAAAAGGCCATTGTGCACCATATAGGTAGGGAAGACTGTTAGGGGAACCATGCAGAAACCACATGTATCTTCTCTATAAAATTAGAAATAGGCGCTAAAATTCTTCAAATATATTCTAATAACCATAATCCTATATTAAACAATAATTTTTAATGAAATTATAACAACATATCTCAAAGATAAAATTATTGATAAAATATTTAATTAAATAAACAAAATGAAAAATTATCCTCTTTTTAGTGTGACATTTTCTCATAACATAACAATTTCTACCACTATAAATCCTAAACAATTCAAAATAATAAATAAATAGACAATATTATAACTATTCAATATATCTTGAGTATCCAAAAAAATGGAACACCATGAACACTTTATGACAGGTCCAACATAAGTTACAAAAATGAAACACAAATATCTCTCAAATTTAATTCATATCACAAAAAAACACTATAATAAATACAAAAACACTCTCTCAACCTAAAAAACGTCCATGATTAAACATTAATTGAATATTCAAAGGGAACAAGATAAAAAACATAGTGGTATCCTCAACATATTAAAATTAATTTAAAATATACATCCGCAACGAAACCCAATGCTCAAAACTCACTAAAATAAAGAAATGACACCAACATAATGTACAACCAAAAATATCATATCATTAATTAAATTTAAAAAAAAAATGAAAAAATGTTGAAATCAGAAGATATTTTGAGCCATACATAATTTGACTACTATAATGATACAGAAAATATATAATACAAAAAAACTGGTGAATATCCATGAGGAAACACTACTACCATGAAAATATATAAAATAAAGGATCATGGTTGAGAGACTCAATTAGGGAGAACAAAAAAATTTAAACCAATCCAAACATCTATGTTTCCAAAATCTCAAGAACAACATATCCTAGAAAAAAGAATACCCAAGAGATGCAAATGGAGAGAAGATGAGACAATAAGTATTACCATGAATAAAATATGACGAAATAAGTGTCATCGATGATATCATTAGAATAATGGTGGAAAAGAATGATACATAGGGTAACGCAGCAAGATCAATAATACTGTGGTGAACTCATCAAAATATGAAAGGAGTTATATATGGTAAATCCTCTACTTCGAGTATCACCCATACCAACTCCCATGGACAAATGCAAGACTTTTGCTCTATAATTATTTAAGAGAAAAAAATAAAAACAAGGATAGAATCTACATGGAATAAAATGAATTCAATAATTTCATAAAAAGGATTATCTCAAAGATGGTAAACATATTACTAGGAGGACTCAAGGGGGACCCAATGATCAAAAACCACAAAATACTCTAAAAAAATCTATAATAACACTCATGGGACTCGGCAATACCACTACATAAGAAGTATATGAATGTTTTTCATCCCAAATTGGAAACTCCATATCAATAAAAAATAGAACATGAGCAATACAATGAAAATAACTCACTGGATCATACCAAAACATTCTATGGTAAATTCAATTAATATAATAACAATATAAAATTTTAATAGAGAAACATCAATATTCCCAAATTGGGTAAATCAAATGAAAAAGAAAACCCCCAAAAGAACAAGATAACAAACATCACTACTAAATATAAATTAGAAAAAAAATCTACACCCAATTAAAATATTGATACAGGGTTTCAAATAGCCTTTTTAAAATAATTTTAAATGAATGATGATTCCAATTTTTAAAGATCTAGATAACATAAAAAGTCATTATTTCAATTTTATTACATAATTATAGCTAATTAATTTTATTCCATAATTCCCTTATATAAATCTCATGTTTTAATTATACTGTAAAAATAATTTTTTATGATGAAATATCACATTATATTTAAAAACTGCCTATTTATCTATTGAATACATTTAATGATTCTAATAAATCAATTTATAATTTAAAAGTCTAGAATTGAAAAATAAAATTTAAAATTTCTCTCATAAAATCTACATTTTATTTTAAAACATTACTCTCCAAATTAAAAACATTTTATCTTTATATTAACTGTTTTCATATTGAGATTCACTTAAAATCCGAAAATTAGTTTTTATATTACTTTAGATTTCAAAACATAATATTACAATCAATTTATTTATGAATAATATTTTATTTCATTTTAATGAAAATTAACCCTCTATCAAATAAAAACATTTAATAATTGAGATTCAAAAATTTTTTATTCTAAGATCTTTTCAATCATTATTTTAAAAACGAGTTTTACAAAAATAAAATCCATTTATCTACTTTAAAAATAAAAAATATTTTTACTTATTACTTCCAACACACCTAAAAAATCCGGAATACATAGCTCTATAAAACATAAAAACAATAAAGTTGGGATTTTTGTGAATTTGTAGTCTTATGGAGGACCATTAACTATGAATGGAACAACCATTAGAGGTCCCATTGAAATGTAAATTCATGATATTCCTAGGTTTCAAAGAAATGGGATATTCCCACATTATGTCAGTTCTATTCTATTTATATCCCTCAAAACATATAAATATTTTAATAAACCCAAATAACTTGAGATTAATGAAAGAAAAAAATCCAAACATAACACGATTACTCATTGATTTTCACAAAATGTGGTGGATAGATACATTATTATACCTATAAGTAATGCATCTATAGTGCTTTATTCATCATCAATTACTTAATAATTAATAAATGGGTATAAGATACCATTTTCCATGTAACATCCCATCTTTTCCCTATATTAGATGTCAGATTTGGCCCGTCACATCCTTGAGGAACATCCCTGATCACATCAGGGGGGATAAAAGATCCATGGGAATCCTTGAAAGTATAGTGGAATGATTTTGATCATTAAAAACATTCGAATAATATAGTGGAAACTAAATAAATGGTATTCATGACTTGTCTATAATTAAAAAGTCTATGTAATTCCAAACATGTGAGAGTAGGTAATTTGTTCATGAAAAATAAATAATAAAAAAATAAACTTGTACACTTTTCCCTTGGCTCACCCTTATCTACCACTTTTATAATGAAAAGATACTAAAAAACCATCCAATATATACATTTTATTCATCCACCTTAATTTATAGTTAATATTATAGCTTATAAAGAATTAAAGGTGTATATAGTGAATCTGATAATGGAAAAATAAAATACTAACAACATTAATTGAAGTTATTATACAAGTCATCATCCAAGCAGTCAACGCTCAAATATTGGTCAAGAAGAGAACCAGAACTTGAAACATCAATGAGAATGATACTTGTGTTAAAAAATATAATTAGCAATCCATTGGTAAACCACATCCTAGTATCATATTTTTAAATAAGTGACCTATTTATGGTATTTTTATATTCATTATAGAAATATATTTATTTCATATAATTTTTTAGAAAATATAATAAATATTTTTTATTCATTTTTATATGTAATATCATTTGGAAGCATATAAGAATATAAATTTTTAAGAAACATTATTCTTAAAATGTTGAAAATATAATGAATTTCATCCAATAAATATGTGGTTAAAAATTAAATAAAAAATTTATTTGTTTTGATAAAAAATTTTAGAAGGTAAATAACTAGATCAAGAATAATTGGATGCCCTGGGCCATTTTTTTTAGGACTCATTCATGGATCGTCATACTCTAATATAGAGAACCCTACATAAGTATTACCATGCATGATTCATTATATAGGATTAAAACAAACTTTTATTAGTTACCAATCCATATCATAATCTTTTATTATAGGGAGTGTCATAGTGTAATCTTTATAGGATGAGATTGAAAATGACTATAATACGTTTCATAGTAAACTGATATATTTTCTAGGGGTGCCTAAATTCTATTTCCCAAAATCAAAATATACAAGTGATATATAATATAAAATGAATAAGCCAGCCACCAAACAATTAAATGAAATCATGCACCATCACCTCACCTCACATAACATTCAATGTGAAACCTTGTTCTTAGAATCATATTAATATTCCCACAATACATGATCTAGACCAAAAAATAACTTATTAATATTGTCTTATAATGGAGTGCACCTCATTTTTCAAAATTCTTTATAAGATTATAATAAATATTAATAGTTAATATTTATAAAAACATTTAAAAATTCACTAGAAATAATGTTTTATTGTTGTGTTCATAATCCAAATATATTTATCCAGTTTTATTCTAACAAACACTGACATATATATAAATATATCACATTGTTAGAATATAAATATTCTCAAGTTAATTTTTACAAACACATACAAGAATGTACACACACAAATGCACACACACACACACACATATACTCATAATTTTATATATTGATAACATGAAAATAGATGGAATCATTTTTGGAAAAAACAGTGGAAAATTTTATAAGATCTTTGAAAAAAATGAATAAATCCTCTTTTAAATCCAAGACATCTTTAACAGAATCAATATTCATTAATAAAATCCATTTTTCATTTTATAAAATCTCAGCATCCAAAAATCAATTAAAGGGGATTTTATCAACTTTTAATTATGGGGAAAATAATGAATTTATGTTTAAATCAATTGAATGTTTATTTATAACTCAAATTTTCATTGAAAAAAATAATAATAAATACTTTATATCTAAATGATGGATTGAAATGGAATCATGAATGATTCTAGAATTTAAATACTGAAACCAAAGGTTCTTCCTATTTTAAACTCCCTACCTTTAAAAACTATGGTGTCATTAAACCTCAAATGGATCTAGGAAAACATATATAAATAAATAAAGAATAATAAATCATAAAATCACAAATTAAATTCGAGATAATAATGGATCAATGGATGAAACCCTTCCATCAATGGAGTTATACAAATACTTTGAATAGACCAAGTAATAGCCAACAATAAATTGAGTTTCACAAACACTGGGGACCAAGAATAAAAATAATTTACACACAAAATCATATAATTAGTTTTCTTACTCATATGAGAAGGTAATGAAGAAGGAAAAAATAATTACTGATATTATTTGATTGTATTGATGACTTAAATATGGTGGTCTTGACTACTATGAAAAAAACCCTCTGAAACACGATGGAAGATATAGGAGAGGAAGAAAGTAGGTGATACTCATCCTTTATATGGTGCATTTAGTGAACAAGAAGAATGCTAATGGTGGGGTGTGACGTAAGGTGAAAAGGGGAGGTAAAACCTTGAACCTCCTTTTTTAAATGTTTTTTCATCATGCAAGGTTTCTGTCATGGTGTTCCAAACTGTGTGACAACCATGTTCCCCAACATGATGATACAAGAACACTATATATGAAAGTTTCATAGTTAGAGTAATAATTCATGAATATGATATTTTTATCTACCAAATGAAAAAAATAATCATTTAGTCTATTTATAGTTTCTACTAACCATTCGATAAATGTGATCCTATGAAATACCTTTATATTTTTATAATATTAAAAAGTATTAGCCAAAAAATAAATAATTGAATTATTTAATCATTTATATAAAATGAAATTAACATGTTTGGTGTGTCACATGTTTGAACCCCATAAGATAACATTTTTGTATATTATAGTAGTAGAATAATATAAGATACTATTGAAAAAACTATATTACCCCAAAAACTGTTTAGAAGATTCTCATTAGGCCCTTTCTATAGGAATAGTAATTCAAATTTACAATCCCATCGGGACTTGGTCTGCATTCCATCAATTATATTATAATAAAATGAGTTAATTGGATATCTTACCATTCCTTAGAGGGGTTAATGGTCTAATCAAACAATCCCATTTTTGGATGTGGTATTTTACATTTACATGTATGCCCAAATAATATTATATATTATTTTTGTTGGTCATTATAAATAATAATGTAATTATTTATAATATTATTTTTATTTTTATCAGTGTTTTATTATTGCTGTTTTGTACATCATTGTTATTTTCATTTTCTCTATTATCATCATCATCATCATTGCATTCATCATCATTATTATCATGTCATTTCTAAGAAGATGTAATTAAGACTCCCGAAAGGGCCATGCTTATTGGAAAAGTTTTTTCTCTAAAAATTTATACAATGTGTTTTTTCATACTAATTGTGAATTATATAACTGATGAATCTATTCAGTTTATATTCTTATAAAGGATAATTACATCAAAAACATTACAGATGGTGACAAAATAGATAATATTTTAGAGTACTATTTTCATTAATTTCCGTAGTACTATGGGTATTCATAGTAGGTTAACATTTGTTTCACCTCATGTAATTATGTATTAACTTGTTTTACTATAATTTTTTGTGTGTGTGTGGGATGGGTTTTCAACTCACACATCTATTAAATTATGATATTATTAAAAATAGTAATAATAATAATAATAATCACTATTATAAATGTGGAATTGAACATTTCTAGAAATATTATTAATTAGTTTAAAAATTATTGACATTTTAAAAGACATTAAAAGATGACGACTTTTATCAGTGCTAAAAATAGTACTGATAATGGGACCCTTAATGAGTGCTAAAAAAGAATTGATAAAGGGGGAATTTCATTTCATTTTCTATCACTAATAATGTACCACCCTTTTTAGTGTGAATTGATCTATTATGAAGGACCCTTTTATCAGTGACAGAAATAACACAAATAAAAGAAATATTGTAGTAGTGCGATGGTAAAAATACTGCATATTATAGAAGAAAATACAAATTTTAATTAAAATTATGTTTAAATAAAAAATACAAAAAATACATATATTCTCAAAAATTTCTGTTACATTAAATTTTTTTTGTGAAACATATGATAAGCATTAAGAAACTAAAAAATATCAAGGATATGTTGTGTTTGGCCCCTTACTCTCTATCAATAGAGCCCGATATTGCTTCTAGTATGCTGAAAAATTGACAAAATCTCGTTTAAAAGGTGGATCCTATATAGAATAATTTATATTTTTTTAATACAATAATGAAATAAATTTTAAAAAATAAGAAACAATATATTATAAAATTTTACATTTAAACCTGATACATAATAATTGAGTTATTTTGATCAAACCATATGTCAGATTTATATGTGTTCAATTACTACAAAGTAAAACTGATATAATGATCATTATCCTAATGTAACAAAATTATTTGAGTTCATTTAACTGGTTTTAAGTATGATACATGTATTTTGATATAATGTGACAATTTAAAAAAACATTCACTTTATGTTATACTAGGAACACCATGTATAATACTAATATTTGGTTCATTCATACACTTTTGAAATTGTTTATGAATCATTTTCGAAAAGTATAAAGAAAATTTAAGTGGATTTTTTTTCATGTATGTGTTATGTATTGTGATCTAAAATGTCAATTATATATCAAATCACACACTTTGAGTCATACTGGTAATACCATGTGTTAGATCGATGTGAAGTTGAAAACTAAACCTAAAAATGATATAAGTAATATTTTCCTAATCTACAATGAAATTAAGAGTGTCTTTTATAATTTTTTAGTTACTAGCACATGTTTTTATCTAAAATGTAATTTTTTAACAAATAAATCAAACATTGAGTCACACCATTTACACAGTGTGTCATATTTTTGTGAAACTAATTCATACACACTGAAAATGACTTATGTATCATTTTATGAAATTATTCATAACAACAATTATTTTTTTCAGATTGTTTTGTGACTAAGACTATTTTTTTCAAAAAAATAATTTTTGAAATGAATACCCACATTTGAGTCATACAAGTCACACAATGAATTGAATTGAGGTATGGAAGATTAATATTTTTCACAAATGACATATGAATCATTTTCCTAATGTGTAGAAAAAATTATATTTTTTTGGGATTGGCTATACATTGAATATTTTTAACTATTATATAGTTTACAAAATGAAACCTCACAATTTGAGTCATAACAATCATGAAATATATTATATTAAGTTGAAGTTTATCCGTACATGTGAAATATAACTTAGGGATATTTGTTTTGTCAAAAAATATAAAATTGTTTTCACATTCTTTATTGTTGCACACATATATAGAACTAATATTTAAATTTGATGTAAAACTAAACACATTGAGTCATACTAGTAACACTATGTGTCTGATTATTTTTTGGTTGATTCATATATGTCAAAAATTACACAAACAGTTTTTGTAAAATTATCAAGGAAAAAATAGTTTTTTGGAATATTTTCAGTTAGTGACATTTGATTTTAACTAAAATTTCATTTTCAAATTATAAACATTCACATTGAGTCATATTGGTCTCATAATGTGTAAATTTTACTTGAGGAGAATTCAAATATGTCACAAATTACATATGAATTATTTTCATAATGTATTAAGATAATCTGAGTGAATTGTACTCATTTTTAGTCAGTGAATCATGTTTTGAGCTAAAAATATAATTTTTAATCGATAACCTAGAATTTATGTCATAATTGTCACATAATGTATCAGATTGTGGTATATATGTTCCCTACCCATAAAAAACAATATATGTATTGTTTTCCTCGAGTTTCAGAAAATATGAATGTGTTTTCCCAAGATTGAGTATTTCAATCATATTTTTTCTAAAAAGAGATTTTAAAATATAAACCAAACATTTTGAATAATATTGGTCTGAACATGTATCAATTTGACATTAAGATGATTCAAACAAATCATAAATGTATTATGGACTATTTTCCAAAATTATCAAATAAATTTTAACGTGTCTACTTATATTATAGTATATCATGAATCTTTATAATTGCATTTCATTTTTTTAATAAACAACATCCTTTGGGACATACTAGACACATTGTGCACAAAATTAACATTTTTTTATTCCTATACATCAAAAATGAAATAAAGATAATTTTTATATTGAATAATGTATTTTTTTTATTTTATAGTTTTTTAATAAGTGAAAAACATTTTATTCTAAAATTATATTTTTAAACTAAAAACACACACCTTGAGTAATAATAGCCAAACAGTATGTCAAATTGATTTTTGGGTAATTCATACACATAAAAATAATATATCGATAATTTTAATGAATTATCAATACAATCAGATCTTAGTAACATGGTTTTAAGTGAGTGACAAATTTTTTTTAAAAAAATTGCCTCTTTAAGTTGAGAACACTCATTTTGAGTAATACGGGTCACACCGAGTATCAAATTGATGTTCAAATATTTCTTAAATATCATAAATTAGTTTTGTATTGTTCTACCAATGTGTCTAGAAAATCTTAATATGTTATCGTGATTTATATTACGTTATAAATATTATTAACTTGAAGGTCATTTTTATAATTATAACCCATGTGTTGAATCATAACATGGGTATCACGTATCAGATCGAGGTATGAATTATTGTAAGACTTCATAATGGATTAAAGGGTTATTTTTATAATGTATCAAAATAATATGAATAAATTTTCCTAGTTTTAGTATGTGGAATGTGTTTCGAAATAAAATTTCAATTTTCAATAAAAACACACACTATAAATCATAACAATCACATCGTGCATTATATTTAGGTATGATTGATTCATACCCATAAAAATTGCACATGATTCTTCCTTTTAATGTATGAAAACATGATAAGACCTTTTTCTAGGTTTTCATTGATTGACTTACATTTTTACAAAAAATGTTATTTTTTAAACATAAAACTTGTTCATTGAGTCATACCGGTCACATTGTTTGTTATATTCATGTGAGGATGACTCCTTCAGCTCATAAATGACATAGGGATAGTTTTATTGAAATATCAAGACAATAGTATGCAGATATTACTATTTTCCATGACTAAAAAAAGTTTTAAACTCAAATTTAATTTTAAAACAAAAACCACCAATTTTGAGCAATTTTGATGAAATAATGCATCTGATTGAGGTCTGCATGACTCCAAATATTCATTATTGATATGAATAATTAAAAAACTATCTAAATTATTATTAAAAAATTATTATTCACTTAACTACAAAATAGTTTGTATAATGATTTTAATAAAACTAAATAAGGAGTAGGAAGTCCCCTCTTCATGATGCATGTATACCTTATGACACCACCCTTTATACCATTTTTCATAAAAAAAAATTATTTATTTTATTGAATATGAAGATTTTATAAATGCCCAGTATTAATGTAAATACATAAATAAATAAAGGATTAGCATATTTTTTATATGGAATTGTAATTATCATAAAAAATTACTCTTTTAGGATTATAGTTGGTGAAGAATGAGGTTATTCATATATTTTAAAACATACTAAACATAATATTTTCTAACAAATTGTTTACAAAATAGTAGAATCATTGGAAAATATAAGTGTTTTTTATTTATATGTTTTCATGGTGAAATATTATTATATATACCAAAATACTTATCCCCTAATAGAAGTTTATATCCTTAATGTTCTCATGGAATATCCAAAAAAATGATTTTGATGATATGTGAAAGCATCCATATCAAAAAGAATCCTTAAAATACAATAAATAATTTATATCAGGATGTTTATTTTAAAAATGATTCCAATTAGGTATTACAAATAGATAAATTTCATCACAAGTGGTCAATTAATTGGGAATCAATGAATTGAATCTGAAAAATAAATCATTGGAGTATCCAAAAAGATTTAAATGAGAATCAAAACTCCCTAAAAACTATCATTAATTTTTAATAAATTTACAGAAATTATATTTGGAATGATTTAATTGTATAATTTTACAACTATATATTGGGTATTTAGAATATTATTCCATTTTTAATTTTCATTAAAAACATTAAATATATTTTTTATGCTGTTAAATAATATTTATCTTCCTCCATAGACCATTTTTGTGTAAATGTTATGTGGGGGATAATGATTCCAAATGTTAGTTCAGATGTTTTTCACTTCAAATAGTACTCATATATACACCTTCGAAAAATATGAATTGTATTTAATTTTAAATAATATAGTAGGTTATATATTGAAACAAATTATGAAAGAGTTTATCATATATAAATTAATAACTAGGGCTAATATCCATCCATTATTGATTCTTTCATTTATATTTCCCAAATGAATAAATATTTTAGTTTCCACTCATTACATTTATTCATAAAAATCAATTTTGGTCATATCGTAATTTGAGAATTTTATATTTGCGTGATCATGTAATATTAGTAAATGAATTACTTAAACATACATGGAAAAGTTTCTTTTTAAAGGTAATTTCAATTATTTTGTTTACCCTATAAATTATTTTTATTTCAATTTTTGACTTCAAATAGTTTTCTCATTCTATAATAATATTCAAGGATTCATGAATTTTTTCATTAATTATAGATTGTTTTAAAAAAAAAAATAATTTATAAATGAACAAATCCTTATTGAACTGTTTTTTGAATGATCTATTGATCATAATATGAATGTTCTATGGTCATGTAAAACTATTCAAACATCTAGTTCATCATGGTGACTAGGTATCTCGAATCTCGAATCATGAGATATCTGAATCCTCACACTCATATAAACTTTTTGATGTTTTTTTATAGAATATATTCTAATATATTTTAAATTGTATTCATAATAACAAGGTAATAGATGGGTGATAATAGATATATATCATAATCATTTTATGCACATAGAATATCAATATATTAATGGTATCAGTGTCTTGTTGACTCATGCTTCATTAAAAAATATATGAAAATATTAATTACCTCTTGTATGGAGGAACTTTTAGAGGAAATAATTTCCACAAAACTAGTGGGAGGAACTTCAGGTAGTTTTTTTAATGCTCTGTATCGAAGAATCCATTATATATCATTATCAAACAACTCAAACAACCAATTAAGATTTTTTATATTTGTTTTTCATGTATTCAATTCTTTATTTTTCATTAAATTTACGCATAAATGTGTTTAATTTATCATAATATGATTGGGGAGATACTCCAAAACCAAAACCTATGACATTGAAAAATTATTCTATTAGATTAAGGAAATTAAAAGTAGTTATTAATTGGCTATAGAAGATTATGATTAATTTTTATAAACTCTAAATAAATATATTTTAAAATAATTAATCATTTTTATTTTGATGCAAGTTTTATGTAGAATAATTTTTATTTTGTCCGAAATAGATATTTTTGAAATAGTTTTTCTTTTTTTGCATCTATTTGTATTTAATATTTATTTATATTAGAGTCATTTCATATAACATGAAATGGAATGGAAGTGTCTTCATATTTTTATATAAAAATATCCATATAAATAAATTTTTCAATTTTTTTTTCATGCCACATAAATGTATTAGTATATATTTGGAATACATGCCATTTTTTAAGAATATGTTCACCCCATACATTATTAGTAGTAAGGGTATCATAGTTTTATTCCATGTTAAATATTTTAAGAACTCAATTGTTTTAAAAAAATTAATAATTCATAAACATTTTTATTAATACACATTGTTTCCCTTGGAATTCGGGGATAACCGCCTTGATGGGAGGTTCAAACATTCTGATCGGTTTCTAACGGTTTTGTTCATATAACCGGAAACATCCAATGATTCCACATCCATTCATACCTACTTCCCAAAGGTAGGTGCTCATTAGTTTGTGGACTGATGAGGCTTAGGAATTTTCATTGGTCGAGAGGGTGGGAGGTCGGACTCATCACACCTTTTTGAGGGGAATTATTGTCTACTCCGGGACTCTCTTTATAGATTTAAGTTATATTCGTTAATCCTTATTACATTAACAAGTATAAAATGAGCTTTCCTTCAGATCTGACAATCAATGATCAAATATGTAGGAAATTTAGAGAATATTTTATATGTAATCGAGGTTCTTCATTGATATATAATCGTCTGTATTTATTAGAGATTCTTGGTCAATGGTACCCTTCGACACATTTATATAGAAGTCTCTTGGTCATTATGATGACCATGATGGTTTTAAAGCCACATAGTGGAGCACTTGGAGTTTATTGTCATTCAGAAGGACATGGATTATTTTAGAGTTGGGATCGAACCCGTAGACGGGCTACCTACATATCCTTTGTTTAGAAAAGGAATTTGAACCCACGTAGTTCGAGTAAGGGAGTATGATGTTTACGATTGATGGCTCAATGAAAGATATCATTTTTACTTTTACCCTCTAAGCTCACGTGAGTCATGCTCGATGTAAGAAACAATAGGTATTGGTAAAAATTAGACAATTGGGCCATGAAATAAGAAATCATAAGAAATGATGTGGGACTTATGTATGTATGACTACCCAGATAAATGAAGGTTACGATTTAATTTAGGGAAGAAATCCAAGAACAGGGTCCATAAAGGTATATGTGCTTCATGGAGATTTTGAATACTCTAACTAGGGGCTTACTCTTGAAAAGGAGGCCTGAATTAGGAGAAGACTTATGATTGGGTTTTACTCCTGAAAAGGAATCCCATATCAAAGGTAAATTAGGACTGGTTAAGAGAAATTAAGACTGGGGCTTACTCCAGAAAAGGAGGCCCAAGTCAAGGATTAAGTTTTGGGGCTTACTCCTGAGGAGGGTTCCCAAATTAGGGAACATTAAGAATTGGGGCTTACTCTTAAGGAAGATGCCCAAGATAAGAATTATGACTGGGGATTACTCCTAAGGAGGATGCCCAAACATGAGACTGGGGCTTACTCTTGAAAAGGAAGCCCAGGTTAGGGGATCTGGGGTTTACTCCTAAGAGAATGCCCAAAATTTAGAGGACTTATGACTGGGGATTATTCCGGAAAAGGAGACCCGGGTTAAGGATTCTCTCATCTTAATGGATGAGGATAAATGAATGAAATCACAATCTTTAGTGACATAAAGATGTGTAAATCACTTGGTTTTGAGAGATATTCCACAGAATTCCATTCAGATAAGTAAGTCAAATCAAGAAATCATGCCATGGATGGATTTGAAGAGTGTCTTGAAGACTGAATCTTAAATAGTAAATGTGGAATGGCTTAGGATGGGTGAAATGGTCAAGAAAGGAATCCAAAAATGTAGGGGCGCACAAGTCCTGGTAGGCACGCAGGTATTGCGTGGGCGCGCAAGTCCTGGTCGCATAGGTATACACCTACGCGACACGTTTGGTACTTGCGCAGTGTTCAACCAGTAGGGTAATACTTGAGCGACCTTTGTTTAAGGCCTTTAGAATCCTCTTGAGGTTATTCTTGCAGAGCGGTGCACAGGTTCTATTGAAGGAGTAAGGCGGTGCACAAGTGTGGCCATTTCCCTTAAGGGCTGGCCACCTAGGTGTGCAAGTGTTGATGTGTTTCAACACTTAAGCCTTCCTCCCCCTATTTAGATCTTCCGTTCTAGGTAAGAAATTACCATAGAAGTGTTTCGGAAGCTTTGAAAAGAGACTAGGGCTCCGGGAGCTCAAATCTGAGTTTCTGGAAAAATTCATCCCCAAATGGGGGGCCCACAGTGTCTATTTATAGGCAGGGAGAAGACCCCGGGCGGTTATCATTTAGGTCGCGCAAGTCACTTGCGTGACCATAATGCGTCGCGCAAGTGGACTTGCGCGAAAATGATGAAACTTGTGTGGTTTATGGGCAATCTTCTCCTTGTTCTTCCCTTTGTCAATTTTTGATATTTTCTTCAATGGATGGATCAATTTGTGCTAAGTCATTTCCCTTTACATTCCTTTAGACTCTGTGACGAAAAAGGAGCGTCAACAAAAGTCCCCCCTTAGAGTTGGATTCGAATGAAATGAGGATTTTCCTTTGAGGAAATAGAAGTCATCCAAAGGAAAGGTGGCGCGCAAGTGTTGAGGGCGCAGAGGGCGGCGCGCAAGTGGGCATCGAGCAGGGCCTGGGCGCACTGGGTGTAGGAGCGCAGATACAACCCTTGATCACGCAGGGTATGGCGCCCAGGGTCTCGGCCAGGTCTATAAATAGAGGGCCTCACTTCTGTAAAAGCATATGGATTTGCAGATTTCAAACCCTCGAGCTCTCGCCGAGCAGGTCACCTTAGCCGTGCAGGCTGCTCTGTTTTCCGATGTTTCATTGCTGTTGCGCTGCTGTATAGGTATTTGTACTTGCACGATTTAGAATTGAGCGGTAAAAACTAGCACGACACAAGAACACTTGCACGCCAATTGTAGACTTGCGCGCCTTAGTGCCTTTGCAATTTTTTCAGATTTCTTCGCAAAGTTTATGAAAAATCAATCCATTTCAGAATTAATTTATTCAACTTTTGTGCAGAATCATTGGCTATTAGACCCGAATTAGTCGATGAACTGGCTAGAAAGCATATTGATTATATGATGAACATCATTGGCCACGATTACTATGATATCTGTGACAGAACTCTCCCAAATTTGGCTAAGTACTTGAAGAAATGTCATCTTAATTTCCCACAGAGCATTTACTTGCCTCTATATTGTCATGGTCATCTGCAAGGAGTCAATGTTCCAGATGCAAAGATCTATACACCTGAAATGCAGCTGCACTACTACTCCTTCATTTCGGTTATGTTGTGAAATAAGAGAAACAACAATGGTGTGAACTTTCTAATTCTTTCTCCATGTCATTTCCTTGTAGATATGAAAATGGAAAAACCATGGGCTGAAATGTTTTCCGCTGCCGATTGGTGGAGAGAAGACAAACAGGCATTAGAGCAATATCTGAAAAGAGTACTCTCTCCAAATGGCTCTTTACTTCCAATGCTCCATTCTCAAATCCATGTATCCATCTTCCAAGTCTCTTGGATAGAAACAAGGTCATTGTTTGATCAGCAGAAAATTTTATCAAACCTCACTCAAGAACATCCTTTTACAATTGTTCCAAGAAGAGCTGGTATCACAGCATCTCTTATTGTATCTAGTTGAATGAATGAATTCCAGGTGGTTGCGGATGAAGCTCGAGATGTCATAAATCAAATGAAGAGCTATGTTGAAAGCCTCTTGTAATTATGGAAAAGGAGAAGAGACTCCAATCTGTGGATGTACTTCTAATCCTTGTTCATCAATGAAAAACACTTTTACTTTCACTCATTTGTACTTGCATTCTCTTTTGCTACATGAATTATATTTTAACTAAGCCAATGGGCCTAGTAAGCATAGTATGATTTATACTAGGATTAATGTAATAACCCTAAAAACTTCAAACCTTTTAATTGCTAAATGTTACCTAAATCAAATTAAATGTATGTTTAGTGAGCTGGAACTTGACTTTTATTCAGATTTCCTTTGTCTTTTGTGGTCAGTTTAAAGTCATGCACGTCGGACATAAAAAGGCTAATGTTTGAGGTTGAAATAGCTTTGACTAAAATGGATTAGAATTGACTTAATTCCTTGAAAATTCAACTGAAAACATCTTACCATACTCAAGTATGAGGGAAAATATGTAAGCTATGACTTAAAAATATTTGAATCTGAGGAATGATATGAAAAAAGAGTTAAAAGGCATTAGAAGAAGTAGTTTCCAAGAATGAAGTTACCATTATTTAGAAAACTCGTTAGGGGTTGAATTATGCAGGGCCACCTAAGGGCATTGGCTACATAGTTAAATAAAATAGTATCTTTTGGCTAACAAGTATATTATGTAGACTGTTTATTCAAGGCCACCTATGGGCATGTGCTGCATAATCAGGCAAAATAACTCTTATAAATTTACTTTCTTAGTGCTAAAAGACAGTGAAAGTTTATGGAGATTCAAATCTTCAAATGTATAGAGTTTTCTATATGGAAATAGGTACTTGAATATGGAGAAGATATTTCCAAACAAGATTATCTAAGAACTGGATGAATATCACTCCTACGAAGGTCTGACCCAAACGTAGGGAAGGAGATTATAATCCATATACTTGAACACTTTCAGATCATGAAAAAGGATATGGGAAAAATATGTTAAGGATGGCTATTTTTTTGCAGATCCCTACATACTGTCCTTTAAGACAAATACGGACAAAAGAGGCATTCTTCCCAAAAATGAAGTTACCACTATCCGACAAACCCGTTAGGGGGTTGAATTATGCAGGGCCACCTATGGGCATTGGCTTCATAGTCAAATAATAGTATCTTTTGTCTAACAAGTTTTTATGTAGATTGTTTATGCAAGGCCGCCTATGGGCACGTGCTGCATATTCAGGCAAAATAACTCTCAGAAGATTGACATTTTTGTGACTAGAAGTCATGAAAAATGGTTATGAGGATCTGAAAATATATAAGGTTAGGATTATGACACATAAAGAGGATATTTTTCAATATATACAGAGATACACAGATCAATGCTAACCATAATCATGTTGTGGATGGGTCCTAAATTGAAATGTTGGACTTCACTACGTATCCCATAAGGATGAGAATCAAGCCATACATAGTTCTTAAACTACAGTTTAACGTCGTGTGGGACAAAAGGATTAGAGATCTTAGTTTTGGGTCATAAATCTTGGACCATTGTAAGAAATACACAGTTTGTGTTTTCATGGGGGCTGTTTAGCCAAGGGATTGAAAATGGAATTTTGGGTTAGGCCCAAAGACTTGGGCCTGGATTCGAGGGACACTCGAACGTTCCTACGTATCCCATAAGTATGGAAATCAAGCCCATGTAGTTCTAGAAATACCCTCTGTACAAATTTGGTTCGTACATGTGAAGGGTGAAAGGGGAATTTACTGCAATGATGGTTTAACCCAAGATAAAAGGTTTGGGCATTGTCATGTATGCATGTAGTCTTTGAAATGAAACATGATAAAAAAATTAATGAAAATAATGGTTCCCTCTCAGGTGAGGTTATCAAATAAATTTGTAGCTTATTGTCATACTGGACAAAAGTGTTGTATAGTTTAACGTCGTATAACAAGGACGAATGTGAACCAATGTAAAGATATTGATTCTAGGGGTGGTTTCACAAATCAACATCGTATGAGCTGTAGGTGAACCGATGTGAAGAGATTGGTTTTGGGCTTGAACCTTGGGAGGTTGCCTACATACCTAGCCTAGAAGGCAAGGATCAATGTCCGTGTAGTTCAATTAAAGAATGAATTAATGATCAAGTTGTTCTTGGGGACAAGGAACTAAAAAATGATGTTGGGACTTACACATGGTTAGTAGCCCAGAGAGAATGTTATGGTTGTGGTTTTCTCTAACCTCACGTGAGTCATACTCGGTCTGAGAAACAAGAGGTAGAAACAACCTTAACAATACATTGTTTAACGTCATGTAGGACGTATGAAGGGACTATGCAGTTTAAAGTCTTGCAGTTAGGACTATTGGTGCTGCACAGTTTAGTGTCATGTAGTAGGGACAAAAGTACAGTATACTGTTATGAAGGACATATCACAGACTTTCTGTATAGTTTAGCGTCATGTAGTTAGGACGATGGGGACAATAGAGTTTAACGTCATGTTGGATGAAAGAGGGACTCTGCAGATTAATGACATGTAGTGAGGACAAAAGAGTACACCATTTAACATCATGTTGGACGCATTGTGGATTTTTTTCACAGTTTAACGTCATGTTGGATGAAAAAAGGACGATATAGTTTAGCGTCATGTTGGAAGAAAGTGAAAATAGTTTATGGTCATATGTATAGACAGTGGATGGTGTAGTTTAATGTCATTCTACACGGTGGTGCAGTTTAAAGTCATACAGGACCTTTGATGATTATGTAGTTTAACGTCTTTCTGGACATAATGGACTTTTATACAGTTTAGCGTCATGTAGTTAGGACGTCACCGTTTAACGTCTTGCTGGACGTAAGGGACTTGAAAATAGTTTTGGGTCATATGCATGTACCATTGATGTTGTAGTTTAAGGTCATACAGGAACTAGTTGCAATTTAAGGTCATACATGACCATTTAGGGAACTTTTTCACAGTTTAGCGTCGTGTGGGATGAAAGTACAAATAGTTTAAGGTCATATGTATGGACCATTGTTGTATATTTTAACGTCATATAGCAAGGAAAAATTACAGTTTAATGTCATGTAGGACGTATTAATGGACTTTAGTATAGTTTAACGTCATATAGCCAGGACAAAGTGGTGCTGCACAGTTTAGTGTGATGTTTTAGGGACATAAGTATAAATAGTTTAGGGTCATATGCATGGACCGTTTCTATATATTTTAATGTCATATAGCAAGGACGATGAAGGTAATTTGCAGTTTATACAAAATACTTCTTCAAAAATCTGGCATATGGATCTGTTAATTGAATAATATTAACAGAACCATAGATTAACTCTTCGTCTAATGAAGACTCTTCCTGATTAGCCTATTTAGGTTGTGCCATTTGGTGTGGCTGTGCCCGTGGATTTGAAGTAGATGGCATGTATTCAGCTAAGGTCAAAGGTGACTTAGGCTTTGACACATACTCATCCTCTTCTAATTCCTTTTCTTTCTTTGAATCATGTTGTTTCTTTGAGGACTTTCCCTCTGACGAAGAAGGTTTTGCCGCAATATTCATGGTAGAAGACACAATTGGTTTCCTTAATTGTGTTCGCAAAATAGCATGAGTTCAACTGATTGTCATTCTGACCATCCAATCATCATACTTTTGTGCATTTTTGATTTTGACTTCCTGCCATTCACTTTCCTCCTCTGGAACTGTAGCAGTGATACATGCTACCTGGGCTGAGGAGCCTTTCAATGTGACATGTCCCGAGTCGACCATCTTTTGCAGGAGGTCTTTGAAGACAAAACACTCCTGGATGGGATGCCCCAACATTTGATTAAAAGGGAAATAATTAGGACGGTCTTCATCTCCTTTCTTGTTTGGCCTCTTTGGTATTGGCAATTGAACCAAATTGTTTTACAGAGCTGAAATGAAATAACCAAGAACTTTTTCATTTCATAAAGAGTATTTTTTCTCTTCAGATCCTCAAATTGTTTTCGTCTTTGATCATTTTGATCATCTGGACGAAAAGGCCTTTGTTGTTGGCACTTAGAAGGTGGAGCCCTTTGAGAAGATAAAGGTTTTGAGGTAGAAATAGGTTCCGATGCTTGTTTGATCATAACTGTAGCAGTTTCTACTTTACCCATTCTCCTTCCTAGAGCTGATGGAATTACATGAGATTTAGCCTTAGCCTATTTAAGGTAATCTTCAATCTGCTGAGCAATTGAAGTAAGGTCTCGAAACCCTCCTATGTATTTCATAGGGATTAATGGCGTGCGTAATTCGTCATGCAGATTTGCCACACAGATTGGCAACAATTCTTCATAAGGGAGTGCTAAACTCAAGGAATATGTTAATCCATTCCATCGAGCAATGAAATCAGAGACTCTTTCATTATCCCTTTGCTTACAGTTTGTAATATCGAAAACTGTTGTCTTTGGAAAAGTTGAGCTGAAATGAAGGAGAAATTTTTGGTGAAGATCCTCCCATCCGGTAATTGACTAGGATTGGAAACTTGTATACCAAACAAAAGCTGGTCCTTGTAAGGTTCACACGAAGAATCTGAGTTTCACAACTTCTTGCTACTCCGGAGTTCCCTTAATAGGATCGTAACAAGACACGTAATGCATCAAATATTTTTCTGGATCACCTGATCCATTGAGAATAGGGAATACAGGGTTCCCAAAATTGGATGGAGGAGAAATTGAATCTACCCATTCAGGGTAAACTTTCTTTTCTGGTTGAACTTGCGCGCGCTTCCCTTCCATAGTTTCTAACCATGCTGTTAATGACTCAATAGTAGTTATTAACTTTTGAGATACATCCGGTTGAACTTGGACTTGGGTAGGTTCAATGACTGGAGCTTGGACAGATGTAGCGATTGGAACTGAAACTGATGGTAGCATTGCCAATTGTTGTTGCACTTGACCCGTAGTATTAGACCTATGAGGGTTAATGATAGAGGAGGATATTCTTGATCCATCTCAGTAGCTGAAACAAATTGATTTGGCTGATTAACTCCAGCATGTTTAAGAAGAAGACTACTCTGAAGTAGTTCTGCAATCAACCTTCTTAATTCCTTCATTTCTTCCTCCTGTTGTGCAAACCTCTGCTCTAGTGAAAGCGATTGACCTTCTCCAGAGAAGGATATGTAACCTAGTTCTTTCCCTTCCCTTTGTTGGATCCTTTTTGGAGAGGGGGATGTAGGTCACTCGATGGATTACTTAAGTTCACAGTAATCCTTTGACTTCTTGTACACACACCTTCTTCATTTGTGTCGGTGCGTACATCTTCTTGAGCAGAAACCACTTCATCTGATTCCCCTGAATGAGCCTCATCTGGTTGATCAGCAAGAACGACATTGATGACATTAATCGATGCATAATTCATCGCATCCCTTCTATCAGCATTTCTGTGATATTATCTTCTTCCATGTCTTTGATGAGACATTGCCTTTTGTTGATTCGATCCCTCAATAACATCTTGATGAACCGTAATTTAGAGGGAACCTCTTGATAATTTGGATCTTCGTTCCTCTTGTGGTTTCTTCCCCAATCGAGAAAAGACCGACTTTCTCTGAGGAGGGGATTGATGATTTGAAAAAGTCCCCAGTTCGCTGGACTGGGGCTATTCCTGCTATTCTCACTCAACTCCCCGAATCCTTTTTGTTGATTCCGAGAGTTGTTTTAAAAGAGTCCCCAGTCTGGCGAGCTGGGGTGGCTCTTGACATTCCATGTCTGAGACTTTCTTAAAAGCTCTCCTGATCTTGCGAACCTTAGTTCGGAAATTAGTTGGATGCATTAATCTGTATCCTCTTTTATCACCCGGTTTAAAAGATCATTGGATGATTTCCGACACTTCTGTCACTTGGTGACGTGCTTTCTCCAAACAAGAGGCATGTTCAATATTCTCATTTGCTTACTGAAAGAGTAATTTGACAACTTTTTATCTGTATTCTTGATTTTGATAGGAACTAGTCGAAGCCTGTTCTTGAGAAATCTTTTGATTACAAACAAAGCCCATTGACTGTGGCTGGCCATGGGCAATAACATTGCATGAGACCATTTTTGGCGAGCTTTGCTAACAGGAGATCACCGTGAAATGAAGATCTCCATGAACACCTCATCCTCTGACATGAATACCAGATGGGGTATTGGCAATTAACTGACGCAATCTTCTTAGTGCGCCAAATCATGAACGTTGAAGGGCTCTCTACTTCTTTTCAGCCTTCAGATATCGAGAGACCGATAGAGATTCCAAATGAATCTGACGTTGTAACCCTTCTATTATCCTATGATGATTTTCATATTAATCATAAGATAATACATTTTTTTCAACTGACAAATTGTTTTCCATATGTTGAGACGAATATCATGAATTTCATCTTCCATCAACATTTCTGAAATATTATACTGACAGTCAGCCAGAGGCCAAAACATGACTGGCACTTCACCTTTCACCAATTTTTTTCTCATATTCATCATTTCCTCTTTATCATTTGATGAAGATTCTTCTAACTGATTTGACCAGAGTTGGTGTTTCCTAGTTGCTTCATTGGATTCAACAGGATTGGTAGAGAAATTATTGATCAAACTAGACGATGCATGACTTGGGGGTGGTTCGGAGAATGACCTACACCCTGGGCTATCTTCTGATTGAGAAAGTATTTCACCTGCTAGTGATGAAGCTTCAGACATGGCTGGTTTCGCATTTTCAAGTGCCTCAAGATAATAGGGCTTTCTCGGCACTACATTGTCCACTGGAGCATTTTCCGGGCAATGTGCGTCACTACTGCGGAGAGGACTTTCACAGCGAAATTCATCATCATGGGGAGGACCACCATAATGGGTTACAACAAAAGATGAGATCCCTTTCTCCTTGGTCTTTTGACGACACAGAGGGTTCCTGTGGCACTCATCTGAAGATGGAACTTCGAGATCGACCAAATTTTCATGAAGCAAGCCTTCATGAGGAAGTTTCTGTTGAAGAACTTCGGAATTAATGTTCCCACTATTGGGAACTGAGGGAGTAGAATCTTGAATTCCAACAGATAATTGTCTGAGGGCTTCAAGAACTCTACCATCGAGCAAGGCCTTGTTACTGATTGGATCTTTATCTCCTGACTGTATTGGGCGGGTCTTTTTCATAGATGGCTTCTTACTCACCTTGGAAACCACTTGTTGATGAAAGTGGCTGCTCTGAGTAGGTGTATGTGCCTGATCAAGAAAGATGGACAAGGTTAGGCTGAAGATCTCCTCTCAAATCAGGTGTATGTGCCTGATCCTGTCCTCCTATTCCTGTCAGTGAATCCTGACAGAACTCAAGTGTGGGGGAATAGAGTTGAGTCTGCCTCCTATTTGTTTTCAGGGATTTCTGACTAACTTCTCCGAATGCTACCAAGAAAGACTGTTGGTAGGCTTGATTAATACCAGCAGGTGTATGTTCCTACTGATTGCACTTCGCCAAACGTGGTTGAGGAGATCCATCATATGTAGTCAGACGAGCCTAATGACTAGCTAATGATGTATAAACAGGTGTATGTTCCTGCCTATAGTACTCCACCGGAATTTCTAGGCGGGATTGGCGCGATGCTACCAGATGAGTCTGCTAGACAACAGGTTTAAAACAGGCAGGTGTATGTGTCTTCTCGTTTCTTGCCACCAAGTTAGGTTGGTGGATTGCTCCGGAGATGCCACAGATGAGAACCTGCTCACTATTGATCGGATTCCAACTCTAGTGGTTCGTCTTGCTTTCTCGGGTTCGAGGAACCTGAGCCGAACGCCTGGAGTCAGTACCCTCATCATGTTGAGGGTGCACTGTCGCATGAGTCTTCTAGGGATTGTTGGTGGTAGCCCCCAAGAAGGACTCCTATCTGTTTGAATTAAGGTCTTGAGGGACCTGCTCATTCACCTCCCTATAATAAGGGAGCGAATGGTGATTGTGTTCTGGGGATAATGACCCAAAACGGTTGGAAACGATAGTCAGCACCGCCTGCTACTTGATCACTGGTCGTCGTTGTCCGGAAGACCGATGTGATTTGTTTACTTGGAGGGATTGTCGGGCAGCCTCCAGAGTTGGTATGGTACTGTGTTGATGGTACTCCTTAACCATTGCATTTGATACCCAGCGTTGAAGATGCAGATTAGGTGATATCGTCATAAGAGAAGACGACAATCCAGCAGGAGTAGCAGCAGTGGCATTTGCAGCAGCAGTATTCACAGGTGTGAACTTGAGAGCAGCCATTCTAGAAATGCATGAGATCTTGGAAAAAGAGTTCATGTTTGATATAACAGACTTAATCAAGATAAATTCAGCTACTACATCTTTTGGATGAGCACATATGTCAATTATTGTTTTTGCTGGCCCTCTCATTGAGTTTTAAATAGGGGCCTCATAAATAGGTAAAACACCATTATATCATGGTTAAGGATTCACGTCGGTTCACCATTTTTGTTTCCCTCGGAATTCGGGGATGACAACCTTGATGGGAGGTTCAAACGTTCTGATCGGTTTCTAACGGGTTTGTTCGTAGAACCGGAAACATCCAATGATTCCATATCCATTCGGACCTACTTTCCAAAGGTAGGTGATCATGATTTTTTTGACTGATGAGGCTTAGGAATTTTTTATGGTTGAGAGGGTGGGAGGTCGGACTCATCACACCTTTTGAGGGGAATTATTGTCTACTCTGGGACTCTCTTTATATATTTAAGTTATGTTTGTGAATCCTTATTACATTACCAATTATAAAATGAGCTTTTCTTCAGATCTGACAATCAATGATCATATATGTAGGAAATTTAGAGAATCTTTTATATGTATTCGAGGTTCTTCATCGATTGAGAATCATCTGTATTTATTAGAGATTCTTGGTCAATGGTACCCTTCGACACATTTATATAGAAGTCTCTTGGTCATTATGATGACAATGCTGGTTTTAAAGCCACTCAGTGGGGAACTTGAAGTTTATTGTCATTCAGAAGGACATGGATTATTTTAGAGTTGGGATCAAACCTGTAGACGGCCTACCTACGTATCCTTTGTTTAGAAAAGGAATAAGAACCCACGTAGTTCGAGTAAGGGAGTATGATTTTTATGATTGAAGGCTCAAAGAAGGATGTCATAATTACTTTTACCCTCTAAACTCACGTGAGTCATGCTCGGTGTAAAAAACAATAGGTATTGGTAAAAATTAGACAATTGGGCCATGAAAGATGCAATCATAAGAAATGATGTGGGACTTATGTATGTATGACTGCCCATATAAATGAAGGTTAAGATTTACTTTAGGGAATAAATCCAAGAACTAGGTCCATAAAAGTATATGTGCTTCATGGAGCTTTTGAATACTCTTACTTGGGGCTTACTCATAAAAAGGAGGCCCGAATTGGGAGAAGGCTTATGATTGGTTTTTACTCCTGAAAAGGAATCCCAGATCAAAGTTAAATTAAGACTAGTTAAGAGAAATTAAGATTGGGGCTTACTCTTGAAAAGGAGGCCCAGGTCTAGGATTAAGGTTTGGGGCTTACTCCTGAGGAGGATTCCCAAATTAGGGAAATTTAAGAATTGGGGCTTACTCTTAAGGAAGATGCCCATGTTAAGAATTATGACTCGGGCTTACTCCTAAATAGGATGCCCATACTTGAGACTGGGGCTTACTTCTGAAAAGGAAGCCCAGGTTAGGGGATCAGGGGCTTACTCCTAAGAGAATTCCCCAAATTTAGAGGACTTATGACTGGGGATTATTCCTGAAAAGGAGACCCAGGTTAAGGATTCTCTCATCTTAAAGTATGAGGTTAAATGAATGAAATCTCAATCTTTATTGACATAAAGATGTGTAAATCACTAGGTTTTGTAACAGCTCGAGATTTTATGAAAAATATTCTTTTTTATTTTATTAATGTCTTGTGTTGTACGATACACAAAAAGGAGCTTGCACAACACACATCCTTGACTTGCCTTGCATTACACTCAATCGTGACCTTCCTCGATAGCGTGTGTAGTACGCAATACCGAGTTTCACTAAACAACGATATGCTATTAAAATATTATTATAACTAGCCGTTATGAATAGTAATAACCACCTTTTAAAATTTTATAAATTTTAGCTCTCAAAATGGACTTCATTTTTAGATTCGGAGTATCGAATTTAGCCTAAGGTGAAATTTTGGTACTTTTCGGATAACTTTCATATTCTGATGAATAGTGAATATTACTAAATTATAATTAAAAACAACTTTTTTAATAAAAATAATTAATAGTGATAAATTATTAATTTGAGTGGTTTTAAAGTATATTTAGAATATATTTTCACAATTTAATACAATGTTGGTCATTGGATGTAATTTCACATTTAAACCAGACATAAACAAGTGTCAAACTTTTGATAGATATTGTTTCTTAAAAATACGCTATTGGTTTTAACAGCGGGATTTAATTATAAAATTAATTAATGCAACTTCTATGTTATGAATTTGGTAAAATAGACTTCATTTTTGAATTCGGAATATGAAATATAGCTTAGGATGAAATTTTGGCATTGTTCTGAAAAACATCAATTTTTGATGAATAGTGAAACTACTAAGTGGTAGTTAAAAAAGTAAATTTTTCATAAAACTTAATTTTACCGCTTCTGTGAATGGAATTTCAAAAATCCGAGCGACACGGTTGATGTTAGTAAGTAAAATTTGGTTCAATGAGATGAAAATAATTTTTGGTGAATAGTAACTTTTTACTTTTATTTACCACGGTTAAAAGTAAATAGGGTAATTAAGGGTAAAAATAATATTAATATTACCCTAACACATGTCCTAATCCTACTGGACAAGTGTATATCGACCAAAAACAACATTAAGTGTAAAATATTATCATTTAGGCCCACTTGGATTATATTAGGACATTTATTATTATTTAATTTAAAGAAGAGTTAAAAGAGTTAAAATCAATGTTTATTTACTAAAACATTTTTAATATAGGGTTGTACATAAGATAAATTCGGTTTTAAATATTAATTAGCAAGATAAAAAGATTTCCTACATGATAGTATTTTATTTGTAATTTTTAGACATCAAATAATTTAATTTATTTATGACACATAGATGATGCAGTAATTATCTTATTAATGAAATACTGACATAATTGATATTATAAATACAAAAATAAATGTAATTTAAGACTTTTTATGAATTAAACTAATTTTATAGATTACTATGATATATTAGTGTTGATTTAATCAACTTGGTTCGAACATATAATTCTGTTATGACTTTCACAAAAATCATATATCAAATAGTGTCAAAATTGACACAAAATAGTTTTTAAATCAAATATTATATTATTAATTGTTATTTTATTCCTAAAAATATAAGGATCGGCCAAATGACTTATATAAGAATATATGTATTAATAATATACAATTTTGGGTTCTTTTGGTATGTTATAGTAAGTGTATTAACCATATAGTGAAAGAAAACAAAAAGACACGGTAAAAGATAAATTATTTAACTTAGAGTTAAATCTAATTGATAAGGTTAAAATAATACCCTAAACTTGTCTAAATCCTATTGGATGATAGGATTTCGACCCATCCCCACTTTAGCTTCGAAATATGACCCTTTGGAACCATTATAAACCGATTTTGACTTTAATATAAAATAATATTTTGAGATATTCCTAAGGTGCCCCTCTCCTCCCTTATAAAAGGGCACCTCCTCCCCCTCCTCCTCACACCAATTTGAGCACTCAAGCTCGGCCAACCCCTGCCATTTTCTCCTCTCCACTTCCCTAGAATAATACTAGAGGTCCTGGTCTTCTTCAAAGACCAATCTTAGTTCCCTAAGTGGAGGATTCAAAGAGGCGTTCCAAAGAAGAGGCAATATCCATTACCGATCTTTTCAATTTCTTTCTTCTTCAACTTCTTCTTCTTTAGTTGTTTCATTATAAAGTAATAACATCAGTATTACTTACTTACTGATATGTTATTATAAATATGAAACAACCCTAATTCACCTTCTATCAATCCTACGGAAAAATGAAATCACCGCGCGTGCGTACGTACGGAATACCGTCTCCACGCCGTGGTGTAATCTATTTTCCACCATCACCTTACAAGGATGGGTATAATGGTATAATGAGTAACTATTTATGATTATTATAATGTAATATTGATACTGAAATAATATATATATACTCAAATACAATTCCACGATCATAGGAACGATATCATCACTTGTGCGTACGTACGGAATACCGTCTCCACGATGTGATGCGACTCGTTCTACATGATCATCATTACATAGTAATTATATAAATGAATTGAATGAATAAATATGATATGTGTTACAATAATACCATTCTGGATATAAGGTATCTATAACCATAAAATAAGAATAAGAATTTATTCGTCAAAACACGCATAAGAACAAAAGGCAATAAAGACCCGAGTAACAAGTAACAATGAAATATTACTAACAAGAAGCTAAGCATATAACCATATATGATATCGTATCAATATGTATGATTCTGGAATAAGTCAATAACATTATTTAAACCATTATACAGGAGCTTCGGACACGTACAAAGCAAATCGGACCTAAGGTAAGGGAAATATCACAATCTCATTTTTATCCGAGATTGTTTATTCATAAGTATTTACTGGGGTTTATTTTATCATCCACATCCATTTTTCCTCAATATGTAATATTATTTCCATTCACCTACAATTGTTTAAATCCCTTTTTACCATTCAGTGAGTTTTTAGTAATATGTATGAAAGGAATCTTTTGTCGTTTTTCGTATGAGGTACTTTTTGACTTTTCTGACAAATGTACGAAGAATGTTTTTTTAACTTATACAACAAGAATGGATTTTTAAAAAATTATTTCCATGAATATTCATTTATAAGTTTTCAAGTTTATTTTTAATCAACTTCTTTTAGTTTATAATTGTATGACATGTCAAGAAAAGAAAAGTGTTTTTGAAGTAGAAAGGATATTTTCCTCAAGAATGGAGTTCAAGTGTTTTATCAAAATTATTTTCCATATAAGATAATAAGGGGTTCTGTTTTTATCCCTATTATTACATTGATTTGATTATATTATGATGGAATTATTTATATGAATTATTTATCTTATATGAATTATTTTATGATGTCATGATGTTTAAGATTCCCATTTGTATGACATGGGTTATGCAATGATGTATGATTTATGATTTTGTGGCACACATAAGAATGGTATCATTATGAGAAGGGTGGGACCTATATCTCCCTCCAATGCATTGGGTAAATATTTCATATCTCATGAGATAGATATGGCTGGAATGGTAGGTTATACCGGTTCAGTGAAACAGGAATGAAACGAGGGTGACTCGATTCAGAAAGGGTCTTTGTCCACTAAGATATTCTTGGCAATGAGTCATGACTAACAAGAAATGAATCTCTATGGTTATGTGTGTATGCCACAAAGTTTCATGTTTTAAGTTATTCTTATTGGGATTTCATTTCAATACTATGACTTATCCGATGTTATGAAATTATGCTCTCTTTTGCAGGTTAAGATTTCCAAAAGTTATGTTCTTATGAATATGATGTGATTGATTTTTTTTGTTTACCCTTACTGAGAATTTGAGCTCACCCTTTTATGTTTTCTTTTCCCCAGGATATAAAGAAAGGTTTTAGGTAAAAAAAGGGAAGATCTTTATGGGAGATATTGAAGATCTTTCACCACGATTAGAAGATTACGTTCCGAGTTTCCAAAGACACTAAACTATTACGATCCTTGTGTGTGTGTTTTTGTTATGTACTAAGTATTCCGCAAAAGTAATTTAATGTCCATGTACGATAAGCTTCAGGCCTCTACAGTTGGTATCAGAGGAAAGGTTTAGTCAACCTTTGGAAACTAGGATGTGAGAAATTTAGTGAGATCCCTAGAGATATTTATAAGGTATGTCTAGGGATGTCTGTAAGGTTAAGTATACGTATAGGTTATAGTACTAGAATTACGCTAACGATCATAGAATTAAACATAAGATGTTAGATATTGAAGGTACTCCCCCTTTATTATGTTGTTTTCCCGAGCATGATTTTTGCCTCTCACACTATTATTTTTGGGTTTTAGACGATGGCTGGAACCCGAAGGAACCGTGTTGATCAATGCAATGGACAATGCAATGATTTCCCTCTTGAAAAATGAAATGTTATGGGAGATGGAGTGCAAAATCTTATTGCTATACTTACACAAGCTATGAATCATTCTGGACTTCCAAATGAGCAGAGAAGGGAACAATATTCTATTGAGTCCTTCATGAGGCAACGTACACCTTCTTTCAGTGGGTCTTCTGATCCACTAGTTGCTAAACAATGGATCAGTACCACTGAAAAGATATTTTCAGTTCTTCAATGTTCTGAGCATGATAAAGTCATCTTAGCAGTATATCGTTTGGAAGGTGAAGCTGATCAATGGTGGAATCTTATCAAGAATACGAGGCAAAGAGATGAAATTGAATCCATGGAATGGGATAAGTTCAAGAACTTTTTTTCAGTAAGTACTTCTCTCGTATTATTCGAACAAAGATTGAAAAGGAGTTTCTTGAGATGAAGCAGAAGGATGATGAATCTGTTGGTATATACGAAGCAAATTTTACAAGACCTGCAAGGTATGCATCTGGCATTATCATCCAACCTGAAAGTAAAGTTGATCGATTTTTTCAGTGGCATAAAACCAAGTTGCGAAGGGCATTAGCTATAAGAGACTTTAGTATCTATGAAGAAATTGTGCGTTGTGCTATCAAGGGAGAAATGGAAGTTGGTGTTACATATCCATCTCATGGTTTTGACAAGAAATGAAAGATGGAGTTCAAGGAGAAATCTCAGAATAATGGTGAAAAAAAGATGAATGTTTCCTTATGCGCAAAGTGTGGAAAGAATCATGGTGGAGATTGTCTTAAAGGGACTAGAAAATGTTTTAAGTGTGGAAAAGTAGGTCATCAAGCAGCTGAGTGTCGAAGTAATGGAAAAAGGGTTTCTAATGATGTGAATAAAGCAAACACTACAGAGAACGCACCACCAACACTTCAATGCTTCAAGTGCAAGGAAATGGGGCATTATGCTAATAAATGCCCAAATCCAAGGGTTAGTGATGATCGACATGAGAAACCGCTTAAGGAAAAGGACAAAGGGAAGTCACATGCGATCACCATTGGCGATGTTGAATATGATAATGATGTGGTGGAATGATTAAGTGTTTATGTAATGGGATTCCAAAATAATGTTGTATCATAAAGTATTGGAATATTTATGTATTGGTCTAATGTGGTATTCAAAGTGATTGAGATATTTTTGGAAATAAGATGATATGAGCATAATGAAGGGAAAATGAGAAAACGAAATGTTTAACAGTATTCATGAGCTCATGATTGATATAAGGACTAAGTGATATCATTGTTTGAGTATATAGAATTTTGAGGATTTTGGTATGTGGAAAGTGTTAAATTTTAACTGCATTCATGTTTTCACTAAGGTATTCAAGAGAATACATGATTAAGGACTTTGAATGTTTGGAATTTGACCAACAATACATATCTTATGATATATGGGGATCGAAGATGGTGTTAAATCTCTGGTAATCGTTTTCACTATGTTATGAGAGTGGAATGCAGTATTATGGATAAGCCTAATGATTGGAATGGATTATGTTGGACATAAGTTAGTATTGTTTAAGGATAAAAGTTTTTTTCGATATTATTGATGGGATGTTATATTAATATAGTTTTAGAAAAAGAACAACCTGCAGGACGGGCGACAACCCATCGCGTCGGACAAGGCTGTGGAAATCGAACCCACAACCGAAATGCGACTAGCCTTTATCGCCTACCACTGGCCTACAGGAAGTCCCTGTTTAGTAGAAACTAGTTTTATTATATTAAGCTGTATGACATATGATGTATAAGTCCATTTTAGGAACCATATATGATTAATCTCACTATAGATTGAATTATGTATATAATTTTTTGCTAACCTTTTGTTTGAGACAGATGGAATGACCCGTCATTCTATCACATGATCTGCTAACACTTCACGAATAACAAATTCAACTTCATTTATTTAAGAGATGAAGTTGAAATTGTTAAAGGCACGAACAACAGTGAGATTGTACCAAAATAAAGTAAATATTTATTCTAATTCAAATTCTTTAACTTTAGGGAAACGATCTTGAAAACCAAAAATGTTGTCCTAGTGATCATATTTCTGATTAATCAGATGGTACCTTAGATCGTCACAAATTTATGTCTTCGTGATTGCTGGCTTTTCCATAGCCCTGTTCTCTACCACTCTCCATTAGAACATGATGGTTAGATTTCTCTTCCATATCCATATTTTCACCTATGTGGAAACCCAGTGATTAGTTTATTTGGGTAAACGTTACGTTTCATACTTTTGTTTTTAAAGATTGGTTTTGATATTCCTTTTTACGATGTGGGTTTCTATTAAAGAAACTTTCGAATAGTAAACCATTTATAACCCCGACGAATTTCGAGGGCGAAATTCATTTTAAGGGGGGTAGAATGTAACAGCCCAAGATTTTATGAAAAATATTCTTTTTAATTTTATTAATGTCTTGTGTTATACGCTACACCAAAAGGAGCTTGCACAACACACATCCTTGACTTTCCTTGCATTACATGCAATCGTGACCTTCCTCGATAGCGTGTGTAGTACGCAATACCGAGTTTCACTAAACAACGATATGCTATTAAAATATTATTATAACTAGCCGTTATGAATAGTAATAACCACCTTTTAAAATTTTAGATATTTTAGCTCTCAAAATGGACTTCATTTTTGGATTCAGAGTATCGAATTTAGCCTAAGGTGAAATTTTGGTACTTTTCGGATAACTTTCATATTCTGATGAATAGTGAAAATTACTAAATTATAATTAAAAACAACTTTTTTAATCAAAATAATTAATAGTGATAAATTATTAATTTGAGTGGTTTTAAAGTATATTTAGAATATATTTTTACAATTTAATACAATGTTGGTCATTGGATGTAATTTCACATTTAAACCAGACATAAACAAGTGTCAAACGTTTGATAGATATTGTTTCTTAAAAACATGCTATTTGTTTTAACAGCGGGATTTGATTATAAAATTAATTAATGCAACTTCTATGTTATGAATTTGGTAAAATAGACTTCATTTTTGAATTTGGAATATGAAATATAGCTTAGGATTAAATTTTGGCATTGTTCTGAAAAACATCAATTTTTGATGAATAGTGAAATTACTAAGTGGTAGTTAAAAAAGTAAATTTTTCATAAAATTTAATTTTACCGCTTCTGTGAATGGAATTTCAAAAATCTGAGAGACACGGTTGATGTCAGTAAGTAAAATGTGGTTCAATGAGATGAAAATAATTTTTGGTGAATAGTAACTTTTTACTTTTATTTACCACGGTTAAAAGTAAATAGGGTAATTAAGGGTAAAAATGATATTAATGTTACCCTAACACATGTCCTAATCCTATTGGACAAGTGTATCTCGACCAAAAACAACCTTAAGTGTAAAATATTATCATTTAGGCCCACTTGGATTAGATTAGGACATTTATTATTATTTAATTCAAAGAAGAGTTAAAAGAGTTAAAATCAATGTTTATTTACTAAAACATTTTTAATATAGGGTTGTACATAAGATTAATTCTATTGTAAATATTCATTAGAAAGCTAAAACAATTTCCTACATGATGGTAGTTTATTTGTAATTTTTAGACATCATATATTTTAATTTATGTATGACACAAAGATGATGCAGTAAGTATCTTATTAATGAAATATTGACATAATTTATATTATAAATACCAAAATAAATGTAATTTAAGACTTTTTATGAATTCCACTAATTTTATAGGTTACTATGTTATATTAGTGTTGCTTTAATCAACTTGGATCGAACATATAATTCTGTTATGACTTTCACAAAAATCATATATCAAATAGTGTCAAAATTGACACAAAATAGTTTTTAAATCAAATATTATATTATTAATTGTTATTTTATTCCTAAAAATCTAAGGATCGGCCAAATGACTTAGATAAGGATATATGTATTAATAATATACAATTTGGGGTTCGTTTGTCATGTTATAGTAAGTGTATTAACCATATAGTGAAAGAAAACAAAAAGACACGGTAAAAGTTAAATTATTTAACTTAGAGTTAAATCTAATTGATAAAGTTAAAATAATACCCTAAACTTGTCTAAATCCTATTGGATGATAGGATTTCGACCCCTCCCCACTTTAGCTTCGAAATAAGACCCTTGGGAACCATTATAAACCGATTTTGACTTTAATATAAAATAATATTTTGAGATATTCCTAAGGTGCCCCTCTCCTCCCTTTTAAAAGGGCACCTCCTCCCCCTCCTCCTCACACCAATTTGTGCACTCATGCTCGGCCAACCCATGCCATTTTCTCCTCTCCACTTCCCTAGAATAATCCTAGAGATCCTGGTCTACTTCAAAGACCAATCTTAGATCCCTAAGTGGAGGATTCAAAGAGGCGTTCCAAAGAAGAGGTAATATCCATTACCGATCTTTTCAATTTCTTTCTTCTTCAACTTCTTCTTATTTAGTTGTTTCATTATAAAGTAATAACATCAGTATTACTTACATACTGATATGTTATTATAAATATGAAACAACCCTAATTCACCTTCTATCCATCCTACGGAAAAATGAAATCACCGCGCGTGCGTACGTACGGAATTCCGTCTCCACGCCGTGGTGTAATCTATTTTCCACCATCACCTTACAAGGATGGGTATAATGGTGTAATGAGTAACTATTTATGATTATTATAATTTAATATTGATACTTAAATAATATATATATACTCATATACAATTCCACGATCATAGGAATGATATCATCACTTGTGCGTACGTACGGAATACCATCTCCACGATGTGATGCGACTCGTTCTACATGATCATCATTACATAGTAATTATATAAATGAATTGATTGAATAAATATGATATATGTTACACTAATACCATTCTGGATATAAGGTATCTATAACCTTAAAAGAAGAATAAGAATTTATTCGGCAAAACACGCATAAGAACAAAAGGCAATAAAGACCCGAGTAACAAGTAACAATGAAATATTACTAACAAGAAGCTAAGAATATAACCATATATGATATAATATCAAAATTTATGATTCTGGAATAAGTCAATACCATTATTTAAACCAGTATACAGGAGCTTCGGACATGTTCAAAGAAAATCGGACCTAAGGTAAGGGAAATATCACAGTCTCATTTTTATCCGAGATTGTTTATTCGTAAGTATTTTCTGGGGTTTATTTTATCATCCACATCCATGTTTCCTCAATATATAATATTATTTCCATTCACCTACAATTGTTTAAATCCATTTTTACCCTTCGGTGAGTTTTTAGTAATATGTATGAATGGAATCTTTTGTCGTATTTCGTACGAGGTACTTTTTGACTTTTCTGACAAAAGTACGAAGAATGTTTTTTTTAACTTATACGGCAAGAATGGATTTTTAAAACATTATTTCCAAGAATCTTCCTTTATAAGTTTTCAAGTCTATTTTTAATCAACTTCTTTTAGTTTATAATTTTATGACATGTTATGAAAAGAAAAGTGTTTTTGAAGTAGAAAGGATATTTTCCTCAAGAATGGAGTTCAAGTGTCTTATCAAAATTATTTTCCATCTATGATAATAAAGGGTTCTGTTTTTATCCCTATTATTACATTGATTTGATTATGTTGTGATGGAATAATTTTTATGAATTCCTTTATCTTATATGAATTATTTTATGATGTCATGATGTTTAAGATTCCCATTTGTATTACATGGGTTATGCAATGATGTATGATTTATGATTTTGTGGCACACATAAGAATGGTATCATTATGAGATGGGTGGGACCTATATCTCCCTCCAATGCATTGGGTAAATATTTCATATATCATGAGATAGACATGGCTGGAATGGTAGGTTATACCGTTTCAGTGAAACAGGACTGAAATGAGGGTGACTCGATTCAGAAAGGGACTTTGTCCACTAAGATAGTCTTGGCAATGAGTCATGACTAACAAGAAATGAATCTCTATGATTATGTGTGTATGCCAAAAGGTTTCATGTTTTAAGTTATGCTTATTGGGATTTCATTTCACCACTATGATTTATCCCATGTTATGAAATTATGCTCTCTTTTGCAGGTTAAGATTTCAAAAAGGTATGTTCTTATGAATATGATGTGATTGATTTTTCTTTTGTTTACCCTTACTGAGCATTTGATCTCACCCTTTTATGTTTTCATTTCCCCTGGATATAAAGAAAGGTTTTAGGTAAAAAAAAGGGAAGATCTTTATGGGAGATATTGAAGATCTTTCACCATTATTAGAAGATTACGTTCCGAGTTTCCAAAGACACTAAACTATTACGATCCTTTTGTGTGTGTTTTTGTTATGTACTAAGTATTCCGCAAAAGTAATGTAATGTCCATGTACGATTAGCTTTGGGCCTCTACAGGTTTTGATAGATATTCCACAGAATTCCTTTTAGATAAGTAAGTCAAATCAATAAGTCAATCCATAAATGGATTTAAAGAGTGTCTTGAAGACTGAATCTTAAATAGGAAAGGTGGAATGGCTTAAGAGGGGTGAAATGGGCAAGAAAGGCATCCAAAAAGGCAGGGGCACGCAAGTCCTGGTAGGGGCGTAGGTAATGTGTGGGCGTTCAAGTCCTGGTCGCGCAGGTATACACCGGCGCGACATGTTTGGTACTTGCACGGTGTTCAACTAGAAGGGTAATACTTGAGCGACCTTTGATTAAGGCCTTTAGAATCCTCTTGAGGTTATTATAGTAGAGGGGCGCACAGGTTCTATTGAAGGAATAAGGCGGCGTGCAAGTGTGGCCATTTCCCTTAAGGGCTGGCCACCTAGGGGCGCAATTCCTGATGAGTTTCAACACTTAGGCCTTCCTCCCCCTATTTAGATATTCCGTTCTAGGTACGAAATTACCTTAGAAGTGTTTCGGAAGCTTTAATAAGAGACTAGGGCACTGGGAGCTCAAATCTGAGTTTCTGGAAAAATTCCTCCATGAATGGGGGGCCCACATGGTCTATTTATAGGCAGGGAGAAGACCCCGGGCGATTATCATTTAGGTCGTGCATGTCACTTGTGCGACCATAATGCGTCGCGCAAGTGGACTGGCACGACAATGAGGAAACTTGCGTGGTTTATGGGTAATCTTATCCTTGTTCATCCCTTTGTCGATTTTTGATATTTCCTTCAAAGGATGGATCAATTTGTGCTAAGCCATTTCCCATTACATTCCTTTGGAATCTGTGATGGAAAAGGAGCATCAACACACATATTTTCATGAAGGGTATTAAAATTCACAATATACTGAAAAATATGTCTCCTTATAGATACCAATAATAAAATTCAACATTGAATGGTTTATCATGTCTGCAGGAACATGTGAGGGAAGTGGTTTTACATTCAATTCAATATTCCTGATATAGTGCTTCATAAGAATTTCTTGAAAGACACTATAATCATTTCTAGTATACATTAATAGATATTAAATTTAGCAGTCCTCTAGAATAAATACACACATTAATGGATACATAAGGGAAAATCAACATTTTATTATTTTTATATTTATTAACATAAATAAATTATATCATAATATCACCCTCATATCTTCTTAAATTAGTGACTTATCCATGAGAAAAAAATTGTTCCACACACCCACACACACAAACACTTATATATATTAATTTGGTAGTGTATTCGAGTGATGAGCCTAATATAAACTATTAATGTATTTTTGTTGATGTTAATATGATAGACACATGAATTCCATCAAACCTCACATTTAATTCCTCAACCACTAAACCACGAAATATTTGTTAACAATTTCATGCTATGGCTCTCTTATTTCTTCCTAGAACATTTTTTTTTCACTTTCTACAACTACCGCAACTTCAACATCATCAATATGGGTTCATAGGGATTGGTTACATTAACATGTTGAGAACCCTATTGTTACTCAGATTGGGAGCATCAAATTATTCAAATTAATTATCTACAAAAGTGGTTGATAATTTTATTTTGATTATATAAACTCAATAGTATAAAATTAATAATATAAATTAACACAATTTATCTTACAAGAAACATATATTCGTTTTCATCCTTTCTTTTTTTTAAATGTTGATGGTATTTGACCACTATATCAGGAATCAAAATCCCCAGTGTATGATATCCTTTAACATATAAGAGACTATCTATAAATGGTCCTTGGTGATATGATTACAACATCTCAATGAAAGGGTATACCCAGTTGAAATGAAATCTGTTCATTCAGTGATTTATGTTCACAACATAATAATTTACCAATTTATTTTTATAGGATATGGAAAATAAGGTACCTGTAGTACCTATGATTCCATTATAAATGGCTCTTCCTTATACCCTTCAATACTAAAATACAGTTCCTTAAAGCCCAATTGATTGATTTTAACATCAGTCTTACTATCAACCAACCTACATGGGATTTTGTTTCTCAAATGAATTTTTTACAATACAACCATAATTATTTAGTGACTTCAATTTTTGATAAGTTTGAATACATCATATTTTAATCTGTGGTACAAGATACATTCATTTTATCAGCATTAAGTGTCATACCTATAATTTTATTGGTACTATGTTCCCTATGACTCATTATATAGAATGTAAAATCATTAATAAAATAATCATTATATGATAATATATCAATACCCAGTCATATGGCTACCCATCATTGTCATTCTAAAATTGAATTTGTATTTTATATTTGAATACATAAAAATATGTCCTTAAAACCATCCTTTAATTTTTTTTATTATATATATGTGTGTGTGTGTGTGTGATATCAATTTTTCATCCCACACTAGATTCAAATACCTATGAAATACGTTGTGGGTTTAAACACATGATGAATACACTAAACTGTTATGTAAAATGTAAATATTCCTAAACCTTCTATCTAATAGTAGTTACAAAAACCTCCATTATTTAAATTCCATCGACCACTAGCTACAAAGTGTTATAATATTTTTGTCATACCAATTTTTTCTATATTATAAAGATAGTCGGTAAATTATTCAATGGATACCATAACAATATATCACTACTCCATAAAACCTTCTAGTCAACATCCATTATTGACATACCCTTTCAAAATAATCATATAACATCTATTATGGAATATCCATCTATAATGTACTTGACTACATATTTGGATCTCACTAAACATCTGAACAATCATATTAAAAAATGAAGGTTCGAAGAGCATGTACAATAAAAAGAATATGATAGAAATCTTCTTTTCAATTGCTGTATATTTCACCATGTCAATAAAATTTCTACCTATAGAATTGAAAATAAAATAGATTATGGGTAATTTATAATAGATATTTATGGAAATTATAAAAAATAAATAAACATGAAATTGATCTAACATAAAAATAAAAGAATCATGTGATTGTATATCATTTAAATATTAATCATTAATTAACATCATATTATTCATACATTATTACTACTTACATAAGACCATTATATCATTTAGGATGTTATAAAACTAATATGTATTTTTCCCGGAATGAGTATAATAAAATTTACTAAGAAAATTTCCATCTTTTACTATTCCTAATTGTAACCTCCTCCCGTATACCGATGCCAATCATGTCCAACTGATAGTTAATATATTTTTTTGTTCATTAAGTGATATTATAATGAACTATAACATAATTTTTTTTCATGTACATAAAACTATAAATTATCTGATGAACAAACAGTTATCGTAATTTAATTAAAAAACTATTATTTTTAACAAAAAAATTTCATTTTATTTATTCATGATGATTTTAAAAATGTGGTGTTCATTTTGTTGAATTTAGAAAAATGTTCATCACCTGTTAATGGAGATAGTGTTGTACCTTCTTATGAATTCCCATAAAATTGTTCCATCCATGAGTAATATTAATATTTTTGGGGAATATATTTTGAAATTACTTTAATCAAATCCTATGGGGAATGTTTCAACCTAACTGAGTATGTACCTTATTTATAAATGGGACATAATTGAGTTCCTTTAATGATATATCTTAAAAATTCATTAATACGGAATGTCATTTATCATCCCATAAAACAAGAATCTCATTATGAAATCATAATTTCTATAATAATGATGCAACATAATACATGAATCCCACATTGATTTAAATTACTATTTAAAATGATCCAAATAAACAACAATATTATTTTCTTATTGTTTCTTCATGATATAAAAAGAGACAATAGATTTTATTTTTATTCATGCATAATAGTGATCATAAGTAATAATTTACCAAGACCACAATACTTTTTTAAGATTGATTCATTCAAAAAACAATAGGATTAACAATTGTAATTATATAATATAAATTTTTTTCATCATTGTTTACACTTTTAATAATATCATATTATCAATAAATCATATTGTTATCATAGTCACCGGATGTATTTGGTTTTACCCTGGTTTCGTAGAACATTTATAACAGTGATATATTTTGTGGAATATCTAGTGTTATACATACTCTTTTGAACAAATTAGTATTGAATAACTGCAATTTAGACATTAACAAAGGATTTCAGTAGGGTCATACGCATGACCTTTTTCAAGGAAGAGTATCTATTTCACCCCCTCCACATACTCCTTTTTCAAAAAATTACAACAATCCATTTTTGATTCATATCAATCCTCTTTGATTGAGTGATATTCATATTTAACAACATATACATACAATGAAATTGTGGGTATAATACCATTAAATGAAATTATGTATATAAACACACTTACTTTAATAATGTATGATATAAATCTTCACTACGTCAACAAACTAATATAATAATTAATGACCATGAAATATTTGAATTTAAATTATTCTAACAATTATTTTTTTAATAGAACATGTTAGATATAATAAATAATACTTATTTTTAAATTTATTCTTCCCAGGATATATTTTACTCCCAGTAAATATCAATATTCTGAAGAATATACTTGTAATAAAAAAATGGATAAATATTTGGGTCTATTAAATAATATTTCACTTTGAAAACAAATATCAGGACATAATAAAAACTGATGTAAATTTTATATTCACCATAATTCATGCATGATGATGGTAGAAACCATGAAATCACACCATGTCATACATAAAGAGTTTCTCTATGTCACAAAAGAGATTATTGAATTCTTTACAAGTGAAATGGAAATTTTAAAGTAAAAACGTCAAATAAATTTTACATATGATAAAAATTTGAATGAATATAAGAGAATGATGATGGTGGAATAAATGGATTTAAAGAATACTATTAGATATCACATTTTTTAGATCATTTATTTATATAATTTTGAGGTATTATTTTTAATTTATTTTTTATACATTTTTTGTGACATGTATTGGTTGTGTTTTGGTGAAATTTGGATAATTTTTACGGTTTTTAGGAAAATGATGGTTTGCGCATAGTATTGCCAAACCAGGCGCCCTCTACTAGAGAACCATGAAACCCTAGATATAGAAGTATTTAATGGTTGATTCAATGTATGTTAAACTTTTTAATATATTAGGAGTAACTGTGAACTCCCACTAGAGCGGCACATAGTTAACCCACACAGTTTGTAAAATTGTGCTCCCCTTCTAAGGAAATAATGTTTATAATATTTAATCAACTGAAAATTAATTTTAATATTCACAAACCCCATATAAATAACCCCATTAAAAACAAAACAAAACTAATGTTTTTCTATATTTCTGTTATTGTATATAGATTCAGCGGTCATATAAAATTTTTTCATTACAAATCAATGTTCAGATTGAGGAAAATGAACCTCTCATATTAATATATTCTCATACCGATTGATTTCCTCCAACTCTCCTATATTTATTTAATATTATGATTGGATATTTTTCTCTAGTGGTGACTATTCATGTCACACCCATTAATTTTTTTTAATTTATTTTTCATTTAATTTCAATTCCTGATTTGTTTTGGGGGTTTACCACTCATTTTGGTGAAAATGGTGGGTTTTGAAAATTTGGGCCAAACCGTGAGCCCAATTCCCGATTAAAAAAAATCTGTTTCTTATATAACTCCTTCAATTTTTAATATTTTATACCCATTATACTTCCGAATTTGCATACCCTGGTATATTAAAATCACCATATCCATTTGGGCCTCATAAAAATTCATAATCATGAGGGATTTGGATTTTTTATTATGGTTTTGGGCCAGCCCGAAAGCCCATTTCCTACTTTAAGTTTTGTTTTTAATATTTTAATATCTCATTCAATATTTACTATTATTCGTACATTACACCTCCCACTCAAAGAAAAAAACCTAAGGGGCACCCCCAATAAAAATTTCTCCACTTTGGAGCTCATTTGTGTCCCGAATTTGGGCGAAAGGTTTCTGAATTTTTTAAATCGTCCACATTTGAAGAGGTAAATCATTTCTTTCATAAATCCTTCAATTTCTGCTCTATTTCCCCCATTTTGGTCCCCACATTACCTTATTATCCACATTAGAGCCTCTATATCTGGTTTGGTTGCTTTTAGATTCAAATTGTGGTGTATTTGGTTCGTTTGATTCAAGATGTTTCAAGTAAGTGTTTCTTTCCTTGATTTCATCCCCTTCCTTAGGGTTTCATTCACCCTTTCACAAAGTTACTCATGTTCATATGTTGAGGTTCGAAACGAGGGATTGATTTGGTATCTTTTTGGTCAAATATTGTGGTGTAGGGCTGGATTTATATTCCTTGAGGTGTGGCGGTGGTGCAGTTGATGTTCCACACCATGTTTTGAGGTTTTCGACATAAAAGGTAGGTGATTCCATGTGTAATCATTCTAAATGAGTTAGTTTGCTTGAATTACTTATTATTCATGTTCCTAATATTCTTTGTGTGGTGCGGGAACTGTTTATGTATGATTTGGTAAAGCATTTGTTTTTATAGTTTCAGTTTAGCTTAAAATTGGGTGTTTTACATGTGCAACCCTTTGGATATTGTTTGGGTGTGTTTTATAACATATGAAATTGGTTTAATAAATCTTGTTTGGGATTAAAATTCTTATTTGGTAGAGTATTTTTATTCCATTACGTTTTAAAGAGGTTTTTTAATGGGTTTAAGGTGAAAAACATTATTGTACTTCTTGAAAGTGATTTTTAAAACGTGTGGTTTTCATGTGGATCTTTTGTGGTATTGTTTGAGGTGTTTTTATAACACTTGGGAATAGTTTAATAATTGTTTTTGTGGATTCCAATTCTATATTGAATTTGTATTGGTGTGATTTTGTCCTTGAAATACTGTTTTGAAATGGATTTTATGTGAAAAGATTTGGTACACTCATTAGAATTGTTTTATGAATGTTTTGAATGGTTTAATGATTTATTTAAGAGGTGAAACCATTTTGGAAAAATATTTTGGATTGTTTATAATTTCAAATGGACCATTTTAAATCTGAATAGTTCTGTCATGTTATGTGTATCCTCTTGGAAATGATTTATAAAAATGTTTAATGAATTTACTGAAATGTGAAAGAGGTGTGAACATGATATGGGTTGTTTGTGTGAGTTTGATGTGAAAAATGGATTTTGTTTATAAAAAATGTTTTTATAAAACATGTTAGTGGTCTGTTATGTGATTTTTAGAATATTTGGAGGGGATTTATAAAAATTTTTAAGTATGTGGTGGATTGTGAAAGTTATGAAAAAAGTGTAGTGGGCTATTTTGGTGTGAGTTTGATTTTAAAATGCATTTGAATGAAAAGTTGACTTTTGTGACTTCTGTTGTATACATGTAGGCTGTTTGGTGAATTTATTATACAGAAATGATATTTTCATGTGAAACGTATACTCACTGACTTGTTGAAATTGTTTGAGCACAAAGGGAAACCCCAAGTATCTAGGTATGTGGACGTGCACTAGTAAGCTAGTGAATCCGTGGGGTTTGGCCTCAGTTTCACATAGAAATATTGATGCTCACAACTCTAACTAAACTATGATGATGATTATTGGGGACCACTAGGTTATGGGTATGTTCCCTACTAGTGTCTTGTGCACGGGAATATAAATTTGTGATGGTTTCTCTCAACGAGATATGAGTTACCTAGGACCCACAACCAGCTAGTGCCTAGTGGTTATTTTCTATTTCTTGTGATCATTAGTTACATTATACTTACCATCGACATACAGTACATTTGGATGGAAAATTCAGTAGCTTTGGAGTTTAATTTAAAAGTGTTAATCCATTAAAATATCCCACTTGAAAACTGTTCTTATTCAAAGCTGCATATTTTAGAAATTGTAACTAGCTTTTCATGTTTTTGAAAACGTGCATGCTTTTCAGCTTTATGTGTTTATCATATGGAATCTCTTAGTGGTAGTATACTACTGGGATTTTTCTCACACCCTACTTACACCATTAGGTGTATGTAGACTTTCTTATTTTATGTCATAGGTTTGGGTACAATTTTATTCCATTGGTTCAAGTTTTTAGTGGTCCATCATGATGCAGTGTCGTGGAGATTGCATGAGGGTGGTGCCTCTTTCTATATGGAGGTTCTTGGGATATCATTTCATGAGGTTTTACCTTTTTAATGGTCTTCAAATGTTGTTTAATATTCTGTAATTCAGTTCTGAATTTTAGTAGAAGATGTTTTGGTTTGAAAAAACCAGATTTGAATTCTTGGATTCATTTGTTGTTTTAAGTATACAAACTCGGGTAAATCATTCCTAATTTTCAATTGTTGATGCCCAGGCACTTTTTCCTGCCCGTGGGGATCAGGAACGCCCTTTGAGACTTCCCACGAGTCAGGTTGGGTACCGGTTTTGTCGGGTACCAGATTAGGTTCGTGACAAAATGGTGTTAGAGGAGGTTCTCTCTATTTGAGTCATGTTATTTGGGAAATAGTTGGGTTAGTCTTGAGTTATGATTGATGGGACATGAAATTCCAGTCATCGGTAGTGTTCTTGATCACCGCACCTCATGATAGGATTCAAGTTGCAAGGGGAAGTTGGGATTTATCTATGTCTTTTGGTTTTATTGGTCTGATGATGATTTGGGGAAATGAAAAGAGAGTTGGTTTAATGGTCTCAGTGAGCTCGACAAGGTCTGGCAAGCCAGGTGGAGCCAAGGATATTCCCTAGAACTCTCTCTATGATGGTGAAGTGATTGGAATATGGATTCCAACCATATGTCTAAGTCACCCACTGAAACTATTTTCCTCTCGAATTGTTTTGTGCTTTAGTTTTGAAATATTAGAACATTGGTTTTAAAGGGACTTGGTTTTAAGAAGAAAAACGTTTTTGTGAACTAATTTTCAAATAAAGTGAGAATGGTTTAATTTTTGAAATGGTGGAACTGAATTTTTAGAATTATTTTGAAATGGAAAATGGTGTTCTTACACATCTTTTGAAAGCGGGAACTATATTGAATTTGGTTTTGAAAAAGTGTTTCCAATAAAGTTTTCTAAAAAATGAAGGGGTGTTTTAATGGGATGATATGTTTTGAAATTTATGTATATGAATTGAAAGTGAGTATTTATTTGAATGATTGGTTTTTTTATTCCATGGTTAGTGGTCTTGAGAAAAAGAAAGTATTGGTTGATTGTTTCGGTTTTGACAAGTGGAAAGGATTTTTGTTTTAACCATAGGTATTTCCATGAACAAACACACACATGGGGTTATAGGGGATGATGGATGGATAATGGAAAGACTGGATGAGTTCCTAGATGGATATGGGGAAGGTTCTCGGTGTGGTACAAAAACATCCATTTGTAAGTCCCATGGGGTACCATTGGTGGATACGCTAGTCGCTGAACCGTTTGTTTTCAAAGAAATGTTTTTAAAGAAAAACATGATGTCTTGATGAATTCTTTGGGATGGTGTATATTGTGTGTTTTTGGAAAATTTTGATGTTGTGGGATGTTTGGAGTCCAAGAACCCCTCCTATTCGAACTGTGTTTTGGGTTTGTGATGGGTCGGTAAGCTGGGTAGAAGGACCGGTTAGTAGTCTCGTATGAGATATGTTTTCGAACACCTTTACGGTGGTTAAATAAATGTTTTTGGATCTATTTTGTGGAATTTTTTTACCAATGGAACAGCTTGGTTGGGTCCTTGGGTTCTCCCATTGGATAGGGTATGCCTCCATTAAGGGTCAGTTCACACTTGAAGTGCAACCCATATTGTTTCGCCGTTGGAAAATCCTCCAGTTGATCAATGTAAGGAATATTTTCTTGATAATTGTAGAATGAGTCTACACCATCTACATTCTTTGTTTTTTAGATCCTATTATTGCGGAAGAGTGCTCATGGATGGTTAAAAGAGACCTTAGTTTCTTAAGCTACCTGATGCGTCGAAGGTGGAAGTTGTCTAGGGTTGTCAGTATGGATAGTGTCTAAGAGGGCCTCTGAGTCCGTCGTAGTCTCTTCGAAGATGGGGTTTATGTTAAACCACCGTGTGGGAAATATGGCCACAAGAGGCTGTTATGGACACTTTCTGGAATGCTGTGATATTTGGGGATGTTGTATAAGGCCACCTCCTTGTATTAATTCTATCAGTCGCTTTGTTCATGTTCAGTGATTCCTTGTGATGTTGCGTGCTCATTTGATTTTAAAGGTGAAATTATAAAATATTTTGTGATTCTATTTTTTAGAAGTGTTTCTCCTTTCGGGAGAACTCGACATCCTCTGTTTTAGAGGAAGGTGATTATATCTGTCCTTTATTTCTGTTGTTTCTCACCTGAAGAAATAAGTTGTGATGCGAGGGCATCCTCTAAACCCTTATTTCAATGAAATTCCATGTTAGGGTAAATTGAGTTATGGAGTGTGTTTTTTCTTAGTGAACCCAAATGGGATTGCATGTTGTTGTTTGTAGAATCGAAAGAATAAATTCTATTCAGGGGTTTCCAAATCCTAACTGCGAGGCCGAAGATGCTTCAATCATTCCAGCTCCAGCCATAGGTCTCGGAGAGAAGCTGGCACGTAGTCATAGGAAATCCTAGTGTATTTTTTAACATTGTACAAAGAACTGTTTTCAGTATGAGAGATGGGAATAGTTTAAACATTTGGTTTTGTCATCTTGCTTCTTTTTTTACCATTCAGTGGAAAGAGGTGGAGGGCCTCATCCCCATGTTATCTCCCAATGACTTTCTTTTCCCCTTTGGGTTCCTTTGGGTTCAAGGGAAATGTTTTAGATTTTTCTAGACATGTTGAGTTAACATTTAGTAGTAACCATTCACCAGAAAAACATGAAGGTATAAGTATCCACATGGTTAGCGCACAGTTTCCCAAACTGTGTGGGATAACCATGAGGTCGTCCTAACTATTTATGTTTTGGGGAGTTTCTTTGCCGGCCTATATTGGTCAGTTAAGATGGTTGGTTCTTATGGAGGGGAGACCAACTATGAGTCCCGTGTATATTATTTTGAAAATTCCTAATTGAATTCTACCCCTTGTAGTGGAGAGTTTGTTCAGGGATCCCCTGTTAGTGTATTGATTCTATCTCGGAAAAAATTTAAGTTGTCTCTTATGGTTGGGGAGCCCCTTTGTGTATCCTTTTACCAGTAACTCACTATTGTACTTGGTCTTGGCTTGGAAGTGGGTAGTCTCGAGTAGAGATATATAACCACCTACATCTTCCTTGGGTAAACGTTGGGATTGAAGAGTTCCCAGTGGTTTAGTTATATCAATGTTAGTGTAACCTTGTTCAATGTGCTTGTTTGTTTGGGTAAATTGCTTGAGCCTTGTTCAGATAGTGTTAGAGGATTTATCTTTTAGGATAAATCCTGAATGTGCTTGATCAATTATGAAAAGTGGTGTATGTTTTGGCTGTTATGTATTCCTTCCATAATTGATCACTGGAGGTGTTTTGGCATTTGGGGGTGAAGTTTAGAAAAGGATTCCATTTCTACATTTCGGTTGGGTTTGGTTTTTTCTTTGTCCTTGATGTGTCTTTCTAAAGGCGGAATGTTTTATGGTGGGGAATATTGTCACACCCATGAATTTTTTTAAATTCATTTTTCATTTAATTTCCCTTCCTGATTTGTTTTGGGGGTTTACCACTCATTTTGATAAAAATGGTGGGTTTTGAAAATTTGGACTAAACCGTGAGCCCAATTCCAGATTTAAACACAAATATCGTTTCTTTTATAACTCCTCCAATATTTACTATTTTATACCCATTCCACTCACAATTGGTATACCCTGATATATTAAAATCACCATTTCGCTTTGGGCCTTATTAAAATCCATAATCATGAGAGATTTGGGTTTTTTATTAAGGTTTTGGGCCATCCTGAAATCCCATTTCCTTCTTTATGTTTTATTTTTAATATTTTAATATCTCATTCAATATTTACTATTATTAGGTGTTTCCACCTCCCACTCGAATCCAAAAACCTAAGGAGCACCCCAAATAACTATTTAGCCGATTTGGAGATCATTTGTGTCCCGAATTGGGCTGAAACGTCTCTCGATTTCTCAAATCATCCACATTTGAAGAGGTAATTCATTTCTTTCATAACTCCTTCAATTTCTGCTCTTTTTCCCCCATTTCAGTCCCCAGATTACCTTCTCATCCACATTGGAGCCTATATATCAGGTTTGGTTTCTTGGAGATTCAAATTGTGGTGTATATGGTTCGTTTGATTCAATATGATTAAGGTAAGTGTTTATTTCCTTTATTTATTCCCCTTTCATAGGGTTTCTTTCACCCTTTCATGAAGTTCCTCATGTCCAGAAGTTGAGGTTAGAAACTAGGGTTTGATTTGGTGTCTTTTTCGTCAAATATAGTGGTCTAGGGGGTGGGGTAAGGCCACCTCAATACACCCTAAACCGCGGGGGCTGGGTAAGTTGGTTCAAGGCGGCGGCGTCCTGTCATCGGGGTTTCAGATTCGAGTCCTCGGAAAGGCAACGCAAACTATATTCCAGTGATCCTATCATACCCTTCATCCAGAGCGGAACTGGCCCAATCCCAAGGATGTCCACCTTTTTCCTAGCTGGGGACGTGGGAAAATGGGTGGGGTAAGGCCACCTCAATACCCCCTAAACCGACCAACACGTTTGACAAGAGTCTAAGAGTGAAGATGGATGACGGCGGAGGAACCCTAGACAGGGGTCCTTCTCTCTGTGATGATGGCGGTTTCCATGCTGGTCCCTCCCCCCTCAGCGGGGGAGGGATCTTCGAAGGCCTTGAATGGAGTGGTCCCCTTCTGTCCCTTCTCTAACCCTGAATTTCTTCCGTCATTCCCAAAAGCTGTTCTGAGCCCAAAAGTTCCGGAGCTAATTAATGGTTTCCTAAATCTTAAGATTTTAAACTCGGAGTTCACAGATACCTCTGTGCCCTTGGATCTCACCTTGGTTGCATGGTTCAAGCAGAGACGACCTTCAGTGGACTCCTTTGACAGATTCGTCTTCGAATGTTGGGATCTCTGAGAAAGGGTGATAGTGGGATTGCTGGAAAACAATCGTATCATGATCCAATTTTCATTGGAGGAGGATCTCATCAGCGCCTGGTCGAGGGATCCCGGTATTGCAATGGTTTCAGGTTTTTTCTTTTTCGATGGTCGTATATGTTTCATATAAGTTGTGATCTGCCTTCTGCTGCAATTTGGGTCAGGTTCCCCAATCTTCCGCTACCGTTCCAAAATCCTTCTGTGTTGAAAATTCTTGGAAACCTTGTAGGTAGGTATCTTTACTCGAACAGTCTCACACAGGTGGTTTGTCATCCTATTAATCTGCGGGTGTGTGTTGAGATGGACATGTCTAGAACCCCGTTTGATTATGTACGGATAAAAATTGGTGAGGAGTATATGTATAAACAAAATGTGATCTACGAGAGTTGGATGGAATACTGTTCTTCTTGTAGGTGGTTGGGGCATTCTTCAACTGTTTGTCAACGGGGTGCTACAAGAATGGTGGGCAGGGGTTCTGGTCACTGGTTAGTCCAAATAGGTGATAGTGGCATGGCCTCTGAAGCAGGCAGAGAGGATGGATTAATGAGTTTGGGTGCAGGTAGAGAGGATAAGTGTCGGGAGCAGAAGATGTTGTGGTCGGTGGAGAAGGAGCGGTCGGTTAACATTTCAGCAGTGTATCATGTGGTTGCAGGGGCTGTTTCTGGATCTGAGAAGGGGAAGCAGGACATGGGTCATCAACAGAATTTGTGAGTGTCTAGGGTGTTTCGCATACTAAGGGAGGATATTGGGGTCAAGTGTAATGTGCAGGGAGGTGCCGGAATGTCACAACATGATGATGTCCAAATTGTTTCTCAGGAGAATGTGTGGGAAGCGGTCTGGGAGTAGATGATGGGAAATGGTCCGGTGGTGTCAACTATTGGTGCTGGGGAGTTAAGGCTGGACAATGGTGATGGGAGTGAGGGTATTCTTGGATCTTCTTTGGGAATACACAGAGTAGAGGATGTAGGGGGTCCAGATTTCTTAAGCCGAAATCAAGTCCATCTGAGCAACAGGTCTAAAGATGATATACAATCTATTTTGTTTTGTCAGGATAAGGGAGATGAAGGTGTTGTGAGGTAAAGAAAGGGGAGTGGGCTCGGTCACTAGGAAGTATATGCAGGGATAGCCTGCTCCATTTCAAATCATGTGGAATCTGTTACTGATGGTGTTCAGGAGTAGATAATTTCCAATGTTCGGAAAGTAGATTATGAGAAACCATGGCATGCTATGGTCTGGGCTGCATATATCATCCATGTAAATACAGTGCATGGGGATTTTCATATGAAAGTGCAGACTGCACAGCATGTGGGTTCAATTGTCTCTGAATTGGAGGCAGAGGTCACTTGTGCTGAACAAATGCAAGGGCGGGCGGATGTTTCTGAAGCAATACATATCACGGTTTCCACTAGTAACCGTTTTTTTAATTGGATAATGTGGAGACCTCTTATGTAAAGAAGGATGATAAAATTAAGGAAGGCGTCAAGTTACAACATTACTTCTCTAAGAATGCAATTGGAGAGAGTAGAATGTAGAATATTGTGGCGAAACCACAATGTCTTGCCATGGTTGACTCCAACAGTCAACTTCAGCAAAATCGGGGCTTGATTGAGTGTTACCATAAGGTAAAAATCTCTAGAAAGTGGGGAGAAGTCTCAGATAGTGACAAGGAAAATAATAGTGGGTCTGTTTGGCCTTCCTATAGCGATGTCGTTCAGGATGGGGGGTTGGAGGTGCATGAGAGTGAGGGTGCTATAACTATACCAACACAACGAAGGACGAGGAAGGAATACTCTTCTATTCCAAGGTCAGTGTCTACTAGATATTCTATTTCAAAGGAATGTTGGGCTATGTAGTCATCGAAGAAGTTTTTAGCATTGGAGATGTTGAATCTGCGAAGGAAATACGCCAAGGTTCTTAAGCATTATGAAAGCTCAGAATGGGAGTCGGCTACAACAGAGGAAGAAATTTACAATGGATGTGATGATGGGTATGATTTTGATGAGATCCAGCTATTTTTATGCCTTATTTTACTTCCTTGATACTCTTTTCTTTATTAATAAATAGTCAGAGGCTTGCCTCTGACTAAGCTTTTCGGGTAAAATTGGGTGTTATACATGTGGAACCCTTTGGGTATTGTTTGGGTGTGTTTTATAACATATGAAATTGGTTTAATAAATCTTTTTTGGGCTGAAAATTCGGATTTGGTAGGGTATTGGTGTGCCATTAGGTTTTAAAGAGGTTTTTTAATGGGTTTAATTTGTAAAACCTTATTGTAATTCTTGAATGTGATTTTGAAAATGTGTGATTTTCATGTGGATCGATTGTGGTATTTGTTGAGGTGTTTTTATAACACATGGGAGTAGTTTAATAAATGTTTTTGGGGATGCCGATTCTGTTTTGAATTTTTATTAGTGTGATTTTGTCCTTGAAATACAGTATTGAAATGGATTTTAGGTGAAAAGATTGGGTACACTCTTTAGAATTGTTTTATGAATGTTTTGAATGGTTTAATGATTTATGTAAGAGGTGAAACCATATTGGAAAACTATTTTGGATTGTTTTTAATTTAAAATGGACCATTTTAAATGTGAATAGTTTTGTCATGTTATGTTTACCCTCTTGGAAATGTTTTATAAAAATGCTTAATGTATTTACTGAAATGTGAAATAGGCCTGAATGTGATGTGGACTGTTTGTGTGAGTGCGATGTGAAAAAAGGGTTTTGTTTATAAAAAAGGTTTTATAAAACATGTGACTAGGATGTTATGTGATGTTTTGAATATTTTTAGGGACTTTATAAAATTGTTAATGGATGTGTTGGATTGTTAAAGTTATGAAAAAAGTGTTGTGGGCTATTTTGGTGTGAGTTTGATTTCAAAATGCATTTGAATGAAAAGTGGACTTTTATGACATGTGTTGGATACATGTGGGATGTTTGGTGAATTTATGATATGGAAATGATATTTTCATGTGAAGAGTATATTCATTGACTTGTTGAAATTGTTTGAGCACAAATGGAAAACCCGGGTATCTAGGTGGGTGGACGTGTACTAGTATGCTAGTGAATCCGTGGGGTTTGGCCTCAGTTTCACTTAGAAATATTGACGCTCACAAATCTAACTAAACTATGATGATGATGATTTGGACCACTAGGTTATGGGTATGTTCCCTACAGGTGGCTCGTGCATGGGAATGGAAATTTTTTATGGTTACTCTCACTGAGATACGAGGTACCTGGGACCCACAGCTAGCGAGTGCCTAGTGGTTATTTCTTATTGCTTGTGCTCATTAGTTACTTTATACTTACCGTCGGCATACGGTACATTTGGATGGAGAATTCAGTAGCTTTGGTGTCTATTTTAAATGTGGTAATACTTAAAAATAGCCCACTTGAAAACTGTTCTTATTCAAAGTTGCATCTTTTAGAAATTGTAACTGTATATTCATGTTTTGTAAAACTTGCATGCTTTTAATATTTAAATGTTTATCATATGGAATCTCATAGTGGTGGTATCCTACTGGGCTTTTTCTCACACCCTACATATACCATTGGGTGTAATTATACTTTCTTATTTTGTGTCACAGGTTTGGGTACAGGTTTTATGCCATTGGTTCGGGGTTTTAGCGGTCCATCATGATGTAGTGTCGTGGAGATGGCCTGAGGGTGGTGCCTTTTTCCATGTGGAGGTTCTTGGGCTATCATTTCATGAGTTTTTACCTTTGTAATGTCCTTATAAAATTGTTTAAAATTGTTTAATTGAGTTCTGAATTTTATTAAAGTATGTTTTGGTTTGAAAAATATAGATTTCATTTATTCGATACATTTTTTGTTTTAATTATACAAACTCGGGGAAATTGTTCCCAATTTTCAGTGTTTAATACCCAGGCACTTGTGCCATCCCATGGGGATTAGGAACACCCTTCGGGACTTGCCATGAGTCGGGTTGGGTGCCGGTTTTGGCGGCGACCAGATTCGATTCATTACAATTCAGATCTTGTTTATCATTATAATCCATTTTATCGTGGATCTAGGTTTATAGATCTAGATTCAGTTTCCATTGTGAAATTGAATGTTCCACTTCAATTTTGGGACTTATGTTGGTGAGTGTCCATCAATGATCTTGAGTTAGGTGAGCTAAAGTGAAAATATCATAATCATGATTTAATTATGTATATGTAATTGAGATATTTCAATTTCCATTATTGTAAAATATCATTGGATATTGAATTGGATAAATCTAATTTCCATGTGATAATTAATTGTGTTGAATTTGGGGAAATTAAATTTTGATGATTTTTGATTATGAAATTGGCGGGGTATTGGGAATATGGAATACGTAAATTAAATAATAATTTGTATTTTTTTAAAATTTTTATATATAGAATTGATTGATAAAGAGAGTAATGTGATGTTAGGCATAACATTGAAGGTTTAATGAGTTTATTGATTAAATTTTGAAAACTTCTTTAATATTGAATTGTTCTTTTTATTCATTGTGATTAAAGTAATGATACATGATACATTTGATAATTGAAATAAATACCTTAAAACAATCTTTTTATTGATGTTATAATGTTTATTAACCTTGTTGAAAGTGATATGCACACTAAATGTCTATAGTTAAGAAATGGTTGATAATGGGTATTCTGGACATACATCATGTAATGATTCATTTTTCCTAATAGGAAGATCTTATCAAATCATGGTCATGTTCCAATCGAAAGCTCAATGGATTTGGAATTTACTTGTTAATATAGTCGTTCGATCTTCATATAAAGTGGGATCTCTCTATAATGGTGATTTGGGTATGTTTTCCCAACCTTTCCCAACCTTTTCAAATCCCTACTATTATTAGGATGCTATGGAACCTTATTGGAAGATATTTAGGTTCATATAGCTACACAGAGTCACTTTTCCCTCCAATCAACCCACGTGTGTGTGTCAAAATGTGCGTATCAAAGGTTATGCTTGAGTATATTTATATTACTATTTGCGAGGAGTTCCAAGACAAGAAAAGCATGGTCTAAAAATCCTATAATTATTTATTATCTATCTTCAAGCACTTTGGACTCTTGATGGAGTAATGTCAATGTGGGTATCAGTTCCCATCAATGTCAGAGGCTCATATCAAGGCATGTTTGAGGGATCAGATTCCAACTAGTATGGATGGTTGGGTTTTGGGTGATTGCTCTCCTAGGGGGCTACATCAGGTTCAGTCACCACTATTTGCTTCTGGGGGGATAGGTGGATATGTGTAAGAGGAATTTCCTGATAGTGTCTTAATGGATCATGTTTTTTCAATTGAGGATAGCGATGGGTTGGTTCACAGTGTTGGAAAGTCTAAGGAATTGAGTATGTCAGACACTGTTAAAGGGAAACATTAGGATAACTCGAAAGTCAATATTGTCTTTAACCAATTGAGACCAGATTTGGTTGGTCTAGCCTTGCGATACAATCTAAAATTCAATGGAAATGGAAGTGGGGTAGACTATGTATAGGTTGATACTACTCGGAGTGAATTTTAAAAGGATGTACGTTATGGTGTTGTGGTTCAAATGGAGGTCATTGAAGAGTATACTGTTAATGACTTTTTTGCAGAGGTTTTTTGGGGCTGTGGTGTCCTACCCAAGGGAAATCAGTCACTGTTTATGGATGATCAATGTTTTTCTCATAAGGTTTGGGGTTTTTCATCAGCGTAAGAGTACTAAATTCATGTGAGATATATCTTTGATGGTCTTGTAATGGAAGGTCTGAACATTGACCAAGAATACCTAGACTGTGCAAACAATGTCTATGTAGAAGAGCCCACTAAAATTGGTAAGATTATTTCTGTAGGGGAAACAGGACCAAGAAGTAGTTGTAGTAACATGAGAATGAATGTTAGGAAGGATTACTCCACTTTTCCACCTCCCATGGAAAATAATTTAACAATAAAGAAAAACAATGAGAAGATAAACATCGAGTTTATGTGTCAACTGAAATCAAGAGGTCTGTGTGAACAATAATTGCATTTTCTTATGAGTTCAAAAGATGAGGTGAAAAAATAGGTTCTTTTACTCAATGAATCAGAAGAGGAGACAACCAAAATGATGGGTTAGTTAATGGAAGTGATTCTGAATGATGATCAATACAATTTCATTGACAAGTAGGACATGGTCCTGGTTTGGAGATTCAACAATGAGAAGATTGGCCTCGATGAGTATATATAGACCTCAGATATGCTGGCCTCTATATTTGAAGATCTAATAATGGATGAACCAATCATTCAGGCAACCACAATCTCCAAGAACATGTTTAGGGAAATCGATTCTAGTAGAATGATGTTTCTTTTCATTTACACTTCTTTATTCTTATGTGGCTGACGCTTGGTTTCTCATTTTTCCTTAAAAGTGTTTGAAATAAAAAAAATTATTTTTATTCATTAGGTTTTATGAAAGAAATTTTAAGCCCAAATTCAAGCATGTGATTATTATTTTATGGTACATGAATTGGTTCTACAAATACCCATGATTTATGGGACACATAATGATGCTTCAAATACACATGGGGTGCCATAAAAGATGCTATGCACCCATGAGTTTGGAATTGGATTGTAGTTCCAAATGGACATTACAGGAATTGAAATTAAATGGATAACGAAAGACCAGTGGATTTTGTATTTTTATTCTCTATGTGATATTTGATATACATTGTGAATAGTTTAGAATATGGAATGGGCTAAAAAAGGTATGATTATTTTGGGGTATTCATGAACCCGAAATAATTATTCGATAAATTTATGAATAATGAAATGTGATAACTATTTACCTTATGCATTGTAATTTATTATTTATTCAATTAAATAATCTATTATTGACTGGATAGTGTTTTATATGTTTTTGGTGTTGTCCAATAAAGTTATACTCACACCCTACTCAAGATTCATGATTGGTACTCAATTAGTAGTAATTTATACAGGGTATGATATGGGTAAGATCCCTATGTTAGATGGCTGAGTGGAGTAGTATCAGGGATGAAATATCCAAAATTGGTGTCAGGGCCTTCTTAGAAGTGTCAATGCTACCTTCTTTATATTTTTCATTTGACACATGAAACATATTTTCATTGCATATGTACTATTTTTACTTTGATATTTTTTTCATATTTTGGTCATTATGTGGTACTAGTCTTGTTTGGTTATTGGTATATATTATGGTTATTATTATTTAATTATTCTATTTTTATTCTTTGATAAAGATGATATAGTCTTAAAATGTTGTATATTTGACCCTTGATGTGAGTTGGCTGCCTCTGTCACACTGGGAGGTATTCTTGATGTCATATAACCAACCGGCTCGGGTCACCGGTGTGTTCCACCAATGTCAGGGTGTCTCAATGTTGTATAAATGGGGTTTAAAATTATTTTCAATTTTCTTAATATTTCGTAAAGTTATAAAGGAGATTATTAAGATTTAGGCCTTGGTTAAGAACTCATGAATGGGAGTATATATCCAATACAATAGGGTAAGATTCAAGTACCTAGGTAGGGATTATTGATACTGATGCTAAATTTTATTTTAAATTTGGTGATGCACTTGATGTGTGATGTAATTATTGGTTCTAAATTTTTATAATATTTGACTCACGCCCTAGTACGACACAACTATTTAATATACATGAATCAATATAGTCACTTAATAATTATTGCAACATGAATCATTTAAAGAAATAAAAACAAAAGAAAGTTTCTTGTAAGTTGTTAAATGAATATTATTTTATTTTTTAATGTCAACAAATGAAAAGGTTTCCTAATAAGAAATTGGATGTTATATATGATTCAAGATATTTAAAATGGGGGTATAATTAGAAACATTAATAATGAGAATGTTTTTACAATTTATAAACTATGACATAGATGTAGGATGTCGTAAGTTAGTGATAACACCTTGTTTTTTACCAATTGAATGTGTTTGGGGGATTAAATTATATGTCTTTATGTGAATCCTAATAATTGTGTAAATTATGTGTTATGTGTCTTGAGTCATCAACTTGGCATTATATAGATATTAATCTATTTAAACACTTTTTGAGAGAATGATATGAGGTTATAGGTGGAGATGACCCACCAGTAGTGGAACCTATGCCTCCAATAATATTGAGTGGGGAAGTCGTGGAGTAGTACCATGCGAATATATCTTGGTTTATGTAGTTTATGGAAAAATACATAGCGAAGGTTTTTAAAAGTATGTCTGAAATGACATGGTTGTTTCAGTTGATGAAACCTTTGAAATATACTAGAGAGGGTGGACTAGAGGCAGCTAATTTCTTGGTTCAGTTTATCCAAATGATTGTAGTCAACTTGAAGTCTCTTTTTAAGAAGGAAGGCAACATGTATTCGTATATTTTACATAATTATTCAATAATTGGTGAAACAACTATACTCATAATTGAAAGATTAATAGTATAGAGTTGAAAGAATATCAAGATATATTCTTGGAGCACATTTACCCAAATATGATTAGGTGGTGGAGATAAAATATTTCATTAGTTTGACATAGGGGAGTATGTTCGTGATGGACTATGTTGTTCGCTTAATAGATTTTCAAATATTTTCTCCAAAATTGGAAGTGGGTTAGGATAAAAAAAAGATTTTATATGGACTTAAATGTGAAATTATGTCTCATGTGAATATCCTTCAACTAATTTTTTTTATGGAGTACTGATTCGGGATATCATTTATGAGGGGAAACTAATAGTGGCATCCTTTAGAGGACATGTCATTTTAATATTCCAATCAAGTATTATGTATTCCATGTGTAGTAAGAATCACTATGAAAATGTTTACTAGTGATGTGGAAAATTGTGTGGACATGAGGAAGGATCAGTTATTTTGGATCTTAACCGATTTATCTTCCCCAAGGGTGGTAGGCCGAGTCACTTTCGTATGGATTGTGCCTGACCACCAGTATATTTATAAGCATACAAAAATATGGTACATCTATATAGGTTTTGTAAGAACCCATGATATATGGTTAATAATTGAATATCTATACAGAACCAAAGAACATGTTGAGATAATTATATTCCATATTAGTCTGTAAATTATAGAAATAATGGTCATGGTTGAAGTGGTAGTGGATGTGGTAATTCCAGGAAAGAGAACCCAAATAACCAGTGTGGTGTTTCTCAAGCGGCTTATTCTGCATTATAATAAATATGGCTAATAGAGTTTCATAGAATTCATCCTACACTTGGGAATAGTGTGGTTGGGCTATCGTAATTTATAGGTTCTATTCATGTATCATGTATTCTTTCTAAGGCCATATTTGATACAAGGGACTCTAATTTCTCTAAATAAGTGCATTTTGGGAATACATTGATATTGACAGTGGAGCTTTTGATAAAGGTTATGATGATTGATACATTATTTGGAGTACGATCGTGTGAGATCTGTTTGCACAATGGGTGTTTAGTTGAGGTTGGTAGAATCATTTTCCTTGTGAACATTAAATCCTTGATACATCAGGCTTATAATTTATTTTTTTGTATAGAATAGTTAGTGGAATACCAATCATACATATATTTTTACCATAAGATAATTACTTTTACAACTCTTGGGGTGACAATTATTTTCATCATGGATGGTGGAAGATTCATGTAGGTCATGCATGACCAATTCCTCAAGCCACTAGGGGAGAACATATCCAAGTTTTCTAGTATTTTTCTAGATTATGGGGTTGTAAAGCTAGATGTTTCCCACCCATAGTGTCAAGTTCTAATATATTTTACATGATTACATAATTGAGATACCACATGAGAAATATGTGGAATTTTTTATTGAGCTCATGTCAAGGGTTGGGGATGTTTCCATTCCACCATACAGAATAGAACCAACAGTGCATCAACTGATTAAGACTAAACTATAAGAGTTGATGGATAAGGGGTTTATCCATCTGATTATTTCACCTTGGTGTTCCCCAGTTTTTTTGATTATATGGTTTATGAAACATTTCAATTTTGTTTTGACTACCGTAATTTAAGAACCTAGATCTTCATTTTAGGTATGGATCATGTTTTCTGGTTGCTTTTGAGGAAAAATGGAGAAATATATATTTTATAAGTACACATTTTGTACATATGAGTACACATCATGTACATGTATGCCATGTACAACCATGTATTATCCGTGTGATAGCCGAGTACATGGTATTGTATTTATATGGATGTCTAATTAATGTTGGGTCTCGTTTAGGCTACTACACAGAGTGTACATTTAATGAACATTTCATGTAGTTTTATTTTAATATGATATATCATAGTGGGTCACATCTTATGTCTGAAACCGACTTCTTCTACTTGTGTTTCATACAGGAGTTCTCAGGAAGAATGAATGAAGATCAAACCCCTAATTATTCATCTGAACTCTGATTGAGATGTCGTTGGGAGCATTGGAATCCCACTGATGAGTTCTGAATTCCTCTAGTGTCTTTCGTCCTGATTCATCTTCTATTATGGGTTATGGAATGCTGATTGTTTTTACATTTTTGTGGATATACGCCGATTTAGGCCGATTCAAGGTTTGATGTTCAAGTATATTGATCGTGTGACATCAAGGTAGGTGGTTTTTCCTTTTTTTGTTCATATTTAGATTATATATTCTAAAAGGGCTGCATAACCAAGATTGAGGTATTCGTTGAGTTGAAATTTAACCCTCTTTATTACCTACTATAGTTAGTTTGATTAATAAAGGGGGTATTCTTATGTGTAAGGTTAGATACCTTTTTACGGGACACCCCATAGGTGTGTTTCTCTTGATTGAATGTTTGTGGTAGTTTGTTCTAGGATACCTATTAGGTATTCCTTGTTTTTAATTCCTATTGTAGTTAGGGTGGAAATTGATTGATGGTATGAAATTCATGTGATATTCATGTGAATTTAGTCATGTAGTAGTTTTAGAATACATGAGGTCCTTTGATTCTATAAGAAATTACAATTTACACATGACCGTGAGAGCGTTGGTTTAGATGTTGACCAAGGGGTATTGACCATGAGCGCTACCCATGAGGTCATTTATAATTTAATTTCTTCTATGTTGACCAAGGTTTGTTGACTAGGAGATATATCCAAGAAGTCATTTATAATTTATTGAGGCCATTCTGACATAGGGGTATTAACCGTGAGAGCTGCCATGGTTGTTGTTTGTAAATGATTAATTCTATGTTAGAAAAAATGGTTTAGACCATGAGAGATTAAATGATGGACGTTATTTAATGAATTGGTGTTGTGTTAATCAAAAGTTTTTAGACTGTGAGAAAATTCCCAAAGTGTTTTTTATTAATGATTAAGTAATTGTGAAGAGTCTGCCATGCCAAAGAACAAGATTGGACTTGATCATAGTTGAATATTTAGATGGTCTACTGAGACATCTGTTTTGTTAATATTTCAAAGGGGGTATAGAAATTAGGATAGATGTCAAGATTCTATGATTCAATGGATGAATAATAATTGTTAATGGATATAATTGAAAACTGGAGGATTGTTTAATTTTGAGTACTTATTTTTTTATTGCTTCATTTATGAATATTACTTGATATATATATATTCATTGGTAGTTAGGAATAGATCTTTGGTGGTTGGATACAATTATTTATATCAAACTATGTTTGGGTCATGTTTGGACCAAAACAGATTATATGTTTGTAGGTTTAGATAAGGTAAATCACCCTTCTTCATCAGGTACATGATTGTTGTTGGAGCTGGAGATCATGGGAACATGATGAGGCTTGTGATTCAGCTAATGTTTAATTGCTTCCTATGTATATTTTTTTATGTATCTCATTCCAGCATTGTAAAATGTTTGACTGTTTTCATAGATACATAGGTTATTGATCCTATATATATTGTGGCTTATTTTTTATTTACTTTTATCTTCAACTATTTTTTTTGTATGGTATTACTGATTTGTATATTCTTTACTATTGGTTTCTATTGTGTGTACTCATCCAATGAGGGAATTGTTTCCCCAATATAACTCCATGCCCCTCACTGCTAGTCAGGAGCCTCTTGAGATTTTGAAAATATTCTTGAGGTTATGTGACAAACCAAGTTCGGGGTACCTTGGTGTGGCACCCAGATCTGTGACACTACAATGTGGTATCAATTAAAGGTTTACATTTCTAGTTTTCCTTACTATTTCGAGCCTATAGAAAGGGATAATAAAGAATTGGTAGTTGGTAATAAGCTGTTCTTGGGTGTAGCTAACCAGTGTACATGGGAAATCCATGTTTCCTCAAATATTGCATTTTTTTTGGGTTTTCAATTGTTACTGTTGATTTGATTTCACCATTGGGTGATTCACTTGTTATGTTCTATTATTATTGATATCATTGTGTTTCTATTTCTGTTTCAACCTGAGGATATAAGTTTATGTCATCTCATGCATCATATTGGCACTTACTAGATATCACATGTCATGCAGTCATGTCATGCCATTTAGGGTGCCATACTGATTTCTTGTTGTTGTGATTGATTTTGTAAATTATATCCATGATTTTGTGATAGATTCCATCTTAGAAATACCAACCATTTCGATAGGGTATTGGTATATATAGTGTTTCATTTGGATGGATGCCAAGCTTTTGTCCATGAGGTGTTATGGGACCTCTTGGATCAGAATTTGGTGGATAATAATTGGAGATTAATTGTATTATGTTAATATGATATGATTAACGATTCGAAATAGTGATTCACATGGATTATGGGCTCTCACAGATCAGAATGTGGTAGGCCTTGAAAAAAATTTATGTTTTTAAGGGGTTTCAGAGAAGTTCCAGAGGCGTAATATCAAGAAACCTAGACAACACAGTGTTTGATGTTATGAAAACATGACATGTATTCTTCTGTTGTGGAAGAACTGACATTACTTATGTACATTTCATGAGTTGTATATACACACCATGTAGTTTTTGATCTTGTGAAAAACTGTGTGGGTAGAGACACGGGGTTGATAAATGATTGGTAGAACACACTGTGTACTAGGAGTACACATTGTGCTATAAAAGACCGTGTATCTGGCTTTGTGACTAACAACACAGGTTGATGAAACATTGGTTTTTCATTCCATGACTATTTTAATAAAACCACGTAGTAATTAACTTTGTATCTGATCGTGTGACTAATGACATTGTAAGATAGAACATGTGTGGTACACACTGTGTCTAGAGTGTGCATGTTGTGTAGTGATACACAAGGTGAGAACCATATAGTACTAGTTATGTATAAGTACCTGGGCATGATGGGATTTTTAAGTACACGATGTGTCTCAGAGGGACACTCCATGTGTATAATGGTTACATGACCAGGTTGGCAGAGGTACACGCCCATGATATGGCTAAAAGGTGACATGTTGTGTAGTAGTTCTACACGTCGTGTAACCCTATTTTGTAAAACATGAATGTTTTGTTTCTCCTATTCCATTTAACAATTATACAATTTTACCCTTTAAAATCATGAAATAATGTTTTTTCTTGACTATACAGATTTATGAAACCAATACATCATTTGTTTGAACACCAGGTACAGTGTGGTGATCAGACATCAGAAATGGTAGATCAATGACTACCAGTAGATCCTCCGGTCATGCCTGTCTTGGCCTCAACTGTTATACCATACACATGTCATGATGCACAGTTCCAGGAACAATTTATGAGGATGATTCAAACTTTTTAGGGTTCACCACATCCTATTTTGACTATGGAAGAGTTGATGTGGGTGTTCCAATATCATCATCCTCTCACTTTTTCTAGGGGTGGAAGACCATAGGCTGTAGAGTCATGGATGGAGGGAATGATTTCTATCTTCAGGAATCTAGAGACACCTCTAGATAAGAGGGTGAAGCTCACGACGTACATGCAGCGTGATTCCACAAAGAGATGGTGGGATGTTATTTTACAGTTGGGATGTCATCAGGATATAGCTTGGGAAGAGTTTTAGAGGACCTTCTGTGATTACTTATACCCCGAGACATTGAGGGATGACGAAGCCCAGGAGTTCATGAATAAGGAGTATGGTGTTCCTTCAGTGATGGTTTATTTTTCTCACTTTATATATCCACAATGATTCATACCTATTTTTAGAGGTGATGAGTTGTCACTGGCTAGACGATTTGAGGATGGTCTCACTTATGAAATCTAATCGTAGGTGAATGTTTTTAGATTCACATCGATGACTAATATAGTAAATATGGTGATAATTATTGAGTGTAACCTGAGGGAGTTAGAATCTATGAGCTAGGGTAGATCAAAATCTAGGGATGGTACTCTTTATACTGATTGTAGTAAGTGTTTCAGGAAACATTTGAAATATGTTTCTTTAGGTAGCCAAGTAGTGTGTTACCAATGCGGAAAGAGTGGTAACATGATACCTCAGTGATCAAGAGTCATAGTTGAGTACTGATCTAATAGAAATATGGGTCATCTTCAGTGTTTTTTCCAAATTTTCTCACCTGGATCCATTGAAAGGTGATATGTTAGGACTCCACATTCTGGATTGGGGCCACTGGTGTCTCATCAGTCATGGAATTGGTGTTCGTCAGGCCGTTCAGGTTGAGGAGGTGGTCATGGTCATGGAATATGGATGGTAGGTTTTCAGTAATAGTAAGGTGGATCATCTTCGGGTATCCATGTAGGGTCATAGGACCATAGTACATGATATAATTTTTTTGATGGAATAGACCTAGCATGAGCAGGATATCAGGCCCTATACGGTTTTAGGAACAATCTGAGTTGCCTCGGTTTTAGATTCTGTTAATATTTATAGAGCTTGTTCTCATAGTTTAATATTTTTTTTCATTACGGATAGCCTTGGGATCTTCATATTTACTTCTAATGATGTTATGATAGTAGAAAATATGGTTTGGATTAGGATGGCTAGTGTATATTTGTTCATGGAGTTCCCTATTGATGTTTGTGGGTGTCACTTCTTTTGGGACCTCTATGTATTATAGATGATGATGTTTGATGTCATTCTGGGAATGGAATAGTTGGTCTCCTTTCAGGACATGGTTGACTGGTATCTTCACTGGTTGAGTTTCACGTCACCAGAGGGCATGTCATTTTTATACAAGGGATAATATAATGTCCATGAAAAAAGAGTGGGAACTGGGCATCGTGGGTTGAGAAGAAGAGTATCCTAGATAAATAGTTTATATTGGAATGACCAGGGGACTTCACAGATGGACTTTCCTCTAGTGGTGAATCATTATTAAGATGCTTTTCCATAATTCATTCCATTTTTACCTCTGGATAGAGAAGTTTATTTCTCTATTTATCTAATCCTATGATCATCTTTGGTGTCCATTATTCTTTACAAGATCTCTACACCAGCGTTACATGAGATGAAGAAGTAGTTGGAGGAGTTGTAGAAAAAGGGTTTCATCCGAACCAGTATATATCCATTGGGTTCACCTGTAATTTTCGTAAAAAAGGTTCTTGGTACCCTCAGAAATTATATGGATTATCGAAAGGTGATCTTGATAATGGTTATGAACTAATATCCCATGACGACGATTGATTATCTCTTTGATCATCATTGAGGACTCGAGGTCATCTTGAAGATTCACTTGAGATCCAGTTGTAATTATTTATGCGTTATATCATCAGATATACCTCTTACAAACTTTCATAGGAGGTATGGTCTATATGAGTATTTGGTTATTCCATTTGGTCTCATGAATGCACCAGTAATTTTAATGGAACTGATGAATCGAGTGTTACATACTTGGATTCTTTCGTGGTAGTCTTTGTGGACAATATATTTGTGTACTCTCACACATGGAATGACCATTCCATCCATATTGAGATTTTATTGAGTACACTGAGAGAGAATCATTAATATTCTATGCTGAAAATTCCACTTTTGGATGGACTAGATTCACTTCATGGGACATGTCATCTTAAAGACAGGAGTATTTGTAAACCCATAGAAAGTGAGAGTAGTAGTTTCCTCGGAGCATCCAAAGAACATCTTTAAGGGTATGTGTTTTCTAGGGTTGGGTAGTTACAATAGACTCTTTATATAAGAATTTTCCTACTTAGTTGCACCACTGAGGGGAATTACTAAAGATGGTGTAAAGTACTTATAGATAGATTCTTGTGATTCCTCATTTAAGGCATTGAAAGGGATATTGACTTCAGCACTAATACTGATTTTACAGGACCCAGACAAGAGTTGGACTACTTTCATCAATGCATTATGTATCGAGAAACGAGTAGTTCTTATGTAGGGGGAAGGATTCATTGTGTACATGTCTCGGTAGTTAAGGCCACATGAGAGGAATTACCCAACGCACAACCTGGAGTTAGATAAAATTTTACATGGATTGTGTTGTTGGAGAAATTACCTTTTGGGGAACATTTTGTGGTATATACTAACCAATAAATCCATTAGTATATATTTACTCAGTGTGATATGAATTTCAGATAGTGATGGTGGGATGAGTACCATATGTCTTTTGACATTGAGAATGCCTATAAGCCTAGGAATGGGTATGTAGTGTCTGATGCGTTGGGCAGGAGAACATAGATACTATCACTTCATGAGGCCATTATTTAGTGGCAGCATATAGCTCTGTTCTCTGAGATGCATTTAGAGGTGCTGGAAAAATAGGGGAAGATGTTTTTTCTTTCATAACTATAACCTATACACTACTTAATCAAGTGAAAATAAAACCTCTATCAGATTCTAAAATCGTGATCCTATGGGGGACTGTGTTAGGCGAGGACCCTTCTCGTTGTTGGACCATAGGCAAGGATGAGGTTATGAAATTTCCTGGGCATGTATGGGTGTCAGAAGACTTACAATAGGATAATTTCTGGGATTTTCATGCCTCTATATGGAAATTTTATCCTAGTGTCACTATGATGTATCGATACCATCATTGTTAGTGTTGGTGGCTAGGAATGAAGAAGGATGTTGCTGGTTTTGTTATGAGGTGTTCCACCTGTCAACAAGTGAAGGTGGAGCATTAGTGACTTGCATGGTTTTTTAACAATACCAATTCCTAAGTGGAAGTGGAATGATACCAGAATGGATTTCAAGATATTTTTACCAAGGTAACCTAGAGGATATGATGTTTTATGGGTTGTTGTTGATAGACTCACGAAGGTTTCCCATATTCTTCCGATTAAAGAAACATTCCGCGTTGATGAGCTTGGAATGTTGTAAATCTCAAATTTTGTATGTTTTCATGGGGTTTTTAATTCTATCATTTCAAAAAGGGACTTCTGGTTTACATCCCATGTTTTGAAGTAACTACAATGGGCTTTGCGTACACAGGTACTTCTGATTATAGCTTTCCATCCCCAGACAGATGGCCAGTCCAAGTGCATGATTCAGGTTTTGGAGAACATACCGCAAGCATGTGTCCTATATTTCAAGGGATATTTGGAGAGGCACATTCCCCTGGTGGAGTTTTCCTTCAATAATATTTTTCATTAAGTGAATCATATGGTACATTATGAGGCTTTGTATGGTAGGCCATAAAAATAACTCTATGTTGGCTAGATGTTGGACATGCATCTATGATGGTCCCTTATCTTGTCTAATAGATCACTGAGTAGGTTGAGTTGATTTGGAAGTTTATGGATACTCCATAGTATCGCCAGAAATATTATGATGATTAGGAAGGATGGCCTCTGGAGATTGAGGTTGGGGGTCAGGTTTACTTACGTGTCACACCAAGGTTGGGATATAAGAGGATTATGAGGTAGGTGATGCTTTAACTGAGATACGTTTAGCCGTTTGAGGTTCTTAAGAGAGTCGGTTTGGTTACCTATCAGTTCTAGTTAACTCTGAGGTATCCGGCTATGCATGATGTCTTTCATGTCTCTCAGCTATGATTTTACTTATGAGAATTATATCATGTTTTTCATTTGAAGGAGTTTGAGTTGTAGGTGGATGTATCCTTTAAATAGCACCTTGTGGATCACAACATGAAGGTTCTCCATTGTTGGTATGTTCCTCTGGTATGTGTGCTATGGAATCTTGGGTGTATACATGATGGGACTTTGGAGAGGGAGACCAACTTATCATCATAGTTCCCAGAGTTGTTCGATGTCTTCTCTTTACCACCATTGGTCAGGAAATTCAAGGATGAATTTATTTAAGGGGGGATGTTTGTAAGAACCCATATCATCATTTTCAGTATAGATCTTGTTTTTAGGTAATCTTTTAGGAAAAAATGATGAAATGAGAATTTTTTAATTACACCTCGTGTAGTTATGAGTACCTGTCGTGTACTCGGATGCCGCGTACAACCGCGTACTAGCCGTGTAATGGACATGTACAAGGACATGTGGTGACCTAGAAAACTACTTATGTGGGTGTTGGTTTAGGCTTATACACGGTATGTACATTTAGTGAACATGCAATGTAGTTTATTTTTTATTGGATGTATTAGATTAGGGTCGCATCTCATGTTTGGAACTAACTTCTTCTTACCGTGTTTCTTATAAAAGAACTCGAGAATGAAGAATGAAGATCAAACCCCGGATTCTCCATTCGACCACCGATTGAGATGTCATCGAGTGTGTTGCAATGCCACTGGTGAGTTCTAAATTCCTATATCCCTATCTTACATATTACACCTCTCTCTTAGGTTATTAATGTTTTATAATTTTAACCATTTTGTTGATCTACACGTATTTATACAGATTCAAGGTCAGACATTCATTTATATCTATCATGCAGCATCTAGGTAGGTGTTTTGTGATTTTCTTGATCATATTTGGATTATATATGCTAAAAAATCCACATACCCATTATTGGGGTATAAATTTATTTTGAATTTAACCCTATGTATTACCTACTATGGCTTGTTTGATTAATAAAGTGTTCTTGCTTATGTGTGAGGTTAGATGCCTTGTTACAGGACACCCCATGATTGTGTTTCCCCTGACTATCTATTTACGGTTGTTTGGTCTAGGATTCCTATTAGGCTTTACTTGTTTTCCATACCATTGTTGATTAAGATGAAGTTTGACTAATTATGTAAAAAAAATTTGATATAAATGTTAATTGGGCCATGTAGTAGTTTCAGATTATATAAGGTTCTTTGATATTATATTCACTTATTCTTTACATAAGACCATGAGAGCCTTGGTGTAGATGTTGACACATGGGTATTGACTGTGAGTGCTACCATGAGGTCATTTATAATTAAAATTCATCTATGTTTACCCAAGTTATTGATTGTGAGAGCTAACTAGGAGGTCATTTATAATTTTTATGCCATGTTGACCTAGGGTTATTTACCATAAGAGCATTCCAGGTGGTCATTTTTAAATGATTTGTTCCATGTTAGACCAAATAGGTATGACTGTGATAGCTTCCCAGAGGGTCGTTATTTAATGAATTGGATCTATGTTAAACCATAGGGGTTAGACCATGAGAGATTTCCCACAGGGTTTTTTATGAATGATTGAATGATTGCAATGATTCTACCAAGACAAAGGCCAAGCTTGGTCTCGGTCTTACTTGACTTTTTAGATGGTCTTCTGAGACATCTAATTTATGACTATTTGAATGGGGGATATAGAGCATAGGATAGATGCAAAGATTACTTGATTCAAATGATGAATAATAAAGATCAATGGATGTAATAGAATACATTAAGATTTTATACTTTTGATAACTTCTTAAGTTATTACTTCATTTCCACATATTACCTATTATATATATTCACTGACAATTAGGAATAGATCATTGGTGGTAGCCTACTGGGATTCATATCAAACCATATATGGGTTATTTTTTGGACCCAAGAAGATTATATGATTATAGGGGTAGATTACGGGAAGCGCCCTTCTTTATCAGGTACTTGATTATTGTTCGAGCTGGAGAGCATGGGACCAAGATGAGGCTTGTGATGCTGCTGGAGTTTACTTGTTTATTTTGTACATTGGTTTCTGATTTTCATTCTAGCATGGTGACTTGTTTGGTTATTTTCATAGATATATATGGCATACATCATATATATATAATGTGGATTCTATTGAATTTACTATTGTATTTGTTTGTTTATTTTTATTTTCTGGTATTACTACTTCTGCTTTTGTTTTTGATTGTTTTCCTCTGTATATACTCTCCCAATGAGAGAATAGTTTCCCCATTTTCACACCTTTTCCTTCTCTTCTAGTCGACTTCCTATGGAATTTATGGAAATTCACTTTTGGTTATGTGACCAACAAGGTTAGGGGAACCATAGGGTGGCACATGGATCTGGGATGTAACACAGAAGCTGAATCAGATGAAATTGAACAATATGTATCCACTTTCATGTTTTGATGTTATTTTTGACCAGTTGATGGGATCTTGTTTATCCTCCATGATAGACTTCTGATTATGTTATCATCAGTTGAGGTTTAGACATTATTATATAACACAAACTTCTTTCAGAAGAACAAAATTCCTATATGGGTTTTTTCAAGATTTTGTTGGGGTTGATGATCACCCAATAGTGTTTATGATATTGATGTTCAAATTCTTCTACCAGTACTAGGATCCATTTTTATTTGTGTTTATGGATGAAATCTCGGTTTAGTGCAAGACACATGATGATCATGCCCGTCATCTTGACATTTCCTTGAGTATTTCGATTGAGAATCAATTAAAAACCATGCTATTAAAGTTTCAATTACATATTGATCAGGAACCCTGATTGGGTCATGTCATATCAGATGAAGCGTTTTCAATGGTCCTAGATAAGGTGAATGTAGTTATTTTTTGGTCGGAACAAAATAATGTGTTTTATATTTGTAGCATTTTAAGGTTATTAGGAAACTAAATCAGGTTCTTCTCAGACTTTTCCCACTTTTCATAACCACATTTGTGCTTAACCAAAAAGGGAATTAGTTTTGAATATTCTGGATCTTGTTAGAATGCTTTTCAAAAGATGATGAATAATTTGAGTTCCATAATAATTTTGAGCCTACCTGATCCAGAGTATGAGTATACAATGTTCTTTACTGCATCAGAGATCGATCATGGATAAATTTTGATACAGGGGATTGATTTATGGTGCAAAATTTCTAATAGTTAAGTCCACATGAACATAATTAAACTACACATGACTTCAAATTATCTATAGTGGTTTATGCCTTGATGTGTTAGAAGAATTGTCTTTTGGGATAATGGTTTACTAGGTATACTAATCAAAACATCATAAATTATATGTTTTTATATAGAGAATTAAATATCTAATAGAAGATATGGGCAGAGTATATGCAATCATTTGACATTGATCTTGCATATAATCATGGGGTAAATAATATTGTGGATTATTTAAGCAAGAAAACTCAGACTCATTCATTTTAGTAGACTAGAATACACATGACGATGATAGCCTTACCTGCTAAGAATAATTTTGTGGTTTAGGAGGGTGGGAAAAGATGACTCTTGTATTAATATACATAGTGTAACCAATTTTGAGGAAAATTAGAGAGAGATAGTATGAAGATCTGTAGTGTTTTTCCTTGAGGTAAAGCCATGAATGTGGGATGTCACCTTCATATTAGAACATAGATATGGATGATATCTTCTATGACTGAGGATGTGTAGTTGTTCATAAATATATAAGTGACACTATTACAAATATGTCTTTTATCAGCGCTAAAAATTGCTTTTAATACTGCTAGAAAGGAGTTGTTAAAGCCAATGAAGATAAGGGGGGGGGGGGGGTCCCCTTTATCAGTGCTCCAAAAATAACTGATGAGGACCGCTTTTATCAGTGCTGATAAAAGCGGTCTTTTATCAGCGTAAAAACAAAGCGCAGATAAACGGGTCCTTTATCAGCGCTTTTTTTAGCGCTGATAAAATACCCTTTTATTAGTGCTTCCTTTATCAGTGCTTTCATTTCAACACTGATAAAGGACCCCTTTTATCAAAACTTTTAAAAAGGCGATTATAAAAGTTAAAAATATTTTAAAAAAAAATATTAAATAAATTAAAAATAAATAAAAAAATACTGCCAAATTGGGGGGCATTTATTGCCCTTGAGCCCCCCCCCCCCGTTACAGCGCTTTTTGGCCACCCTACAACACTCCATGCACCCCCTCTACCATTTATCAGCGCTTTCTCCCATATTCCCCCATGTGCGCGCACCCCTACCTCTACCAGGATTTGAACTGAAGACCTCCCCCTTGCTCGCCTAAGCCCTTACCACTCCTCTATTTTGATTTTTTTTCCATTTCATGACATCTCTCTCTATATATATATAGTTATATTTATTCGTATGGTAATATATATTTATATTATATATATTTAGTTATATTTATTCGTATTCTAATATATATTTATATTAATAAATATATAGTTATATTAATATATATATAGTTGTATTAATATATATATATAGTTATATTAATATATATCTCTATTTATATATATATAGTTATATTTATTCATATAGTAATATATATTTACGGTTATATTAATATATATATAGTTATATTAATATATATAGTTCTAGTGACATTAATATATATATTTATAGTGATATTAATATATATATTTATAGTAATATTAATATATATATATATGTAGTTACGTTAATATATATATAGTTAGATAAATATATATATATATAGTTAGATTAATATATAGATATATAAATATTCATATTTTTTTTAAATAAAATAGATATTAGTTATTATTTAGATAACGCTAATATATTTTATATGTAGATATATTTTATTATTTATATTTATAATTAAATTTTTATGTGTGAATATATAAAAAATATGTACATATTGTTATATATTTTATTATAAATAGCAGTGCATTATAAAAATCGCGGAAATTTAAATAACATAATATCAATATGAATGTAATATCTTGGAATAAATTCTGTCCCCACAAAAAACAATCCAATAATACCCCCTTAAACGAGGCTGAAAATCCACAAAATGTTAAAAAATCGGGTTGCCCCGACTAAAAACTCAGTTTTGGAGGCTTTTTGGGCCTCTTTTGGCCTCAAAAAAACCTTGATTGATGCCCCATCCCCCACAAGCACAACTACGTAGAGCTCGTCATAGGATTCTATTTTATATGTGGTAGAGCTCAAACGGACACCCAGATCAAAATTTATGGCCGTTTGAAGTTCGAGTTATGTTTTTAACATATTTTGGATATTTTTATTTTATTTTATTTAGTCGTTAAATTGTTATTCAATGACTATTAATCCATAATAATTATAAAATTATTAATGATTTTTTTTAATTTTTTTATAATTCATTATACTAAATATCTTATATATTAAGTATATTAAGTGTAAATTTATATTTATACTTATCTAAAATATATTTCAAAATTATATATTATATATATATATCAATATAACTATATTTATATATTTATATATTAAGATATCATTTTTAATTAATTTTTTTAAGTCGACCATTTAACAGTGCTTTTAAAAGCGCTGATAAAGGCACCCCTTTTATCAGCGCTTTTTTTAGCGCTGATAACGGCACCCCCCCCCCCTTTATCATCGGTTTTTCGTTAGCACTGATAAATGTTTGTGCTGGGAAAAACAGTTTTTGTGGTAGTGGGAGGAGTTGATAACTAAATTAAATGCCTCAAAGAGTGTGGTGAATCTCAGTTTGAGAAAAATGTACTCTCACAAACATAAATAGTATTGATGGCTAGGAATGAAAAAATCGATTGTAGGTTTTGTGACATGATGCTTCACCAGTCAACATGTGGAGGCTGAGAATCAATATATATGTGGCTTACAACATCTGTTTCCCATTATAAAATGGAATTTAGATGATGTTACCATTGAATTAGTGGTGGGTCTCTTGAGGAATACATAGAAGGATAACCCTATTTGGATTATTGGGGTTCCACTAAATAAATTAGCACATTTCATTATAATATAGATGAAATTCATAGTGTAACTGTTGGGGGACATGTACATTCCAGAGAGAGTCCATTGATATGGGGTTCCATGGATTATTATTTCAAATCATGAATGGCATTTAACAACATTCTTATAATAGGGCTTATATATGGAACATGTTATATGATTATTACTAAGTATTGATTTCCACCCACATAAAAATGAGAAGTCAAAAAATAATATTATGATGATGAGGACATGTAATGAGTTAGTTTTCTAGAATTTAGTTGGTCTTGGTATGAATTCCTAGAACTCATATTTTTTTCTTATAAAAATAGTTATAAGAAAACCATTCATATGGAACCATATGGGGAGCTTAACTATAGACTATGCAGATCACCAATATGTTGGATGGAGTTATGTGAGTTAGATAATTTTACGACCAAGTCTCTTGTAAGATACATCAGAGTAGTTTCGGATTACTCTAAGGCACATGGATTTTTCTCAAAGTTGAAAAAAGTCTTATACTGGTAGACATCGAATACTACTAGTGTTTTCAGAGGGTCATCATGTTTTCCATTGGATGTCTCCAAGATTGGGTCACTTTAGGATTCATATATATGGAATGTTGGAACCGAGGATTGTTAGACTATTTGATGTAGTGGAGAGAATTAGTATTATGGCATATCGATTTTCACTTATATAGAGGTAGAGTGCTATAAATGAAATATTTAATGTGTCACATCTCTAGAGGTATCACCCTGATCCCTCTCATTTGATCAATGTGGATTATGTTGAGCTTGAGCCCACTGATTCCTTTTATGTTCTTCTGATACATGTTTCAAATTGCAGTGAGAAATAATTGTTGGGAAAGGACATTCTAATAGATATTGTATTATTGCAACATGGTCATGTTCAAGAAAAAACATGGGAGATATAATTTTATATTCAAGCTCAATGGAGCTATCATTTTACCACATAATCATAGATCCACTTGGGATTACTATTTCAGGATGAGATTTTATAATGTGGGTTGGTTGTAAGATCGTGAAATAGTTTGATGATGTACATAACTCTTTATAAGTACACATTTTCCTTGATTTGATTATACTATGGTTGAGGAATTTCTTGGGGTTTTGATGGGTGTAATTTGGTTGTTTTTATAGGGGTTTCGGATTTTTGCGGTAGGTGCATGGCTTTCTAAAATCATATGCCCTACCCCAAACAACCATTTAACCCAAAAAATATTGATTTCCTAGTTGGTACATGGGTTTTTAAACCATGTGCTCTTTCATTTTTCGAGGCTCCCTGATGGATTCCAGTGTCTTAAAGACTCTATTCCAGAAGAATCTAAGACTGAATTGGGGAATATGTACCTATCATGGTAAGTTATTCTCACCCCGATTGGTTTCATCTCTCTCTCCAATATTTATATAATACTTTCGATGGAAAATGTTATCTATTGGTGATGGTTTAGATGTAAGTCTTCGTGGATATAATTTGTTTGATCTTGGCTATAGTATTTGGATCTTGACTATTTCTTGATTGTCCAACTAAACGTTCTACTTAAATTTGGGGATTTATGTTGGAAATAATCTTTCAATGATCTTTAGGTAGGTGGTTCTAAATTTAAAATCTCAAATTATTTGTTTAAATCAATATATAGAATTGTAAAATTGAAATTGAACTGATAGGTAATTACACAGGATATTGAATTAATTAAATTGAATTTCCATGTTATAATGAATTTGGTTTAATTTGGGGAAATTGAATGTGGTTGATTTGTGATTATAAAATTGAAGGGTTATTGGAATGATGAAATAGTTAAATTAAATTAAAAAATTTAATCATTTTAATGATTGAGAAGTGTAATTAATTAATAAATGGAATAAATGTATGTTTATTTTAACCATGAATATCTAATGAGTTAATTGATTAAATGTTGTCCAATGGATTAATAATGAATTTTCTATATTATTCAATGAGATTGATGTTTGGATCCATGGTTTATTTGATTATTGAAATTATATACCATGATATGAAATGTTGATAGGATGTTTAATGTTGATTATACTTATTCAATGTGATATTGTGATAAATTTGAATTGTTGAGAAATTGGTTGTGGGGCATGGACTAATTGTCCAAATATCGAAGAAGTACAAGACATGAAATCATAGAACAAGATGCATTGATTTTATTATGTGATATTGAAAGATTATCCAAATACCCAGGATGCGTGGGATTCATATTAATGCTCCAAATATCTATAAGGTACTAGACACTATGTTCTATTACCATGAGTTTGGCATTGGACTATGGTTTCAAATTTTTTTGATTTTTATTGAAATTAAATGATAATGAAATACCATGTGATATTGAATTTTGAATGTCAATGAGATATGTGATATCCCTTGGGGATAAATTAGAATCTAACATAGGATGAAGGTGGTATTGATGGTTGGGTGCTATCGTGAAACTAAAAAAATTATGTGGTTAATTAGAGAATAATGAAAACTGAAATTATTTATATAAAGTATTGTACATTATTGATTATAAAACTATATAAAATTTGAATGATTTAATATTGTTTTAAAATTCATTGGTGGTGTCCTTCTGAGTCCTACTCAAACCCTACTGAGGGTTCCTCTTCGGTAATTGTGTATACAATATGTTTGTTTGAAAGTATAAGGGAAATGTCCCTATTTTAGATGGATGCGTCGGGTGGATGGTGGATAAGGGAAGCGAACATGGTGTTGGGAACATCTTGTGAGTGTGATTGTATCTATATTAGTGATTCTAATTTGAAACTTGACATATATTTTTTGTGAAAATATACTATTATTGATTGAATAGTGCATTTTAGTTTTGGCCATTATGTGATTATGGTATTCTATTGTTACTATATTTCTTTCTAATTTACTTCTGATGTTGCACTGCTCTGATAAATATGTTATAGTATCCCCATGTATTATATATGACTGTCAGTACAGTTGGAAGCATCTGCCTTACAGGGAGGCGTACTTCAGGACATGTAACCAGCCAGTATGGGTAACCTATATAAGGAACATGATTCAGGATGTTAAAAACACCATTGCAATAATGAATTATAGTGTAAAAGAACATCACGATATTATTGAACAAGATTTTAATGAGATAAATTTATGATTGGAAATGGAAAAATACATAGAGACTCAATGTCTATCATAAAAGGGTAGTGTAATAGATTAGTAATGATTTTTACCAAGGAAATCACTTCTATCCTAGAGTATTTATATAGTCAACATACAGTGATGGATTCAAGGATTGAGAATATTGAGGGATATATTCATATTTTTAATGGTCTTTAATCAACAATATATTGAATCAATCTTATCAAATTTTATTTTGAAAACCATAGAGGAAAAAAAGATATTCTTCATGGGTGGAACCAAATAAAAAATAAAGATTAACATAGTTATATGTATGATAGAAAGCATATATATGTATAGTTTTTCACCTAAATAATTTTTCTAACATATTCTATGTGAATGGAATCTACGGTTTAAAATAAAATATTGAGTTAGGACCCACACATCCTAGGAATAGGTAAAGAATCAACAGGAAAAATAAGATAGGTTGGGTATTAGAGACTAGGAGTTGTGGGGGTACAACATTACCAATTATATAGTAAATACTCACACATATAAAACTAGTTTGGACCCTCGTAATTGGGGATATGAGGTTTGATTTTCCCAAAACAGCGTATTATACTATAGTAGACCTCCAGTTCAACGATATATTAGTGTATCATGTGAGGACAAGACGATGTTATGGTTACATTAGAAGTGGGATAAGTGTTTTATCAGTACAAATAGAAAATCATAGATAAAAGTGTATTTTATCTATGCTAAAAACTTAAGCGCTCAGAAATACTAATTTTATCTACATTGTAAAAAGACAGAATTTATGAGCTCTAACAAGTGCTGACAATAGTATTATTTGATAGAACATAGGTTTTTGTAATGATAAATATAACTTTTATCAGTGCTTTATTATCTTAGATAAATTGCAACATTTATCACCAAGAAAAATGCGTTAAAAGAACAAATATTGTAATAAATATATAAAATTGGTAAAAAAAAATAAATTAAAACTATATAAATAATAAAATCATTATAAATAAAATATAATAACTATTTAATGTTCAAAAATATTATATAATTAATTTAACTAAAATTTTTAAACTAGTTAGAAAAATATTGAACACATTAAAACTTAATAAATAATTGTGTCTAAATAAATATTAAAAAATAAATATATTAAAAATATATTAAAAATTAATATAAAATATAGCATTAGTGAATACTAAAAATGAATAAATAATATAGAATAAGTAATAAAAATATTTATAAATTGAATTCATGACATTAATTACAAATTTTAAATACTCAGAAAAATAAATAAATAAATAAAACTAAATTTATAAATAAAAAATTTATAAAAAAATGAATAATATTGATTATTGAAAATAAAAAATGTTTAAAAAAATAAATTTATTGTATAAATATGAATCATATTACAAATTTTAAGATATAATTAAATACGATTAAATATTATTAATATAAATTATAAGAATATATAAATATTAAAACATAGTAAAAAAATACTTATTAAAAAGGATTCAATTTAATTAAATTCAAAAAAACATTAAAAATAATATTTATTAAAAAATCAATAAAAAAATTATCTCCAAAAGAATTAAAAATTAATAAATAAAATTTAATATATAAAAAATTTATTCAAAAACCGAATTTTCAAGATTAATTACATGAATTCCAAAAACATATTTTTTTTAAATCATAAAATATCATTTAAATAAATTAGTTATAAAAATTTATAACATTTTCAAAATATTAAAACAAAATAAAAAAATTGAATAAATATTAAACATATAAATTTAAAAAATATAAAAAAATTTAAATAATAGTAAATAATTTGTATAAATAAATTTTGTGAAACTATTAAATTTAAGATATTTTCAAATTTAAGAATTATGAAAAATGAATAGAAAATATTATATGGAAGAATATTAAAAATAAATATATGAATTTAAATAAATTACATAAATATTTGAAATTTTGAATTTGTAGCATCAAATACAAGAATAATGGACGCATAAAAAAGAATAAAAAGGAAAAAAGGAAATAACAATTAATAAAATTTAAAAATTATAGAAAAAATATTATTTTGACTACAAATAATTGTTAATAATTAAATTATATTTAATTATATCAAATGTATACATGTATATTAAAAATAAATAAATTAAATTAAATTTGATTACATGATTTAATCAATAATGAATAAATATGAAAAAGTAGATAAATAATATGTACTCAATTAATACAAAATGAATTAAATATAATAAAATAATTAAAAAAATAAATAATTGATGATTAAATGAAATTATACATGATCCCATTTTATATTATTATAAAATTATATTAAATGAATTATTTTTAGTTAAAAAGACATTCGATTAAAAATATATTTTATTTAATAAATATGTAAGGGTACACATGAGTTGGGTATGGGTAAAATAATTTTATGTAAGGTTAAAAAAATTTATAAAGGATTAGAAAGTGTCAAATAATGGTTTATAGGGATAAAAAATGTTATGGCCAAGGCCTTTTATTAATGAAAACAAAATATTGTAAACATAAGGATCGGAATGGTGGACACATGCACCATCCCAAATGTTAAACAAAAAATTACATAAATTTTTTATAAAAATGAATGTCTAATAGATTATAATTATAAAAATCCTTGTCAGATACATATTCCAAAAGATCGATGGAATTACATTGAGTTTCCTCCATCTCAAGAGAAATATGTTATCATAGTGGGCTTTAGATGTGAAAAATATTTTCTTATCCATGACTTCTTCAATGGAGTTGAAGACAAGTCTTTATTTTATAGAGCCTCACATTAATCAGAAATATCTAGACACGATATTTTCTTTGGAAAATCATCATCATATTTGTCTTACCAATTTCCCCAAAACAAATTAACACCCAATTGCTTATTGAGTTACTTCATGATCTGGGTACCTACAATGGAAGAACCATTAATAGAGAAATCAAAGGTTTTTTTTCTGAGAATACATCTCTCCAATACGCCCTTGTGAATTACCTATATTGTCATGAAATAATTTTATCCCTCTTGAAGGCATTCACCATTAATATTGACTAAAATCTTGATTTTTCTAAGCATCACTCAATTATACATCATATGGAATATCAACCCGTTCCTACTCTAAATGTTTAGCTCTATATCAATCATATGGTATTTCAACCATATGTGGCTATGTATTTTCCAGAACATGATTCTGACTAAAAAAAGTTGCACCATGAATCTTATCCCCTAACACTTGTATTACTTGATAATATAAAGATGTATCATTATTATTTTTAACATGGCGTCCATTTTCATTATCCTGCCCAGTAGATTTTGAAACACCCATTCCAAACTTATCAAGAATTATCAGAAATTTTATAAATAATTTAATAATGTCTCCAATTAAATAATGAAAATAAATCCAAATATATAAGTAAATTATCTGTTGTGACCCGCCTTCACCAAAAGGAGGGAAGGGACAGTAGGATTCCAAGCCCTTCCTTCCTTATGTTGAAGGAGAGATAATGAACCCTGAAACCCGCCTTCTATAGGTCCCAGAGTGGCGACTAGCACTAATGGTATGGAAATTACACAAAAGTGGAAGGCATTACCATTTTTTTATAGGATCGGGAGATAAGATGATGAATCCCAACAACACCAAGAGTAAAAGAAAAGTAAAGCCAAAAGTAAACCATTCCCACATGAATGTTCCAAAAGTAAAAGCCACAGTGTACAAAAGTGACTAGAAGGGTAAGCACCAAAGAAAGAAAGCAGCAACTTCGACTGCCCCAAAGATCTGAGCTAGTATGATCCTCCGCGATCCCCAAAGTCCTCCTGGAAACCTGAAAGCAGTTTTATATACATAGGGTGAGCATACAAGTACACTCATTAGGGAAAACCAAAGACTCTCTAGCACAAGTGGGGGAATGTACTAATGTCCCGTGAGAAGCAGACAACCATTACTATGAAGGAGTTCACCCATCCCACTCACCGGCTACACTCACCAAGTAACGCAAACCAAGTAATATATAATAAGAGCACATCGATGTTTGGGTACCCCATGCCACTTTCCCACTCGTTATTGAGACATCCTACGCATCGAACCAATCCCGACATTCTCACCGTAGTCCCACTGCCACACCCACCCGCACACACCTGGGCCACAACCGCACATAGTCCCACTGCCGAATCCCGCCCACTAACACCTGGGCCACAAGTGTCACAGGTAACACGCCTACAAACACCTAGGCCAGAACAACCATCACTACGACCGAAGACACCAGGGCTAGAAGATCCACTGCCACACCCGAAGACACCTGGGCCTCATCCTGAAGATACGTGGGAAACTACCTGCCCGCACACACCTGGGCCATAACCACCACGCTACCCCGCCCGAAGATTCTTCTGCTAATAATGGACCTCAGGCCATCACATCCTGCCCTAAGGTACATGGGCTATCCGAGAAAGGGAGCAGAAAAAGAGATAATAACCAGCCACTAAGAATAGTGTTGGAAAAAACACCCTCCCCCCTGAAATGGGGGTGTTCGACACTAAGTTCTTAACATGGGTGGGGCGCGAATAAGAAACAAAAAACTAAAAGTATTTACATAGGTAACAAGACATCACCCAAAGTTAGGTTTTTCTTCAGACAGCCTACAGATCACAACAGTACTCAAGTCCGAGTCACGGCTCTCACCAACAAAACTCGTTTGTCCCATTCTTGTTTTCATCTTCAATAATAATGTTTAAATAAGTTCATGCACCTACTTGGGAAAATAACACCATAAGCATAACTAAGGAAAGAATCCAGCAAAATTTCAATTTAAACATTTCACACACGATTCTCTTGTAATGTTACAACAACAAGGGGATGAGTGAGATCCCTCGAAGTACTAGAACAAAATAAACCCTCGAGACACAACCTCGTGTCCCCCAAAATGTTTTCTCATCAACAGAGGATCCCACCCCAATTCGTGATATAAACATGGTAACCACCCAGTCTTAAAACTCACAACCATCGAATCCATATCAACAGGGGATCCCATCCCCTCCCACATATCCAGGAATCGGCCCATAAAAGAAAACAACCAAACCACTACCACCAACACAAAGGAGGGACATGCTTGTATTTTCAGATTTATAAGATTTAACACACTCCAGGATTTCAATTTCTTGTTCTTTAACCAGGGGTTATCACAGAAGGGTTGATCCTAGTGCATTCAATTCATTTAGCCAGGTGTACGTAATTAACTAATTTCCCTTTTCACAGCAGGAGTTCACAACCACAAACAAGTCATTTAAAACAATCACAGGGGTTCATTAGCGCAAAGAGAAAGTCCACCAATGACCATAATTTTTAGTAGGCGTAAGCCCAGACAATTCATAAAGATTACCCTAACATAAAATAGCATCAACAATCACAGCCCCCCCCCCCTTCTTTCTTCATATAGTCAGTTCATTATCTTTATTTAGGTTTGGTATAACCAATTCTACAGAACCAAATTCACACCCACCCCACATGATACAAAAATGCAAGAGACGAAGAAATTCCATACATGTTGACCAAAGATCGACGCTAAGGCCTGTGGAGGAACTTCACGTATAGTGATGCGGTTCGCCCGAACGAAAATCGCCTCATCTATCAATGCTTAGGCTGGGCGCGGAACATCACGCATAGCGATGCGGATCTTCTGAACAAAAAGATGCTCATCTGGACGAAGGGTACTCTTAGCACATGGTGATTGAGAAAAGAAGAAACCACGACTAACCCTTAGTTTATAAGAGCCATGGAATGTTGAGATAAGAATGCCAAACCGCGTAAGGAGCAGGGGTCGTTGGTTGACCACGCGGCCCCACACGTTATTAATGGGGTCAGGTGGTTTAAACGGATGCACACACCAGGTTAATTTATGAAATATTTAATTATAACATTTATCGGTGCTACATGGCTTTAAAACAAGATTAAAGGGGGTCAGGGAAGGGTTTAAAACTCAATTTGCGCACGTCACTAGAAAAACCCTGACAAAACCGGGTGGCGCTGATCGGTCTTAGCGATCGGTCGCGCAGATCGCTCTTACCGATCGGTCGTGCCGATCGGTCGCGCGGGTCGGTCACGCCAGTCGGTCTCACCGATCGGTCTCCCTAACCAGTCGCGCCGGTCGGTCTCACTGATCGGTCTCCCCGATCGGCCGCACCGATCGGTCTCACCGATCGGTCTCCCCGATCGGTAGCACCGGTCGGTCTCACCGATCTGTCGCGCCAATCGGTCTCCCCGATCGGTCGTACTGAGACGCTACCCCTTTAGGATCTGTATTCTTAGCAAAGGAAAAAACCAAGAGAGTATGGGTCATCACATCAGATACCTCTCAAACTATTCTCGCCCTCGAGAATTAAAACAACCCAGAAGGAAAGAGCACGTCTGAACAATCCCCTCGAAAGATACCTCTCATGAGTGAACCTCATAGTTAACTATGAACACTTTCCTATCACGAACCAAGAAACATATCATGTCAAACTGCCCAGGAATGTGGGGGTTGGGGAGTCTCCTTCCCCATGTCAAGATATTATCCACTTTGGGCGTCACTGAATCGCCTGCACGGGTTTAATCGCATCCGCTTTAATGAGTTTTGATTAGGGGTCAGGATCTCTCCTCCCACATAGCCAGGATTTTTCACACACATTCAGAGGAAAAAAAATTAAAACTAGCATTTCATAGGCAACAAGGTAAAACGTCCTACCACAACAGCTATAACAATAGAAAAAAATCTCAAAACAACTCTGGGTACTAGGCACGCATCTGTGCTTCCCTCTCCCACGTACTCTCCTCAAGCCTACCATGTCTACACAACACACGAACCAAGTGAATGGTTCTCCCACGAAGCACCTTTTCTTTGCGATCCTCGATCATCACTGGTCTCTCCACAAAAGTCACGTATTCCTCGATGTACAGCTCTCCCCAACCGAGGACGTGTGAATCATCGTGCTGATACCGACGAAGCTGGGACACGTGGAAGACATCATGTATCCTCAGTAGCGGCGGTGGTAATGCTATCTCATAGGCCACTCTGCCGACCCGCCGTAATACTTCAAAGGGACCGATGAACTTGGGAGAAAGATTACTCCCCTTGCCGAACCTCCGTTGTCTGTACCGAGGGGAGACCGTTAAGAACATGTGGTCTCCAACCTCAAATTCCAAGGGCCTTCTCCTGGTATCATCATACGACTTATGTCGGTCCTGGGCTGCCTTCATCCTTTCCTGTATGAGCTGATCCTTCCCTGTCGTGCTCTAAACCACCTCCGGGCCAAGGATGCCTGCCTCTCCTACTTTGGCCCAACACACTGGTGAATGGAATGGCCTCCCGTACATGGCTTCAAATGGGGACATACCGATGGTAGAGTGGTAGCTATTATTGTAGGCGAACTCTACCAGGGGCAAGTGTCACACCCATGATCCTCCTGAGTCCAGAACACATGCCCGCAGCATATCCTCCAAGGTCTGAATGGTGTGCTCTATTTTTCTATCTATCTGGGGATGGAAAGTAGCGTTAAGGCATAACTGTGTGCCAAAAGGATGCTTCAATCCTTTCTAGACCCACGAGGTAAAACGTGCATCCCTATCTGAGAATATAGACCTCAGAACTACATGCAACAACACCACCTCATCGACGTACTTTAGTGCCAAAGCATCCTCAGTACTCGACTCCCTGATCGCCAAAAAGTGGGCCGATTTCATAAACAGGTCCACCACCACCCAGATGGCATCATATGCCCCTTGGACCTTGGGAAGTTCTGTGACGAAATCCATCAAGATGTCATCCCACTTCCACTCGGGGACATCTAGAGACTGCAGTAGGCTGCCTGGAACTTGGTGTTCAGCCTTCACATGCTGACACACTAAGCACTTGGCCACAAACTCTGCGACTGCTCGCTTCACTCCGGGCCACCAAAACTGTCTCTTCAGTCCCTGGTACATCTTGGAAACACTTGGGTGTACCGCCATTTGTGAGTTGTGGAACTCACTGAGAACCTTTCCGCGCATCACTTCTGGAACAAAAAACCTTCCCTGGAAAATCATCTAGTTCTGACCATCCTCTATCCATCCTTCCGGAGCATTTCCCTGGTCAACTCGGTCATGCATCACTTCGCACTCTGGGACTCCCCACTGAGACTCTTCCACTTGCTGTAATAGATAAGACTGCACTACCAATTGATATAGGCAACATCTACCACCATCCATCCTCGCATCCAGGTGTAAGGCTACTAACTCCTCCATCACCTTCCAAGCATCCACCGACTCTCGGACCACATCCCTCTGCGTCCTCCTACTCAAGGCATCCGCCACTACATTGACCTTGCCCACAGTATAAGAGATCTCGAAGTCGTAATACTGGAGGAACTCTACCCATCTCCACTGTCGCAAGTTTAGGTCTCGTTGGGAGAATATATACCTCAAGCTCTTATTATCTGTGAAGACCACAAAGCGTTCTCCGATGACGTAGTTCCACCATAACTTTAGTACAAAAAAACCGCTTCAAGCTCCATGTCGTGGGTGGCATAATTACGCTCATTAGGGCGTAGCTTCCTGGACCCATAAGAGATCACCCCTTGTTACTGTATCAACACACATCCCAGGCCCTGTCCTGAAGCATTGCAGAATACCTCATACACCGCCCCTTCTTCCCGAAATCTCAGTACTAGGGCACTGACAAACTTCTCCTTCATATAGCTGAAGGCTGACTAGCACTGCTCACTCCACACGAAAACCTGTTCTTTCTTGGTCAGGGCTGTCAAAGGGGCTGCAACTCGAGAGAAGTTGGGTACGAACCTCTGATAGTAACCCGCTAGCCCAGAGAAACTACAGACCTCTACCACATTCTTGGGTGCTGCCCAAGAAACAACTGACCCAACCTTTGATGGGTCCACCACTACCCCTTTCTCGGACACCACGTTCCTGAGGAAGTTCCCTTCTTGTGTCCAGATATTACATTTTGACAACTTCCCATAGAGCTGATGATGTCGGAGGACCTCCAGAACCGTGCTCATGTGCTCTACATGGTCCTCCTCTGATCTTGAGTAGACCAGGATGTCGTCGAAGAACAAAACTACGAACCAATCTAGGTACCCCCGGAAGATGCAGTTCATAAGCCCCATGAACAAGGCTGGGGCGTTCGTAACACCGAAGGGCAAGACTATGAACTCGAAGTGTCCATATCTGCACCTAAATGCCTTCTTCGGGATGTCTCCCTCCTTCACTCTCAGCTGGTGTTACTCAGACCACAGGTCGATCTTCGAGAACCATCCTGCCCCTTTCAGCTGGTCGAAAAGTTTGTCTATCCTCGGAAGAGGGTAGAAATTCTTGACTGTCACCTGATTCAGCCTCCTTTAGTCTATACACAACCTGAGAACACCATCTGCCTTCCTTGAGAACAAGACTGGAGCACCCCACGGTGACGCACTCAGCCGAACATAACCCCTCTTCATTAGATCATCAATCTGGATCCATAACTCTCGTAGCTCTGAAGGTGTCATCCGGTAAGGAGCCATCGAGATCGGACGAGCGTCGGGCTGCAGGTCCATCTCGAAATTGATATTCCATCGAGGGGGTATAGTCGTTACCTCCTCAGGAAAGACGTCCATAAACACACAGACAATCTCTGGCACCTCCACCATCTCAACACCTACTGATTCCATTGACAGCTCGGCCAACAAGGAGAGGAGGGGTTCCTCCCACCTGCTGCCCTTCTGACTGCTTCTTTCGCTGGTGAAGGTAACATGCCGGCCGCCCATGTCTGAGAACACAACCCTTCTTCGGAAATAGTCAATGAAGGCACACATAGAAAATATCTAGTCGATGCCTAGGATGACATCGTATGGCTATATCTGTAACAGAAGAAGATCCCTAAACGACTGATGTGGCCCTATCATCAGTTTGCATCCCCGACAAACAAATGACAAGTCGGTCTGACCTCTGACTGGTGTGCTCAACACAAGGGGTACTATAAGTCTCTTAGAATCTAGGCCCATGGCACAGGCTAGACTGGGTGCAACAAAGTATTGCGAAGCTCCGATATCGAACAAGGCACAAGAAAGAGTGTTAATCAAACAGATCGTACATCGAACATCCTCCGATCCTGCCGGAACTGCTGCCTCTGCAGCGTGTAGCTGTCCATCCACGGCTCCTATGGACCTTGGCTATCGGTCACCTCTCCGACCACGCCCTGGTTGAGGTCCTTGAGGAGAACCATGAGGTCGGCCCCCTCCTTCGATGTCTATCCTCGGAGGAGCGGGAGCTCGCTGTCCCTACTACTGCTGCTGAAAATTCCTGGCTGGAAGCTGCTTCTGGGGTGGGTGCTGGGGTTGTCCACCACTAACGTACTATACTCGGTCCGGGAACTGACTCTGGAGATGTCCATGGCTCCCATAGATGAAGCATCGCGGTCCTGGGCCCGAAGGAAAAGGGCGAGGACCGGGGGATCGAATCTGAAACTACTGCGGCCTGCTACCTGCGGGTCGGAACCTAGAGGGTCCTGACGCTGGAGGCCTGGTGCTAACGGTCTTCCCCTTCGATGGTCCCTACTAGATCCCCTCTCATGAAACACCTTCTAGAGCATGCATCCTCTCCACCACTTTGGCCTTCTTCTGGACCTCCATGTATGTCGGCAGGGTAAAGGGGGTAACAACATACTGGAGGGAGGGTCGGAGTGCCTCCTCTAGACGTCTTGCCCGAGACTCCTCATCAGGAAAGTGGTCTGGAGAAAAACATAGGAGGTCTTTGAACTTTATTCCTAGCTCCCTCACTGACATACTACCCTGTTGGAGGGAGAGTATCTCCTGTCTCTTTTCCGCCTTCATCGTCGATGAGAGGAATTCCACCCGGAACTCCTTCTCGAAATTAGCCCATGGAACCTCAGCCTCTCTCCTCTCCCCTAGGTAAAGCGTCCACCACAGACGTGCTGCTCCCCATATCTGGCTGACGGCCAGAGGAACCCAGTACTCGGTCGGGGCCTGAATCAGGCCGAAGGATATCACTAGCTCCTCTAGCCAGCCTTCCATCTTCATGTCATAGGTGATGCCCTTGTACTTATCGAGGGTCTGTCACTGGAATGCCCAAAGATTCTTATGCCACTGTTCGTCCTCTTCCTCTCGATCAGCTCTCTGCCGATCAGCCAAAGTAGTCTTCGGGGCCTCAATCGCCTGTACCACATGTGGTCGCCTTCCAGGTTCCATAGCTGCATGGTAAATAAGGAATCTCAAAGCCCAAGTAGTGCAGAATATTGTTCTTAAAATATCTTAAACTTTTAATTTACTCTTAATTCCCAAGACATCCCAGAAACATGGTAACAAAATTCATTATGATGCGTGTACCTTTCCTAGGGTCTCTACCCTGCAATCAGCGTGGCATCAGTTTTTCGTTCGGTAGGTCCAGAGTCCTTGCATCAGATCACGGGGGCCCTAAAATCCCGTGTCCTAGCCGGTCTTCCCTGGCCTAATTCACGCACCAAGGTCACCCAACACTGTTGCCTTACCATCCGATGAAATCCTCACTGTACCTAACTCCAGACTCCATCCTATCTCTCAACCTGCACTTTGATACCATTCTGTCATGACCCGCCTTCACCAAAAGGAGGGAAGGGTCAGCAGGTTGCCAAGCCCTTCCTTATTTAAGTTGAAGGAGAGATAATGACCCCTGAAACCCGCATTCTATAGGTCCTGGAGTGGCGACTTGCACAAAGGGTATGGAAATTACACACAAGTGGTAGAAATTATCCTTTTTTATAGGATCAGGAGATAAGATGATGAAACCCAACAACTGCAAGAGTAAAAGAAAAGTAAATCCAAAAGTAAACCATTTACACATGCATGTTCCAAAAGTAAAAGCCACAGGGTAAAAAAAGTGAATACATGGATAAGCACTAAAGAAAGAAACCAACAACTGTGACTGCCCCAAAGATCTGAGCTAGTACGGTGCTATGCGATCCCCAAAGTCCTCCTGGAAACCTGAAAGCAGTTTTATATACATAGGGTGAGCATACAAGTATGCTCAGTAGGGAAAACCAATGACACTCTTGCACAAGTGGGGGAACGTACTAATGTCCCGTGAGAAGCAGAAAACCATTACTATGAAGGATTTAACCCATCTCACTCACTGGCTACACTCACCAAGTAACACAAACCACGTAATATATAATAAGAGCACATAGATGATTGGGTACCCTGTGCCACTTTCCCACTCGTTATTGAGACATCCTACGCATCAAACCAATCCCACCATTCTCACCGTAGTCCCACGCCACACCTACCTGCACACACCTGGGCCACAACCGCACCTAGTCCCACTGCCGAATCTCGCCCGCAAACACCTGGGCCACAACTGTCACACATACCATGCCTGCAAACTCCTAGTCCAGAACAACCATCCCCACACCCGTAGACATATGGGCTAGAAGATCCACTGCCACGCTCGAAGACACCTGGGGCTCATCCCGAAGATACTTGGGAAACTACCTGCCCGCACACACCTAGACCATAACTACCACATTACCCCGCCCGAAGATTATTGGGATAATAATGGACCTCAGGCCATCACAGCCTTCCCGAAGGTACTTGGTCTATCCAGGAAAGGGAGCAGAAAAGAAGCTAATAACCAGCCACTAAGAATAGTGTTGGGAAAAACACCCTCCCCCATGAAAGGAAGGTGTTCGGCACTAAGTGCTCAACATGGGTGGGGAGAGAATAAGAAGCACAAAATTACAAGTATATACATAGGTAACAAGCACTCACCCAAAGTTAGGTTTTCTTCAGATAGCCTACAGATCACAACAACACTCAAGTCCGAGTCATGACTCTCGCCAACAAAACTCGTTTGTCTCATTCTTGTTTTCATGTTCAGTAATCATGTTTAAATAAGTTCATGCACCTACATGGGCAACTAACACCATAAGAATAACCAAGGAAAGAATCTTGCCAAATGTCAATTTAATCATTTCACACACGGTTCTCTTGTAATGTTAAAACAAAAAGGGGATAAGTGTGATCCCTCGAAGTACTAGAACCAAAGAAACCCTTGAGACACTACCCCATGTCCCCCAAAATGGTTTCTCATTAATAGAGGATCCCACCCCAATTCGTGATATAAACATGTTAATCACCCAGTCTTAAAACTCACAACCACCAAATCCATATCAACAGGGGATCCCATCCCCTCCCACATTTCCAGCAATCGAACCATAAAAGAAAACAACCAAACCACTACCACCAACACAAAGAAGGGCCATGCCGGTATTTTCGTATTTATAAGAATTAACACACTCCATGATTTCAATTTCATGTGCTTTAACTGGGGGTTATCATAGAAGGGTTGATCTTGGTGCTTTCAATTCATTTAGATAGGTGTACGTGATTAACCAATTTCCCTTTTCACAGCAGGATTTCACAACCACAAACAAGTCATTTAAAACATTCCCAGGGGTTCATTAGTGCACATGGAAAGACCACCAATGACCATGATTTTCAGTAGGCGTAAGCCCCCAAAATTCAGAAAGATGATCCCAACATAAAATAGCATCAACGATCACAACCCCCCCTTATTTCTTCTTATAGTCAGTTCATTATCTTTATTTAAGTCTGGTTTAACCAATTCTACATAACCAAAAGCACGCCCACCCCACAGGATACACAAAAGTGAGAGACGAAGAAATTCCGAACCTGTTGATCAACGATCGATGCTAAGGACGGGGGCGAAACTTCACGGATAGCGATGTGGTTTGCCTAGATGAAAATCGCCTCGTCTATCAACGCTTAGGCCGGGCACGGAACTTCAGGCATAGCGATGTGGCTTGTCTGAACAAAAAGCTGCTCGTCTAGACGAATGGTACTCTTAGCATGGGGTGATCAAGAAAAGAAGAAACCACGGCTAACCCTTGGTTTATAAGAGCCGCGGACGGTTGAGATAAGAACGCCAAACCGCATAAGGAGCGGGGGTCGTGGGTTGACCACGTGGACCCACACGTTATTAAAGGGGTCGGGTGGTTTAAACTGACGCACACACCAGGTTAATTTATTAAATATTTAATTATAACATTTATGGGCGCTACTGGGATTTAAAACAAGCTTAAAGGGGGTCAAGGAAGGGCTTAAAACTTAATTTGCGCACGTCACAAGAAGAACCCCGACAAAGCCGTGTGGTGCCGATCGGTCACACTGATCGGTCGCGCTCATTGGTCTCACCGATCGGTCTCCCCGATCGGTCTCTCATGTCGGTCTAACCGATAGGTCTCCCTGATCATTCGCGCCGATCGGTCTCACCGATCAGTCTCCCCGGTCGGTCTCACCGATCAGTCGCGCCGATCGGTCTCACCGATCGGTCTCCCCGATCGTTCGTGCCGATCAGTCTCACCGATCGGTCGCGCTGAGACGCTACGCCTTTAGGATCCAGATTTTTGGCAAAGGAAAGGACTAAGAGAGTCTGGGTCATCACATTCTCATTCTAATTTCAAATTACATGAATGTCTTCACAAAAAAGTGGAATCTTTTTATACCCAATCTATAGTAAAATGTCATCATCTAAATTTGATTGTATAACCTTTTTAATTAGAGGGTTTCTAAGATCATCCTTTACTAATAACCAAGTATATTAACCAAACTGAGCCATTTCAATACACATATACATTTTTTTTAGGAATTCCCATAGAAAACTAACCTGAAAAAAAATTCTACTGTTCCAAAAAATACATTTGTGTCCTATGGTTCTAATAAAATTATAGACACTAGTGGTTGTTTTCGTGAATGGGTTAAAATGAAAATCCCATTCTAGAAAGGAAATAAGACATGGTTTTTAAAATATTTTTTTATTCATCCTTTCTCAGAACATAAAATTCCATGAATGTAAGATGATCTGAAATCATCCTCTACATAAAGGTATGCATTTCTTGGCTTAAATAAACAGATAGAGGAAATTTTACTCACTATGACTCTCTTCTTCCAAAAATATCCACCAATAGAATGGAGAATGTGTCAGGAAATAAAAAATGTACATATATTAAATATATCAGTGATTTCTTCTTCATTGGATTTATCATAAACAATCATACCTTTTCTAACAATCGGTTTGGGGACTAAATATTTAACCAAGGAAAATTTATTCTATTGAAATCTTCCTCAGTTCGGAATCCAGACCACATGGTGATGGGGTCCTGTTTCAATATGATGTAGAAATTATATTGTATAAAAGAAACCCCCTCCATTAAAGATTCCATGATAGATCACTCACGACCTACATCCTCCAAATCATATCCTCCTTTAATTATAAGTAAAAAAATGTTATATAAATGTAAATTAATGTTATGTAAGTGAACCATATGTTATGTAAGATTAATATATGTTGCGTAAGTGTAAATAAATATTTCTATTCTTAAATAGATTTTATGAAATGTTATGAATATATTATATAATGGTAAAATAATGATATGTATGGATAAAAATGACATGGTTAAAAAAATTTATATATGGTTAAGCTGAAGATTTATAAGGGTAAATAAAATTTATGTAATGTTAAACCAATTTTATTTTAGGGATAGGAATGGTTATGTAAGGGTAAAAAAATTATATAAGGGAATGAAAAATTAATATAATGGTAAACAAAAGAATATTAAGTATAAAAATATTTTATTCTATGGAAAACGAATGTTATATAATGGTAAAAAAATGTTATATAAGGACAAGTAATTGATATAAGCATTATAAAAAATATACATAGGCTACATAATTTAAAATATGAGTTATTTATGGGATATCAAAGTAATTTAAGGGTAAAATATATTTATGTATGGGTAAAAAGTTGTTAATTAAGATTCATACAATTTTATGGATGGGTACACTAACGTTATGTAATTGTGAACAATAGATATGAAAGTGTATTAAAATATTATGTAATGGTAATAATTATTTTTAATTGTTATGTAAGTATAAAAAAAGTTAAATATGCGTAAAAAGGACATATAACTGTAACATAAAGTAATAAAAGGGTAAAAATATGTTAATATAGTGTAAAAAGTTATACAAGGTTAAAATAATGTGATGTAAGCAAAAATACAAGTTATTTAAGGATAAAAAATGATATATAAGGTTAAAAAAACCTGTATATATTAAAAATGGATAAAAATAGTTATGAAATGATAAACCAATGTTATTTAAGGGGAATATAAAGTTTTGTAAGGGTAAAAATATGTCATCTATGAATAAAAAAAGTTATTTAAGAGTGAATTGATTTTATGTATGGGTAAAATATTATTTTGTATTAACAAACTAATGTTATGTAAAGTTAAATAGAATGTAAGTAGTGGTAAAAATTGGTTTGTAAGGGAGAAAAAGGATAAGGGTAAAACAATGTAATTTTATGGAAAAAATAAGTTATGTAAGGTTAATAAAAGTTATATATGGAAAAAATGTCACATAAGGGTAAAAACATTGTGTAATGGTAATATAGTGCTATGTATGGGTAAATATAAGTGAAATAGTGATAAAAATAATATTATAATGTTAATATAGAGTTATATAATCATATAAAGAAGTTATGTAAGGGTAAAACAATGTTATGTAGGGTTTAACATAATTTTAAATACATTAATTACTTCTAAATAAGTAGTTAATTAACGGTAAAAAGGATTATCTAAGGGAAATATGTTGAAATATAAGGGTAAACACAATTTATTTAATAGTATTACAAAATTATGTAAGTGTAAACTAATGTTATGTAAGTGTAAACAAAATATACCTAATGGTAAAAAGATATTATGTAAGGGTAAAAAATTGTACATGGTATATATGGGTTAACTAAAGTTACGTAAGGGTAAAACAAAGGTAAGTCCGTGTATACTAATGTTATGTAATGGTAAATTGAATTTATGTAAGGATTAATAAAATTTCTATAATGTTAAACTAAAATTTTATAGTGTTTGTTGTTTTTCATTTTGGTTATTCTATGTAGTCATATTTTCTTGTTTAATCCACCATTGAATATTTGTGATTTCATATCAATTGAATAACATTTCGTTATATTTTTCAATGGTATGTTTTGATCATTTAAAACTTCTGAATTTTTGTGTGATTTTTTTTAATGTTTTTGCTAAAGTGTATTTATTTGAAACATTTTAATATATATATATATATATATATATTAATTAAAAATTTATTATCACTATATTAATTTCTACATTATTTTATCAAATCATTGATATAATATATTTTATTTTTAGTTTATTTTATTTCCACATGTCTTTAAAAATTAATATATGATTATTATTATAAAAAATTATGATATATATATTCTATATAAATTATTGGATTAATATTTTAAGAATTTCATTATATATAGTTAAATACAGTTTAATAAAATAATTAGAAATATAAACTATTTTTATTTAATTATATTTCTTTTAAAATAAGATGAATAATTGTATGTTTTAAAATATTAAAAAAAATTAATGTATGGTTAAATAAAAAAATAGAAAATTACAGAAAAAAATAAAATTTTTATTAGAATTAATAATAAAATTGAAAATTTGAATTTAAAATGGTGTAGCTATAGTGAAGAACAAAATTTTCTGTTACACGATAGACAAACACCATAATAATGTGGTGGATGACATTCGATAGAGTTCAATTTCATGCCAAAATGATGTTTTCATGCCAAACTATCATTTTCATTCCAAAATTGTGTTGGTTGGAGATGAAGTTATATGAATCGAATATATAAATTTCAAGCATATATTAAAAATATTAAAACATAATAAATAATTATTAATAATTATTAATCATATAAATTACAAAAATAATCAATATAGTAAAATATAGGAATTAAATATGTTTTTTTTTTACAAAATGAATAAATTCCAAAAGTATTAAAAATTATTATGTATCAAAAATTGTGAAAATATAGTGAATGAGATAATTTAAAAAATAAAAAAATTACAAAAAAATTAATTTTTTATTTCCTTTAATTAATTTCACGTATTGAAATAATATAAAATATTAATATTTGTGAATAAAAAATAATTATTTATTTCTAAATTACTGATGTATGCTCTATATTTATTATATAATCAAAAAATTAATTATTAACCTTTATAATTTAAATAATAATTTAAATTATTATTATTTAATTGAACATAAAAATATTTAAAAATGTACAAATAACAATTAAAATAGAATATATATTAAAAATACTAAATGAATATATATTAAAAAATGATGAATTAAAAAAAATAAATTATCAAAAATGAAAAAAAAATAAAAAGCATTAAAAATGAATAAGTAATATTAAATCAATAAACATATATACACGTACTCATATAGAAACATGAACGCATATATTTTCTCATGCATTCAAGTACATTTACATATATATAAATATGAATAAGTATATATTCACATATACTATTACACATACACATACTCATGCATTTGTACATGCCTATACACACATATACATGTATGTATACAGATATAGATACACTCTATTTTATACACATGTATCCCTGTATAGACACATACATAAGAATACATAAACATACTACAAAAACATTCATTTACATACATGTATACGTACACACATACACTCATATATACATACATGAAAATAAAAATTCGCATACACATATATACATAAAAATGCATATACACATACACATACACATACACATACACATACAATACACATACACACACATACACACACACACACACATTAAAGTACACATACACATACACATATATATTCAAATACACATACACAGACACATACTTATACACATACACACCCTATAAAAAACAATTACTTAATAAAGGTTTATTAGAATTTTTTTATAACAAATGGTAATTATTTTATATAAAATTATATAAAATATTGTGATAGTTTCAAAAAATGATATTATCTATTAGATTTGTTAGTGGTTTTATTAAAACTATTGTTATATCCATAATGAACACTAATTTACCAATCCCTCATTCCACAACTCCAACCCTAGTAGACCCTACCCCTTCCACCTCCCCCCTCATACCCCTTTTGTTGATGTTGATTGAAGAGATACTCACTGACCCCTACTCCATTGATGCTAACAACCATTTGCTGATAACCCCTCTTCCCTTACTTCCAACACCTAACCACCCACCCTCATTGAAAAAACACAGAAAAATTTTCCCAACTGATCACTGACCCCTCCTCCCTTAATGTCGACTACATAAACAACCCAAGTGACTCTTCTCTTTTATATAGTTGCTATCTTCTATAATTCTTTATGACCACCACCCTAAATAGTCATACAGACTTAACCCTTTCCAAAGTACCTTTTCCTCCTCCCCACCTCCCCAATTTCGCCAATATATATATATATCTATGTTGAACACTAATGGGCTTCTATCATAGATATCTTTTCTATTTGTTTCCCCTCCTCACCCCATCAACATTTTTCCATCATATCTATTGTTGTTATAATGAGGGGAATATTTTATTGTTTTTTTAGGTTTTTCATGTCTTATTGAGCATAATTATGTTAAATTTATGTTATTTTAATTAATGACCCAACCACAATTAATGATGATGTTGGGTGACTAAAAAATATATTTTACTTGTTTGATTAAACATTTATGTCTTTATATTTTAATTTATATGAATATGGGAGAATATTGCATACATATTGATAAAATTCTGTTTAATTTATATAAAAAAACACCACATTATAAAATTATTATGGATAATTTTTTAGATTATTTTAATTTTAAAAATACATATTCAAATTTTTTAATAGATCAGAATATTCTCCTATTGGTCATGAAAAGGATTATATTTCTCAAAATACGAGTGTCTAAAAAAATTATTTTTTAAATTATTAGATGTCAAAAAACATGAACTGAATGAGGGGTGTTCCATGAAGTGGAAGTTTTCTATTCAACATAAGTTATATTATATCACGTTTCTCTTTGTAATTATATAAGAATAGGTTTATATTCTTTTAGAGATTCTTCATGATTAATTTAGTGAATCTAAGACCCATTAATCATTCTATTATATAAGTAAAATCAGCATGAAACAAGAAATTTATTATACAATGATACATAAATTCCCCAATTATGTTATGATTTATTGTAGAGAGGAGAACAATAATTTAAAATATTTATGACTAAATACAGTAAGATGGATATAAATTAGAAACAATAACAGTAAAAATCAACAAAAAACTAATAATAAGCCATACAAGAAAACTATATCAAATGTATTATGTTACTGTCCTATGAAATAATCCCTACAATGAGTGTTTAAGTCATCCAAGACTACATATGACCTGATGTGGAAGGATTAGGATTATAACAAAATTTCACAAATATAAATCCATAAGATTCAACATCATGGATATTGTTTTATTCATGATATGGTTATTTTGAAGAGAATCCTAGTCATATCGTTTGATATTGTCTTATATTGGTTTTTACCCTTTTTGTAAATTAAGTCATAATTATACCATATGTCAAGTTCTTTTGAATATCTATATTCTATCTCCATATATGTGTATAATAAAGACAAAATTAATTATTTAAATGATTATTCATGGAAATAAAATAAATGGAAATGATATTTATTTTAACCATTAACATGTAATCAGTGAATTGAAATAATTATTTGATAATGGAATTGAATCATATGATAAATATTTGGGAAATATAATAAAAATAAATATAAAGACCCATAATTTCCATGTAATTTTTTAAATAAATTGGAATTTTATGAGTACAGGAAAATTGATGGCATGTGATTCCAAGGCCCATAGTGCCTAGAGAGAATTTTCGAACTTTTGTTCGGGTATGTTTTGTAAAAGTGTGAGTGGGTTTTTCTAACTTTTAAACCATTTCTTGGAATTGAAATATGAGGACACCGTTGAACTCGCAATACTGATATTTTCTTAAAGAGACTTTCACCTTGGCAGCAGTTGGTCAAGGGTGAATGATAATTTTTGGGTTTTCGTGGAAATAGTAAATAAAATAAACACCCATTTTATTTTATTTTTTTGTAACCACCCTCTTGTGGATATTGTGGAGTTGGTGACCACATGAGTTTTATTCTCTAAATTGAATGCTCGGTGGTGGGGACCACCCAAGCTAGTAAAACCTCCCATGCAGGGTTATAGTGGTCGGGTCCACCTGAGGCTGGAAACCCTCAAACATCCTATTATATATAGGGGAGCCTCTTCAACTCCTCCAACATTTATTATTCCATTTCTCCCCATTTAATTAATTAATCCATCTCAATTAATTAAATGTTTCAATTTTAAATTATCCAACATAATTTATTATATTGGATATCTCTTCTTTTTGGTGGGATGGGGGAAATTAATCATTGGAAAAGGAAGGAGCCTTGGGAGAAAATATCTCCACGAGGAACACCAACGAAGAACACTGACTTCGACACCGATTTCTTTTATGGGACATTCGTTGACAATGAGCGTCTTCAACATCAATGATCCAACAATCAAGAAAAACTCCGATGATATCTATGTTCGTCTTTTCTGAACGATCCGCCATCTACATTGCGACCTCGTCGATGTCTGCAAGAGAATGAGGTAAGAGTTTACTTGTGTATGAATAATTATCCCTTGTTCTTCCCTTGAATTATATTTCGGGATTGGGAATGAAAAATTGTGGGAGGTTTTAAAGCATGATGTTCTTTTTCTTGTTCTTGTTGAGCCATATGCTACAACCCTAATGCAGAGGGTATGGGCCAAACAAAAATGGCTCGACCCCTCCGCAAATCTTGTGATGATTTGTGGTGTTGAACACAATAAAGGTGATGTTGCAACGACACTGTCCCACGACCTCTGCCGCCTCGCGACCTCTGTGCCCTTGCGGCACCCCAGCAGCCGTGCCGCTTCACGGTACCCACGACCACTATGCCCCGTGGATCCGCCCCCTGCGGCCCCACCGCGCTTCCCATGGTCGTCGCCGTCTGGGCCGATCAACCACTACTGACCAGGCTGATCCTCTGCTACCTTTCCACCAAGCCGTCGCCGCCATCCTGCCAAGTCGCTGACCGTGCCGCACTGCCGTGACCCTCTGAGCCACCTTGTGGCGCTTCGCTGTGCCGCTTCAACTGAGCCGCCCCGCGGCTGCTCTACTCCGGCTGAGCTACCCCACGGCCCGACTTCTCCAGCTAGGCCACTCCAACCGGGCCACCCCACGGCATAGGGCTTCTCCAGCCCTGTCGTCCCGCGCTATGGAGCCGCTCCGGCTGCACCGCCCTGCGGCACCGAGCTCCACTGAATGCGCTGCCCCGTGGCACCAAGCTTCTCCTTCCGCGCCAGTCCAGGTTATCGAGCCGATATTTCCAAGCGATCCCGTAGAACCGAGAAGCTTCAGCCAAACCAACTAATGTTTGAGATGCCCCACAGCCCTGGGAAACTCCAGTCGAACCATCCCATGGTCTCTGCCTCCTTGCCAAGCTGCCCCGGCCAAGTCGCCATGTGGCCTCACACCATCCGCAGCCGAACCCCTGCATCCCCTCGCGGCCAGCCGGACCACCTAGTGGGCTGGGCCGGACCCAAAAGGATGGGCCAAACCCAATAGGTTAGGCTGGAACCATTGGTTCGGGCTAATTCGGTCTGATCTGGTCGGACTGGACCCATGCCCACTACGACCCATTTACTTCTTTTGGCCATAACTTTGGCACCAGACGTCCGTTTGATGAACCATCAGCAGCGTTGGAAATCATGGAGCGAGAAGGTCCCTTTGAGTATACCCCACTAGAGGATTGGATTATGATTTTGATCAATCAGGTTGAATCGAGCACGAATCCAACTGGGCCCTGGGACAAAAGGCTAATAACACAAAGACCGGGCGTCTGATTGACATGCCGTCTATTGTGTTGAGACCCCTATGGCATGGAAAACCTTTGAGATGATTCTTCATGGGACTTCGTGGTAGTAGGAGTATCTACTGGTAGCTCATGGAGCGGATCCTCCCAGAGATGAGCAATCATTGGGAGGGAACCCAGTAGTTGGCTGAGACTTGACCACTGCTATCCTTTTCGACTTGGAGTGACTTGACAGGCCTAGTGGGGAGCGCCTCCATGTGACGGTGCATACCCATGGTGGGGAGTTCCTCTATGTGATTTGTAAGTCCCATGATAAACAATAGGAGAAGTACCTCAGTAGGAAATGGGGGGGCGTGCCTCAATGTGACGCGGCAGACCCACAGTACTCGACATGAGAAGTATCTCAGCATGTCACGAGGGGGAGCACCTCTGTGTGACGTGGTAGAACCATGGGAGGGAGAACCACTGTGTGATATGGCATACCCATGGTACTCGATAGGAGGAGTACCTCAACTATCCAATATTAGTGGGAAATGCCTTTGTGTGATGGGGTAGGCCCACTATACTCGATAGATGAGGCGATCTCCAGCAGCCGAGGTGTTCGAAGATGTGACTGGGGATATTACATGTTACTACGCCTAGAATAAATGATGGTGTGAGGTAAGTCAGTATCTCTGCGTTTTCCTCATGATTGATATGTATTACTTGATAACGTATGTATATATGGTCGTATACCTAAGTAGGGTTATCTATTGATTTCATACTTTTTAGTTAATCCTTGGTGGTTTATGTGAGACCTTGAGGGTCTCGGGGTGACTACAATGTATTGTTATACTCACCCCTACATGGGCTATGCCCGCACATTGTTGTGTTGGATGCAGAAAACAGACAACATTGACTGAGGCTGAGAGTACCAAGACTTGACGGTACTTATAGGTGGACCATACGGTGTGTCAGTATGCAGAGGATATGGGAGGACGTGGAGTGCTGAGGAGGGGATTTGTACCTACCCTTTAGGTAGAACCTCAGTGGATGACCCAGTAGCTATCATTATCTTTCGTCAGTTGTATTGTATTTCAGTTGTACTTATACATTTTCTGTTGGGATTGTATTCCGGCCCATTTTACATTTAGCACACTTTTGATTATACAGTTTTCTTGTCTTTGTATTTTGTTGTGTGCTTGGTTACGTGAATTTACAGGATATAAATGCAACACCCTCACAGTTTTAGGGAATACGCCTTTCGGTGCTAGTCACTAGCCCCAGGACTATAGAAGGCGAGCTTGGGGTGGTCACAGCACGGGCACTGCGGGACGGGTCGTGATGATAATTGCTACTTTAATATATAAAATTAGTGACTTGTTTGAACAAGGAAACATGTCCAGTTTGAACACTCATAAATTTTTTTATTTTATAGATTTCAATTTTTTTCTTTATCCTCAATGATTACCTAATAGTGAAAATTAGTTTTCTTTGTGCCATCATCAATTATTGATGATTCTCATACATTCATGTTTAACATAAAAATATTTAGTGGAGTTATTTAATAAATAATTTCATTGATGGTTCTATTTAGATTTAAAATAAGAGGACAATTAATCAGTGTCACTATAGATTTTTGAAATGTAATCATTTTAATTTATGTGGAAAGGGAACATTGTAAAATATATGAAGTAGTATTAACAAAATAGTGGAATAAAATGGTTATATTTTTAAAATTAATTATTTGTATATTAATTTGATACTTTATAATACTAAAATAATGAATAATGAAAATAATTCTTATAACTATGTTTTTATCATTATATGAGAAGGGTAAATTGAAAGATAACCTTAATTTTTTATAAGGAATATCAATCAATGGATACAAAGCATGTTTTAATGGAAAATTTGAATGGAAAGAATCGTATGGATATTATTATAATGAAAAATCACGATAAATACATATCACATCAAAAAGTATCAAATGTAAATGTTTTATAAGGATATTCACATAAATCATTAAAGTGTTTTTTCATAAAGAATTGAATGTTATATGGATTGAAAATTAATGAATCAGAAATTCTGATCTCGATGTTTTCTATGTTGGAATTTAGTAATACATTACATAAAAAAGTAACTCACATTCTAGATGTGTTGGGTAAATTATTTAGATATATTTTTAAAAAATTCTATAAATCCAATTCATTTTTTTGGGCATAAAGAAAAAAAATTTGAATCTTTTTAGATATTTTATTCCTCCCTTCATTTTCCATCATCATGATTCATGTTACTATTTATTTGGTGAAAGAAGATAATTCTAGTATAATAGTACTCTATCTATGGATATATCTAATTATGAGTCATATTAATATATTATTATTTTCATTGATTAATTCAATTTTTTCAAATATTTTTTTTAAAAATTATATTATTTTTCTTTTTTCATATGGTTCATAGGTCATTTCAAACCTTATATAAGGAATACTACTCAACTAGAAGGATAAAATAAAAGATATTAAATTGATAAAGTGTTCCTAACCTTCTATTAATAATATTTAGATGTTAATTGGACTATATTCAATCATGTTGGATGTGTTCAATGAATCTCCACTAATTTTCTTTGTGAAAACTAGTCATCAGTATTTTCAAATATTGGGCAACCGGTAAGAAAAGTGTCAAATTTTACAATGACTGAATTGGAATTACTACAATTTAAATGTATGTTCTACTCAATATTCATATTATAGATCCATTTATTGATGAATTTATATTGAAAATAAGTACAAAATTAGTTTTTTCTCAAAATGATATTAAGAAAAAAAAAATTATAATTGGATTGTCTAACAATTCAACCATCAAGTATGTATATACTCATATTAATATTATTAATTTGTAGAATATTTTTTGTCTATTGAAAATAAAACATATTATTTTATTTTATTAAAAAATAATTTTGTCAATAAAGATAAAATATCAAATTAATTTATATTTTTGGATCATGGACCTCAAAGGAAGGATATGATATTTTATGCCAATAATATTTATTGCTTCATGTTCCATTCAATTAAACAATAAGAAAACATAAAAACTCATAATATTAGTCAATTTACACATGGAGATATCAGATATTATGGATATATGATTTATATAGTCATGTTAATCTATCATGATAAATTTTTTATTATCTTATTCAAATGTATGTTTGTTAGAATATATTCATTTTAATGAGAAATTTTATATATTTTCATTCTACCATCTTATTTCACATGATCCATATTTTTTATAGTAAAAAGAATGAAAGGTTTATCTTAGTTTGATAAATGTATATTGTTTATTTTGTATATGTAAAATAAATGAGGTTTGGTGTGTTGTTGTACTCATAATATTGATAGACTTGTATGATAAGGGAGATTAATATCAATTGGAACATTCTGAGTGTGAACCTCAAACACTAAAAAACATTTAAATATTTTTACAAGGAAATATTAAAACAACAGGACATGCATGCGGTGGTGAAATCGAAGAAATTAGTGAAATGGAGTTTAATAATAATAATAATGAAAATGTATATGAATGTAATCTAATTTATAAATTGGTAATGAACAATATTATAATTTTTCATTAATATTTGTTTCATACATATATAAATTTTTCTATTTTATCCGCTCATGTATATTTTTTTATACAATGAATATTTTCAAATCCACATGAAGTGTAGTTATGGTGAGAAAAAAATTTATCTGAAGACACTATAAGTTCAACTACTTAGAGCACACAACCACTACCATTATAATCTTTGAATCTAGGTGATTATAAAGTACTAGATATTTTGGTTGGCCAAAATATTCCCCAAATGTTTTTGGTAGCCCACCACATGATACACCTCTCATAATGGAGTAGTTGGTGACCCAATGCATTTTGGAGATATTAGATATTTACCATTAATATTATATATATAATTTTAAAAACTATATTTCATATTAAATTTTTAATGAATTTATCATATAGATAATGATAAAATAATAAGAAATATAAATTTTAACAGAATTGGTGTGTGGGGCCTCAAAGAGAGAAAAATTATCCTTTCATTTAATGAGATTAGGGTGTCTACCGATGATGCTGGTAGAATCTATGGAATGATTGAAGGGAAAATTTATTATGAGATAGTGAGTATTCAATTTTTTTAAAAATATTGGATTTATATTCCAATATCTTTTAAAAATCAGATATATGGTAAACTTCTAATGTTAATATAAATTAAATATTATTTTATATAAAATTTTACTAGGATGTGAAACATTATTAATATACATATAATACATTATGATTTTTATTTATATTTCTTTCATTTTTATGAACCATACTAAATTTCATGCCCATGTACATAGAAAATTTCAACGAAGAAATGGATTGATTTGAAATCAAGAAAATGGAATGAGAATAATGATGTATATTTATGGTCTCAATTAATGTATGAGAAAATTATTGAAAGAATATCTAATGACTATTTGAATATTTTTTAAATATTAATAATGATTTATCTCATGAGGTAATTTCATTTTTTTCATTTATATTCATATGAAAAAATAGAAATTATAATTTTTCTTATTGTCAATATTTTTTTAATGTTATTATAAAAAAGATACTAAGAATCAATAAAAAAAATCCTTACTCATTTTAAGAGGTCTCAATGTTTTTTTAATGGAAGAAAAATATGTGTTTTATTTTATCCATTATTATTAATATTATTGTATTTTAACTAAGGTAGTTTTTCTAACATTGATATAGTTTTTTATAAATACATATGAATTAAGGAACCTAGTTGGTCAGACAAAGATGTGACATGATGTTTATGGAAAACATAACAGATGTTTTTTGAAAGAACAAATCATAGATATTGAAGAATGTACTTTTCATCATAATTTATTTTATTTTCTTACTATAAAAACATAATAATGAAAATAAAACTAAAAATACAAATAATACTAAAACCTAATTCAATGGGGATAGATACATGGATTAAATGATACCAATTATCTCAATTGGAATTGTTTGGTCCATATAGTTGGCTCCAAAAAATTGGGTTGACATCTTATTTATTATTATGATTTATTTCACTTTATTAATATTTAATTTTTAAAAAATAACATTAGATTGTAATGAAAAATTTATTAAGTAGACAATATTACCATGTTATGATAGATTCATTGATCATTGTTAAAATTTTACTATAAAGAAGATAAAATTTATGAATCCTTGTGTGTGCACCCTTAATAATCATTTGTAGCTTCCCGTAATGATATAGTTAAAATCTTTTCTAGGAAAGAGAATCTCAAGCATGTATGGGGTATGGCTTTGGGGTCAACTCTAGATGTTTCCTTTGGTAGAGTGTCTTCATCAATTACAGTTACACATAGTGGATGTTCATAAAATTATGATGATTGGGAATCACATAGAAATTTCATGATTGAAACAAATAGTGTTAGAAAATGATTATTTTAGTAAAATAAATGATTAGTTGGAGTTTAGAATAGAAATTACATAATTTTTTATTTTAGTGGATAATGGGAATGTCCCATGAGTAAATTTCCATACTTAAATATAATCCCAAAAAAAATTATAAAATCAATCCTGACTCTGTATATACTATTTTAAAATATATCAATGACATTAACAATGTATGCCAAGACATAAAAACAATGAAAAATGTTTTGGATGTATGTGAAATCATAGTAAAATTACCATAGAATAATTTTTGAAATGTATTAATTGAATTCATTTCAATAAATGTTACAGTTTTCTTAAGATTCTCATTATTCAATTTTAATGTATAAAAATACCAAAACATTCATGTAATTTTTTAAAAATGTTAAAAAAACTCATATTAACATGATATCATGGGAAACACACCAATGATTTATTTTATGTTTACAATTATAAAAAATATCCATCCAACATGTCGTGTAATTTTAAAGACACAATAATAAATTTTATAAGATACCAAAGTCTTTAAAAACATGCATCATGGGGTCAAAATGAAGAAAAAAACCCTATAATGGAAATTAATTCATAGGGTAATGAAAAATCATGATATGATTAAATTTAAAAACTAACACAACATAAAATATTGAAATATATTTCACTGGATTCTGGTAATAGTTTATAGAGTTTTAAAACACTGAAATGTGTGTGTAATGGTCAAAACCAAAGAAAAAACCTCATATTTATGTGAAATAGTGGGTTAACCACTATTGAGTGATTTTTTATGTGTACATGTAAAATAAATTCCACCCAAAAGGTGATGTTATTTGAATGAGTCAATAACCAATTTTAAATGACACCTAACACTTTAAAAACGTGCATTAGGTGATCAAAACAAATAAAATTGAATTTATGGAAATAAAATCATATGATGACAAACATATATTGATTTTTATAATGTTATAAGTGTCTCTATTTCAATAATAGTTTTATTACGCATGGTATGCCCTAAAATACATTTATAGCTTCTTAAAACACTAAAAATTATGATTGATAATTGAAACCATAATAAAATACCTCATATTGATATAAAATTTGGAAAACCACTATTGAAATATTTTTTATGTGTATGAGAAGATACACATAAATTTTATGTGTTGTGTTCCATTAATTACTTAATAACTAGTTTTTAAAATATATCGAAGTCTTTAAAAATATTTTTTGGGGGGTTGAAAAAAGGAAAAAATAAATAATGTCCATGTAATCCTAAAAATTGTATGTATATTAATTTTTTAAACATAACTATTGAATCCTTGTGAACTATAGTTATAATATTCCTTAGATTCATGTAAAAGAAATTTTAGTGTTCTAAAACACTAAACCATGTGATTATTAGTTAAAACCATATAAAATGACCTATGACTAATTTAAAATCATGCAAAACCCACCATTGAAATAATTTGGATTTTTATGAGATTGAAACTGATCTATCTGATGTCTTATGTTCTCGTGATGGCCCAATAGGTTTTTTTAAAAAATTCTAATTTATTTAAAAACATGGTTCAAGTGGTCAAAACTAAGAAAACAACGTCTGATTCGTGTGAAATAATAATATAATCATAAAAGATTTATTTTTTAATTATAGGATATAATGAAAAATAAATTTTAGATATGATATTATTTAGTTACCCATAAATATGATTTTGGTGTATTAAAACACTAAAACATCAATGTAATGGTCTAAACCATTGAAAACATCTTCATATTGACCTGAAATAACAAAAAAATCTCATTTTTTTATTTTTAATGTTTATGAGTAGGAAAAGCATCCATCCTATGTGTGGTGATCCAAGAATGAATCATTAATATTTTTAAAATATAACTTAGTATTTATAAATATGCACTAGGTTTTCAAAACCATGAAAACAACATCATTTTAAACGACACCATCATTTTGAAAGATAATTATTTCCAAAAAATTCTGTTATGGAATTTTTATTTCACAAACAAATAATATCTCTATAATTATAAAGTAAATTAAAATGGTATTATCATATTTCAATCATTATATGACAACTGGTCAATATGAACGTTTGAAAAAATACACATAATAATATGAACATTTTAATTAGTGTTATAAATATATATATGATAATTGTTAATTAATGCATAAAGGACAAAGGATGGCCTCAACATGTAGAGTCATGTCGTACGATGAACATTTTTCATAGCATCGGAGGGAGGTACATCACTAGGTGTCGATCTGGAACAATACAAAGATGAAATTCAACATGTAATTCTTGAATAAAATTTCTTATGGGAGAAGTTCAAGTTAGTTTAAATTACAACAGAGGAGATATCATACACGCCACCATAAGAATCTATCACCATTGCACACCTTACACTTCAATTGTATGCGGATGTTATAGGGGTTATTTTTCGAGGCCCTCGTTAGTTAATGTCTAATGAAATTTTGTAAATAAATTTTTTTTCCATAAATTCCATTTTAAGAATAATTTTTATAAATAAATATATTATACAATTTGATAATTTTATTTTTCGAATAGAAATTGTAATTTTTTGAAAATATAAAAATATAATAATTAACTAATATATTATTAATAAACTTTATTTTCTTTAAATATTATGGTTAAAACATTATTATTTAAAAATAAATTATAAAATGTTTTTGTTTTTTTCAAGTGTTAGAAATTTCCCTATGCAATTTCACTAAGCATTTTTTATCAGCTATTATTTTTAATAAATGAGGTTCTTTATATTTAATAGATAAAAATATCATATTGAAATAATTATTGTGATAAATTGAATAAAATTAATAAAATTTTAATGTCAAAAATTCGAGATGGTGAATTTATGAGAATTTTAAAAAATATATTGTTCTTCGGTGAATAGTAAAAATACTGATCGTGATTCTTTATTAGCTTAATTATATCATAATTATGTCATAACAATGAAATACTTATTTGACCATAAAAAAATAATCATGTTATTTTTTTTATCAATTACAATTATTTTAATATATTTTATCAATTCCCCAATATATAATTTACTTTCCAAAATTTAAAATGGAATCTTTAACATAAAAATTGTTATTTTGTGGAAACATTAATTTTCCTCGAAAAAATAAGAAATATAAAATTATGGTTGACTCTTTTGGGATAAAATTACACAATATACATGCTATGTGTCTAATAAAATGTTCAAATACCATAGGAATGCCCACTAACTTTCTTATTCCGCTAACTAGGTTTCTAAGGAAATTAATAAACAAATCCTCTTATTTTCATATAAATACCCCCACATTTCTACACTTCTATTCAATAGAACATCATTTTACACAAATATATGATATTTGTACCTCCCAAGGGATCACCAATCCCTTAAAGACCCAATCATTGAGTTTCTTGGGTTACACTTCATGGTAAGGTAATTCTCACCTTCTCTTATCCATTCATGTTATTTTTGTTTTTTGTAGTATGTATTTTAAATTTCCATACCATTTACTTATGTCAATTTTATTCTATCCCATTACTATATTAACATAATTTTATTAATTTAAACCCTTTTACCATCAATTTTTAATGTTTTATAAAACCATGTTTCATACCCGTTATGCTGCAAAAATTTTTTCTTAAAATTCCTCTACTTTTCTCAAGAAATTCTCTAATTTTATTTTATGAATACCCAAATTTTATTATTTTCTATGGGTATAAAAATAATTTAAATGTGTTATTTTTTATTTCTACGATTAACGTACATGAATCCTACCATCCTTTTTCATGGGTTAAGAATGACATAAAGATACCCTCTTTAAGAACTTTTTAAAAATTCCATGATTTTGATATGAAACCCATTTATATTATTCTCCGTGGGTTATTTATGAAATGTCTAGGGTAACACATTATAGTTCTCTAATCCATTAGATGAATAATTTAATCTCAACAGATGACATGTTTTATGATATCTTTGTAAATAAACACTGTAATTTTAATGACACCTCATTGATAATCCTTGGCGATATGATTATGAATGACTCGATTAAATGTTTTATCAACATTTCCATGTTATGATTAATGTTATATTTACTATAATATGTAAATTTTTTCTTTTATCATTCCTTTGTGATATTTTTCATGTTCTTATTGATAGTTCTCATTATCAAATGTAAAATGATTCCATTGATTTCCCTTATTGGGATCTCTCCTCACCCTTTCCATTGAAGTATGTTCTCAGGTCATGAGATAAGTAATTTTACATAGGTTGAAACAATAATGAGAACCATCACCTGGATTATTTTTTTTACATTTTCTTGTATTACGTACCATTTTCAAAGAAAATAATCATTAGTTGACCCTCTGTTTGTACAATGTATTGTAAATCCATGTAATAAAATAGAGGGATGTCAGAGTTGATATCAATAGATATTGTAGTTATTCATTGAATTTAGTATTTTAAAACATTAATATGAACATTATAGAAAATTTTAACCTCCCAGTATTTTATTAAAATATTAAGTGTGTGGTTTCTGAGAAATGAAATCCTTGTCTGCATATGAACAAATTGACATTGTTATGGAAATGATATACCTAGGGGTAACAGCACCAACAAGGTGTGTTGGTCTAGACGTAGCGTAACCTAGTACATGATAATGGGAATTACTACATGCCTAGTTCAACACTCCTTGAAGATATGTTTGGTTAATTGCGATATTTTTATGATCCATTTTAAAGGATATGTAAAAAATATACCATTTTAAAAAATGACATATTTAAGAACGATATTTTTAGACATGAAATTCCATTATTATAAAAATATTATTAAATGGAAGAAATTTCACACTATGGTTTTATTCTTATAAAAAATGTTAGGAAATAGAAGAAATTATGTAAATGGTGAGCACAATAGATCAGGAACTAACAGTATTCTGATGGAAACTAAAATGAAAACAACATGAGAATGATCAATAATGTGACTTGAGTAATGAGAAATAACATGAATCAATTTGAATTACCTAATTCACCCCGTAGGTAAGAACTTTTTAATATTTTATTTTTTGTTTCAACGGCCACCTTCCTTTGGTGGATCAACTAAACCATTGATTTTATAATACTGGATAAGGGCTATTGAAAAGATCTCTTTTGTACTCCATTTTTCCGAATAAGAGAATGTCACTATGGATGGTTACCGCATAGTTGGAGAATCTTATTACTGGTGGAAACTGGTTAAAAAACACAAATCCAATAGAGGAGATTTGTTCAACTGAGTAGAAATAGTTCAGGGCAACCTTTTAAAAAAAATAATCCCCTCAATCCAATGTGATCGAAAATGTCTAAGACTTCCTAGATATGAAGCTTAATGAAAATGATTATATGGGAATATATGAGATATAATTCATAATACATCCCCAATATACCTATACATTTTTCATGGATTCTAATTAGGAAGTTTGATAGATTCTTTGGTGGATTAAAACCCCGTCTATAGAATAATCTATCCAACCAAGACCATGATAACTAGGAGACATCATGAAGAGTGATATTAAAGATTAACTATAGTTTCGAGAGACTTAGTGGTCCCATATATTAAATTAATAGAATGGATATTTAGAGAAAACCTAATGGTGTAATTTTTATAAATGAATACGAGGAAAGAAAGTGAAACATACAACATGAAAAAATGTTTAGATAAGCATTCAAAGAACTCCATTGTCAATAGAATAAAATATTAAAAGAGTGGAAGCGATGGCTATATTTCTCATAAGTATCTTAGTGTGTTTAATCATCGACTTCACAATATTAGAAACAAATGGTAGATGGTGTAGTCCCAACCATAAGTTCAATGCTTCTATTGTAGATAAATTATCCACTTTTCTAATCACTATCCATATATAAAGATTGTGGAGGGGAATCACCATCAGCTTCATCATAGTCAATGGTATAAAAGTCATTATTTTCCTATCATAACAGTAGAAGTTGAAGTTCCAAATGTTCCGTTGGAAGTTACACTTATTGTTCTCTCAATTATAGAAAGTACATTGTCTAATTCTAGTTCAATAAATTCCTTTATTTATACAAATTTTCAAAAGAATATAGAATCAACCACAAACATCTAGGATTAAAAAAATCATCCAAAACTCTTAGGGGGATTATCCATGTATCAATATTGAATATAAAATATAGTATTTACATTGGTAATCAATGTATCATGAAAAATATAGTATTTATTCCAATCCTGGAATTTGAAATTTTACATAGGATGTAATGGATATCAATGTACAATGCTAAGATCAACTGTAGAAGAATTTAAATCTGAGTAGTCTTGAATTGACAACCTATAATTTCCTTTAATGTAGATATATTGTGGCATGATAATTTTCTAAAATCACTTCCCATTGCATTGATTATGTAATTTATTAGTGAAGAAAAAGAAGTAATGGAATGTAAATGAGTAGATAATGTCCCCATAATTGAGGAATTCATTGATGTATTTATAGAGGAGTTCCCTGGAAAACCCGCAGAAAGAGATTTAGTGTTCTCCTTTGAGCTCATGCCTAGTTCCAATTCGATTACAAAGATGCTGTATAGAATGTAAAATGTAGAGATTGAGTAATTAATGAATCAACTCAATGATATTTTAGAGAAAGTGTTTATCCAATCAAGTGTGTATCCTTGGGGATCACAATTTATCATTATATAGAATATGGATAGACCAATGTGGAAATTAATTTACTATTGATAAATTAATAGGATCACAATCATGAACACGTACCCTATTCTAGGAATTGTTGATTTTGTTGACTAGCTTCATGGGGCTCAATTATTCTCCAGGATTGATCTTTGATTTTTTATAATTAATATAGGGTTAAGAAATAATATATTCCAAAGACCACCTTCTGATCAAGATATAGGCATTATGAGTATTTTTTATGTCATTTGGCTTGAAGAATACTCCTTCTATGTTTATGTATTTTATGAATATAGTATTTACGATATACTTTGTAAAGATTGTGGTATTTTTTATTGACGATATTATGATGTATTCAAAAATTTAATAAGAGAATGAGGATCATATATGGGTTATATTGTAATATTTGAGGAATGATTGGATGTTTGGAATGTCTAGAGAATGTGAGTTTTTGTTACAAAAATCTAATTTCTTGAAAACATTATAACCAATAAAGGAATCTCAGTTGATCTTATCAAGATAATGTTTGTGGAAGTGTGGCCTCATATAACAATAGTAATTGAGATTCATAGTTTCCTTGGATTAGGTAGATATTATAGGAGTTTTTAGAAAAACTATTCAAGACATTCTAATACACTATAAAAGTTATCTCAAAAAGTGGTCAACTTAATCTAGAAAAATGATTATGAAGAATGATTCCAAGAGATGAAGTAGATATTATTTACTACATCCTTGGTAAATTTACCCTCTACCGGATAAGGATTTTTTATTTTTAGAGATGTATCTTGGAATAGGATTTGGTTTATAATTATGAATTATAACCATGTGATTTCTTATGCATCTTAACATTTTAACCCCCATGAAGAGATCTATCGTATGAATGACCTGGAGTTGGAAATGGTTTTTTTTTCTCATAATATGTGGATGAACTATCTTTTTGGGTTAAAATGTGGAATATAAACAGTCAATCAATGTTTAGAGTATACTATTCATGGGAAAAGAATTTAACATGAGATAGAGGAGATGGTTGGAACTTCATAATTACTATGACTTTTCTGTTCATTATCAACCTAGAAGAGAAACGAAAGTCACTAATTAATTTAGTAGGAAAGACCCAGATGTATTGGAAAGGATGAGGATTCTAATATATCCTTTGATTAAATATCTAGTAAAACTAGACATGGGAATAACATGGGAAGGGACATCATCAACCCTTTAAAAAATGATTTCTCTACCATCATTACTAGAGAAGATGATGAAATATCAAAGAGGATATAATATGAAATAGTAGAATATAGAGGCTATGAATACTATAGAATTTCCTATGTTCAATATTGATCAAGAAGGTGTAATGATATTTCATACTAGAGAACATGTTCCATAAATTCGAGAAATAAAAAAACAAATAATGGATGAAGCTCATAGATCATTTTTCTATATGCTACATGGAATAAATAGAATTTATAGTGACCATTATAGTCATTATTATCAATATAATATGAAAAAAGAGATTTATTACTTCACTACAAAGTGCATAGTGCTTAAACTAGTAAAGTTAGAGTGAAAACTTCATAATGTGGTATTACAACCACTACACATACCTGCATGGATATGGGAAAATATCACTATGGGATTCATCCCTGATCTCCCGAGAACATCCTATGAAAGTAATGTGATATGGGTTATAGTGTGTTTTCTCTATATGATTTTCCATTTTATCTCTATTCATGAAGATTTATCTCCTGACCAACTCAAAATGAATTACATAAAGTCTATGGTGAGGTTTCTTGGATTTCCACTTTCTATCATTTTTGGATCATGATCCAAGTTTCACATCAAAATTCTATAGATTTATTCAACATGCTTTGAGTATGGAATTGAATTTTAGTATGGCCTATAACCCCCAATATAAAGGCCAATTTGAAAGGGATATTTAGACTCTCGAGAACATGTTGAAACATTCTCAATGAAATTTAATTCTGGATGGGATCTATATCACCCATTAGAGGAGTTATCAAACAACAACGACTTCAATTTTACTATTCAATTTCCAACCATGGAACCTCTATATGGGATGTGATGTAGAAATCCAACATGTTTTGTATTATGTTGATGATATGGAGGTTCTTGGGCCTGGTCTTACGAAAGAGATAACATAAAAAGGCTCATGAAATCCAAAAAACATAATATATTCTCAAAATCAGCAAAATATTTATGCTAACAAACATCTAAGGGACTTAGAGATTTATGTTGGTGATAATGTCTTCTTACATATTTCATGTTGGATGAGAGTCATGTGGTTTTGGAAGAAATTAAAGCTTATCCCCATGTACATTCCCCCCTGTGAAATCCTTGATCACATAGGAGTTGTGGTCTATTGGCTAGAACTTCCTATAAAGATATGTAATGTTCATAATGTATTCAACATATATCTCTTGAGGAAGTAGATACCTGACCATTCACATTTAGTGAATCCTGAGGTGGTACAAATGGAAAGAGATCTCTCTTGTTAGGATAAGTCAGTGGATATCATGAACTGTAGAGATAAGGTTCTACGAAACATGATTTCCCCCTAATTAATGTGTTGTGGAGGGACCACCAATATGAAGAATCAATGGGGGAACCTCAGGAAGCAATGAGGTAGAACTACCCAAAAAACTTCTCAACTGAAAGTTTGATTTTAAACTTGGGGGATGAAATTTATTAAGGGGAGAAGAATGTAACAAATCGAACTTTTTGAATGAAAATTTTTTCTTTAAAATGTGTGTTATATTATTTTTATTTCATAACGAAACAATATCACATTAATAATAATATGATTATAAATTGAAATGTGACCATTGAGTTTCAACTGTTACACGAACATTTTTCAATATGACCTTTGGAAATAGTAATCTTAATAATAATTTTAACATTTTCATTAGTGTTATAAAATGAATTGATAATGAATAATTAATGCATAAAGCAGAAAAAATGGACTCAACCTATAGAGTTATGCCATATGAATCCAATTTTCAAAGCTTGGGAGGGAGGTATCATCACTCGTCTTCACTCTTAACAAGACGAATCCATTATTCAACATGTTAAGATTGACTAAAATCACATATGGGAGAAGTAAAAGTTAGTGGAAATTGTTACTTGGGAGATGTTATATGAGCCGCCCCAAAAATATATCACCATCAATCACCCTACTCTTATGTTTGTATGTGGGTGTTAGAAGGGGTTATGTTTTAAGGACCTTGTAACGATCTAAACTATTATGAATGCAATTTCCCTTCATGTTTTAATTATGTGTATTATTATAAAAAATATTGTAATAGAAAAAAAATTCCCTTATTTTATATTATTATATTCAATTGGATTTAAATGAATGTTATGTATCATTACCATTGATAATATCACTATTGAACAGTGATCTACTGAATACTCTAAATTTAGGGTTTTAACAAACCCAATTGTCAAAGACAATGGATGTGATATCCTCAATTAATAGGATAATACCCTAGGAAGAAACTTTATCCGAGATTATGTGGTAGATATCATTTATTATAATTTTACATGTCAAATCCCATGCTGATATCCAACAACATAAGCATTATAGAGACCATTTATATGATAATTTTAAGCTCAATGAGATCATGACCAAAACCATGATCTCTAAACTGCCCCATGAAAGTCCCACCATCATGCACCTTACTATTAGAGAGATTGCTGGTGTATTGAAGGGATATGTAACAAGTACTTAGAAATATTAGTCTTTATATTATTTTTTATAAAATAATGAATATATTCTTATCTAATTAATGTTATATTATAAATGTTTTCTATTTTGATACAATATATAAAAAAATTGTAGTTTTTATAATATTGAAAATCAATTATTGAATTATTGAATTATTTGATTTTTTAAATATTAATATTTTAATAAAATATTATTATTAAATAATAATTAACAAATCTATATAATAACATAATTTTTATGAAGAGAAATGTAATTTTTATAGGGGTTCAATAAATATTATTATTATAAACCTGTTATTTTCTATAAATCACGATTCCTATTTTGAAAGATAAAATTTAAATGTTTATAAAACTATTAAGATTAAAAAAATATTATTTTTGGAATCATTATGTCTAAATTATCCGATGGTTAATTTTTCCTAATTTTTTAAGGAATTTGAATTTTTGAGTAAAAATTAAATACCATATAAATATACTTTGTGTTTTTTTGACATCACAATGACCCAAAATTTGTATAATAAGTAATAAAAACAGAAACCAAGAAAATAAATATATTATTTATTTAAAATTATTTTATTTTAATTATATTTGACTTATTATGTAAAGTTATTATGAATCCTTCAACACTTAAAATATTTTAATATTTTAAAATCATTTCATTAAGAATGTGACTCACCACCACTACCTAATGGTAATATTTTAATAATTTTGGCCCATTTCCTTATATAATAGTATAATAGACACCCATTTGGCAGAAAACATTGGGAAAACCCCTGGTATGGTTTGGGGTTTTTGAGAATATATTATGTAAAATCTAAAACCTAAATAATAAATAAACCTCCTTATAACCAATATATGCACACAAAAGCTCACATTGCACTTCACTCATACTCTATACAGCATGACCACACTCTTACAAACTCTCCCTAGAGTTAGCCCATGTTGAACCCATGATTTCAAGAAACCCTACCATGCCATTTGTGTCACACACTCAAGTAAGGGACATTACTCTCCTCTATTCATATTCAAGAAACTTCTTTGAAATTATTATTTTAATTTTAAATGGTTATATTTTATTTTATTTAAAGTATTTCCCTTACTGTATGATTTATTTTATTTAAATGAGAGATAATTTATCCTCCCCTATTTTTACTCTTACCCAAGACATTACTATACCGACATTCGGTAAGGGATATTCAACTCACATCCTTTATCAATCACTATGTTTATGTTATGTATTTTAATTTACTATTTCTTATGTTGGATATGTTTTTCTACATATTTTATGTGATCCATTTTCATATAAATGATGATATCATATTTAACTTTCATTTCTCCATTATAAGAACCATTATTTTCACATGATAGTATGCCAAATTTCCATATGGGATCTACACCTTCTCTAATTTACTAAAGATTCATTATGAACATATAAATTCTATTTCCATCTACTACTATTGTTACATGTATTTAAATTTTCCTCTTACTATCTATTTCATATCAAAACTTGTAGATACCATTTTCTCTCTCATCAGCCCTTTTAATGAATTTTAATGTAACATCATAACACTATTGAAATTTCACTGTCATTTTCAAAGAAAAAACTATTGTGAAGTGAATATCAAAACCATTTTTTTGTCAAGGGTTTTCACCTTTATTGACATATACATATTTATTGGAAATTTAAGGTACTTATTCACCATTCATTGACCATGGAATAAATTATTATATTGATTGGATCCATTCTGTATGATATATATTCCACATTAAAGCATGAGATTGAAATGATTATAATGGGTTTACACAAATAGTGTTAATATGAATTCTATCTTATTTAGAATCATGATTGGTCATGATAGGACAGGGGTGTACATTTTTCCTTTTCAGTATGTTTTCCAGCATGAATTCTTGGTGCATTAGACTTTAAATGAGATTATGATTTAGTTTTTTAAGTTGTTCCCAAATTTCCAATGTTTTTAAATCATACCATATCATGAATTATTATTAATGTTCCTTTTCTACTCCATTGATATGGATATTTTCTAGTACATATTTTATTTTTCATTTACTTATTTATTTATTCACTTTATATTAATTATATATCAACCATTTCTTATGATTGTGGCCAGGGTATCTGATGTAGTTTTAAAAGTCATGGAATTTTAGAAGTGCGTAGAAGAATTTTTCAATAATGTTACTGTATCCCATATTCAAGATGTTATGTTATGTACCCAATTCCCAAATACACTAAACTTATCAATATTTTGGGTTTTATTTATTTTAATATTATTTAATAATAATGTGTTAATGTGTAATAAATAATAGGGTGGTTGTAGTTGGTATCAATGTTAGAGTTCATTTTTTTGGTATTAAGATTAGAAAATTATAGAAAAATCCTTAAGGATAAGACTTGGTATATGAAAACCTAACTTAACTTTGGTTAGTATAGACTAAGCGGTTAATCAAGAAAATACCTCCATGTTGGTATATTACAAGTGGATTTGTTGTAGAAAATATTTACCTAGGAGTTATAACACAAAAATGTTTTTTGGGGTTGACTTAGGGAAATCTGGTACATGCGAATGGGCCTTACTGCGCACCTAGTTTGACACTCTTGGGGTATATTCTTTGATAAATTAATAATATCATTAAAAAAATTACTAAGATAACCAAATTTCTCCATAAGAATATGTTTTATGAGTTAGAAAATTGATAAAAACATTAAATCCTAAAAATTCATAAGTTAAGGAAATATAGTTAATTTATATGTCGTTATTTTTGTTTGAATGTATTTATGTTTAGGTTCTTAATTGATTAAAATTACCCGCCCTATGTTTATATAGGATCATATATAATTAGAATAAAAAAATGAATGTTATGGTTATTTTCTATAGTTATATTGATTCATTCATATAAATAAAGTTAATTAGAACTATCAAAACACCACTACAATGAATGAAAGTTGAGATGTCGTTGATAATGGAATGTTGTTAAATTATTTCATCGAATGTATATAACATATCTCCTATCAATGATTGTGGGTTGAACCTCTCAGAAAATATTTTAATACTACCCTTGGTAGAATTAAAATCAATTATGGGCATGTATTTACTTCCCTATATGGAGCCAACATTTGTTTTTTTCTGAAACAAAATCACCCTCCATGTGGAGAATAGACCCCAAATTCTGTATATGTGTAAGGAGAATGATGAAGATTCTTTAGAACCATCATCTGAAGAATGGATATTTATACCCTATAAGAAAGACAATATTTACAAAATGATTGATCTTAAGGAAATAATCATCCTTGAAAACATATATATTGTGGGAAATACAATAACATGTTTCCCCAATAATTTCTTGGTATCCCTTTTAGCTGAACCTCGAATTTACAATCATGCTTATACCTAAAAATTTTTCAATACTTAAGACTATGTATAGGAAGGATGTCGTCGAACCGGAGGAGATAATGATAAAACTATAAAAGAATATGGATAAAGGGTTTATGCACCCATGTATATCACCATGGGGTGATCCACTCCACTTCATCAAAAAGAAGGATGGGTCAATGCTGCTTTGCATTGATTATCATGATCTCAATAAGATCACGATAAAGAACAAATATCATTTAACATTGATTGATGAATTTTCATAATAGCCAAATGAAGTACAATACTTGTCCATGTTGGATATATTATCACGACCCGTCCTCGAGGCCCGTGTCGTGACTACCCCAAGCCCGCCTTCTATAGGCCAGGGGATGACGACTAGCACCAAAGCAGTAAAACCCAAAAGAAAAGGGAAGGCATTGCCTTTACAAAGTAAACAAACACTACAGAATATCCAAGAGAAGTAAGAACTATGTAAAACTGAGTACAAAAGTAAATGGTCCAATATACAAACACAAATGAAAGTACAATACAACAGAAAAGAAATTACAGCAGTGGTAAAGTAAAACAACAACACCTAGACATCCTCTAGAAATCCCACCTGAAGGGTAGGTACAGATAGTCTCCTCAGCTCCTCGGGTCCGGTCATCCGCTCCGTGTACGTCCCACCAAGTGGTCCACCTACGGGTACCACCCAGCTCCACAAGCCTCCACTTCGATTTGTGATGTCCGTCTTCTATATCCAACACAACATAGTGCGGTCATAGCCCGTGCAGGGGTGAGTATATGATACTTAGTATGGACCCTGAGACCCCCGAAGGTCTCTCAGAATCCACGAAGGATAAAACGTAGAGGAATGATACAATCACAAAGTATCAACTGACTTTACTTAGGTATATTCCCATACATATACCTAAGTCATCAATTAAAAAATGGCTCCAACTCTTGAGCCAAGCATATCCCAGTCCACACTAGAAAACACAACCCTGTCCACATAGGAAAGCACAATTCATTCCACACAAGAAGCAAGTTAATCACATGGATGATAATGATTTAAAATCAAGACTCATCTCACACAGGTATTCATCACTCGTATAGTGATAGAGATGATCATATTTAGCCACTGAATCAAATATTATGTCAGACACACATAGGATACAAGACTAGCTAATCTATCGGACCCACATAGGATACAAGACCAGCTACTCTGCCGGACCCACTCAGGATACAAGTATAGAGGTCAATACTGTCAGACCCACGTATGATACTGGTATATTAGTAATCATCGTCGAACCCACCGAGGATCCCAGTATGGTTGTCATCACTGTCGAACCCACAGAGGATCCAAGTACAGTCATCCTCGATGCCGAACCCACAGAGGATCCATGTGCAGTCTTCATCGTCGTATCGCAGCCAGCTCTAGGGTTCCCACACACAACATGATCGATTCCGAGAGGGTCCGCTGCTCGAGCAAATGAGTCGACACATCAACTGTCACGAATTCTAGAATTGATGTATCCCAAAGTTCCGTCTCGTCAAATAAAACCTAACGAGACAGACAGTGCGTCAATCGGACGACCGGTCTGAGAGTTATTGGCTTTTCCGTTCCAGGGTCCTGGTTTGTTTTTAAGCTAAAACCAACCAGACCGTACTCTAGCTATGTCCAAACCTCAAGTGGATTAAGCCCAAAGAACCATCTCATCAAGTGGAATTCAACGCATTTGACGGAACATCAAATAGACGTCTGGTCCTTAAGTGATAAACGTTTTCGCTCCAAGGGCCCGGTTGGTTTCAGGTTCGAACCAACCTGGCATACACAAGATTTGCAGAAACCTAGAGTGTAATATAAAGAAATGGCTGTCTCTAATCAAGGATTCCTAAGGAATTGATGGTGCGTCGATCGGAGGTTTGTAACTCATGTTATCGGAAAAATACCGAAAAAGGACCGAAGTGGGGGTCTGGGCCCGGTCCGACCCGGCCCACCCGCCCCCTGGGTCAGCTCGGTAGGGCGCGGCGCGGCCCGGCTGGGCGCAGTCCAGCCTGATCGGCGCGACCCGGTCTGCCCAACCGACCCCAGCCTGGACAGCGAGCCGGGCGGGGGGGGGGGGGGGGGGGGGGGGCTGTCCCACGGACGCGATGCCAGGCTGGCGCCGCGGTCTCCCTTGGATCCCGCACGGTTGCGGGATCCTTCTTCAGCTGCCGCATCCGATGCCACGACGGGCTACTGTCGGCGGCGCACCGGGGCGCCACCGCCATGCTGGTGACCCGCGCTGTCGGGGGTTTCTACGGGCCACCAGAGTCATTTCGGTGGTCAGATTTTGCTCTCGTCTGCACCTTCGGTCGTCTCGGGACCCGTACATCACTGCAAAGGCCTCTAGTCACCATTTCGTTCTCGGTTCGTCGTTGCCAAATATTCCGCACATCAAAAACAAAATATCGTTGGGTTTATACTTGTTCGTTAGTCCGTACCCACCGCGTTAGTGGTCCAAAACATCACCCAAAAATTACACGCCATGCCATGGGTATAAATCACATAAAGAAATATATAATTCTGCTACCTCAACAATTTAAGACGAATGTCAGCGTCGATGGGAAAGGGTTCGTAGGCGTCGTCGGAGTGCGCCGCGGAGGAAGCGACGTCTCCTGTCTTGTCACGGAGAAGAGTAATGGTGGCGTTTTGTCGTTCTTCTAGGAACCGATGTTCTTCATCATTCTTCATTGGATTTTGGCATTCTTCAAAATCCTCAAGAGTTCTCTCGATCTTCCTTGCACAACGAAAGCTCTCCCCCTTAATAAAATAATAGGCTCCTCCTATTATTTTATTACACAGGCAAAGAAACTCTCCAGAAATTAAATCACCACATTAAATAAAACATGTTGACAATAAATTAAGGAAGGAAGTGGGAAGTTCCCCATTTATTATATGCATTGGAAATTAAATAAAAAGGGGGTATAGAGGAAGGATCCTCATTAAATTATGGGTTGACATGAATTAATGGACTGAGGTGGAGAGATTGGCATTTAATCAGGGGTTTCCAATTTAATGAGGGGTTTTTAATGAGTTTAGATAAAAATAACTAGTTGGGGCTCGTGTGGGCCCCACCTCTATAACATACACAATTGGTTAGTTAGGTGGCCTTGGGCCCCACCCTTAACATGCCATGGGTGGGAATAACCTCCTTATAAAATAAAAATTGTTCCGACAATTTTTATTTATTTCTTACATAAACCCCCAATAATTAACTTCTCCTCCATTATGAACACATCTACGGTAAGGATAACGTTAATAAATTACCGGAATTTTGAGTTAATCGGTGCCCTCATATTTTAATTCCAAGCACTAGTTCAAAATATAGAAAAACACGCTTTTCGTTTACTGAACGTACCCGAGCTAAAATTTGGAAATTGATTCCGGGCACACCAGGCCTTGAAATCAAGCGCCGTCAGAAGCCACAGACTCGTAAAGTTCTCAAGAATTTAGGAAAAAAATTCCTAGAAAATTCCAGGTCTTTTAATTACTCCCACCTCCAGGCTTTGCGTCCCCATTAAGGTACATCATAAACTAGGGAAACAAATGAGGGTACTGAACACGCATCTGAGCCTCCCGCTCCCATGTGCTCTCCTGGAGGTTGTCGTGCTGCCAACGAATGTGCACCAGAGGAATCGATCGTCCACGTAGGACCCACTCCTATCAATCCTCGATCTCCACCGGGACCTCCACAAAATTCACCCCTTCATCGATGTCTAGATCCCCATGGTCGATGATATGTGTTGGGTCGTGCAAATATCTACTCATCTCAGATACATGCAAGACATTGTGCACCCGGTGCAACTGAGGTGGAAGGTTCGTGCGATAAGCCACCTCGCCTACTCTGCTGACGACCTGAAAAGGCCCGATGAAGCGGAAGAAAACTTGCCACCACAGCCAAATCTCTGCAATCCACGTCGAGGTGAGACCCATAAGAAAACATGGTCGCCATCCTTGAACTCCAATGGTCTTTGCCTTCTATCATTATAGGACTTCTTTCTGCTCTGTACAGTCCTCATCCACCCCCGGATGATCTGCACCTTCTCCGTCGTAGCCTGAACCATCTCTGGTCCGACGAGTGCTGGCTCCCCAGGGTCAGTCCAGCATAGAGGTGATCTGAAACTTCGGCCATACAGTGCCTCGTATGGTTCCATCCCGATGGTGGAGTGTTAGTTGTTGTTATACGAAAACTCCACCAGGGGTAGGTGATCCTTCGAGCTACGACAAAACTCAAGGACACATGCACAGAGAATGTCCTCGAGTCTCTGAATAGTCCTCTCTATCTGTCCATCCATCTGAGGGTCAAAGGCAGTGCTCAGGTGTAGCTGCGTCCCAAAAGCCTCCTGGAACCCCTTCCAAAGCTGAGAAATAAAGAGAGAATCTCAATCAGACATGATAGACGATGGAACACTATGAATCTATATGATCACCTAAAGGTAGAGGTGTCCCAAGCTCTCTAGTGAGCCCTGCTCTCTGACCGGTAGGATGTGGGCCGACATGGTGAGTCGATCTACGATCATACAGATGGTGTCGTGTCCTCTCGAAGTACGTGGGAGCCCCATCACTAAATCCATGGATATAATGTCCCACTTCTACTCTGGAACCTCTAAGGGCGTAATAATCCTGCCGGTACCTGATACTCTACCTTCCCTTGCTGGCAAGTGAGGCATCGTGAAACAAACTCTGCTACAACCCTTTTCATACCTGGCCACTAGTATTGTCGTCTGAGATCCTGGTACATCTTTGCTACTCCAGGATGTACCACTAGTGGGGTAGTGTGAAACTCCCTCATCACTTCCTCCTGCTGTGAAACTAGTACCATGGTACATCCCTCTGAAGAGGATGACGTGCTCCCCGCCCTTAGAAAATCCATCAGGTGCCAGCCCAGAGGATATCTGAACACATCATGCCTCATAGTCAATGTCCCCACACTGTGCCTCTTTGACCCTCTGAAGTAATGGAGGAGTGACTATGAGGGATTGTAGATAGGCTGCCCAATCTCTATCCACAAAGGATATCTGCAAAGTGGCTAACTGCTCCATCGCCTATCCAAGTAGTTGAATGCCCGATCTCCTGCTGAGAGCATCAATCACAATGTTCCTCTTCCCAGGAGTATAGACAATCTCAAAGTCATAATTCTAGAGGAACTCGAGCCATCGCTATTGTCTCAGGTTCAGGTCCTTCTGTGAGGAAAAGTACCTAAGACTCTGGTGGTCAGTGTTCATGGTAAAGCGCTCGCCATCAGATAATGTCGCCACATCATTAGGGCGAACACCACTGCTGGTAACTCCAGGTCATGGGTAGAATAGTTTTGATCATGCTGCCTAAAATACCGTGAATTGTAAGTGATCACTGCTCACTCCTACATTAGGACACACCAGAGTCCAGTCCCTGATGCGTCGTAGTAAACTACGCACCCTACGCCCTCCTCTGGAAGCCTCAAGATGGGTGCACTGGTCAATCTCCGCCTCAGCTCCTGAAAGCTCTGATGACACCTTTCTGTCCACACGAAGGGTTTACCGTTCTTTGTCAAAGATTTAAGTAGTGCTGCAAGTCTGGAGATGTTTGGAACAAATCTCCAATAGTACCCAGCTAGACCTAGGAAACTATGTACCTCCGTTACACTCCTAGGTCGAGCCAAAGCAAGTACCACCTCGACCTTCGCAGAATCCACTGCAACTCCCACCTCTAAGATGACATGCCCCAAGAAGTGAATCTCTCGAAGCCAGAACTGACACTTTGAGAGCTTACCATAAATATGGTGCTATCAGAGTGTACCAAGTACAACCTTTAAGTGGTAGGTGTGATCCTCCTCGGTGTTCAAGTAAATCAGTATGTTTTCAATGAATACTATGACAAAACGATCGAGGTAGGCATGGAAGATCCTGTCCATGAGACTCATGAACACTTCTGGAATTTTGGTCACACCGAAGGGCATAAACAAGAACTCATAGTGGCCATACCGACACCTGAAGGTCGTCTTTTTCACATCCTTGTCCCGAACTCGGAGATGATGATAGCCAGACATGAGGTCTATCTTTGAGAACCAACGTGATCTCTGGAGCTAATCGAAGAAGTCCTCAATCCACAGAAGGGGGTACTTGTTCATCACGGTAACCTGGTTCAGGCGACAGTAGTCGACACACAGTCACAAACTCCCATCTGCCTTCTTGGGGAATAGAATCAGAGAATCCCAGGGTGAAACACTAGGTCAGATGAAACCTTTCCCCTCACTACTAGAAATACAGGATTTTCCAACGGTTTAAAACTGTTGGGAAAGGCTGAAGAATCGTTGGTATATGTTATACCAACGGTTCTATGAACCGTAGGGAAGTAATCCATTGGGAAATCTTTTCCCAACAGTTTACAGTGAACCGTTGGGATTGGGTGGAGAAAACTTACCCTATCCCAACGGTTCTGGAAAACCGTTGGAAAAGCTTTTTCCAACGGTTTACAACCATTGGGATAGAGTGGACAAAATTACAATGTTTTTCTCAACGGTTTGGCCAAACCATTGGAAAAAACCCAAGGTCTCCTCTTTCCCAATGGTTTCTAAACCGTTGGGAAAACTGTTTTACCAACGGTTCTATGAATCATCGGTAAAACAAAACCCAGTCATGCTATGCCAACAGTTTCAAACCATTGGTATAGCCTATGCTGGGGAAAATTGCACAGCAGCTCTGCAATTTGCCCAGTAGCTCTGCAATTTTCCCACCAGGTTTCATTTTTTGGGTTCCCTCTCATTTTCAATCCAATAATTGTACCTACAATAAACTAACACATACATATACAATTATTCTACCTGAAATAACCAATTGACACTTACATATAGAGAAAAAATTCATTCACATTTAACATATAATGTTGTAACTATACACTTCCATAATTATATTAGAATTCATAACATAATTATAAACATATATAATTCATTTGGAATTCAGTTTAAAATTTAGATGAAAATTATATGTGGATTCCTGATGTCAATTCCTAATTTGATCGGTTTTTTATACCTTATATTTTTACCTGAAATGTTGTCCATTTTAAACAAAATACATACACCTAGGGTGATACCAGCCACACCGGGCCTCGGATTGAGGCAGTATTGACTCGTACACGTCACAGTTGACCCATGGATCATTGTGCTAAAGTATCGACACAATCTGAATACGTTTGGTCGGTTTTCCGTATGACAGTTGATGTTTTTCAATTTAAATGATGACTTTTTGAAACAAAAGGCAAATACATTGAGTGGTTTCGGCCACACCACATCTCAGAATGAGGCAGGGTTGATTCGTAGACGTCACATATGGCCTATGGATCATTCTCCTAAAGTTTCAATGGAAACCGAATGCGTTTGGTCGGTTTTCCGCAAGTACTTAAAATGTTGTCCATTTTAAACAAAAGTGAGCCACTTAGAGTGATTTCGGTCACAACATGCCTCCGATTAAGGCGGGGTTGACTTTTAGACGTCACATATGACCCATGGATCATTGTACTAAAGTATCGACACAATCCTAATGCGTTTGGTCAGTTTTCCATATGCCAGTTGATGTTTTTCACTTAAAATGACGTCCTTTTAAAACAAAAGACAGACACTTTGAGTGGTGGCATCCACACCGCAGCTCAGATTGAGGCGAGGATGACTCGTACATGTCACATATGACCCATGAATCGTTGTTCTAATGTTTCGACACAATCTGAATGCGTTTGGTCAGTTTTCTGTATTCCATTTGATGTTTTTCAATTAAAATGATGTCGTTTTGAAACCAATGGCAGACACTTTGAGTGGTGCCAGACACACCGCATCTCAGATTGAGGCGGGGTTGATTCTTACACGTCACATATGACACATGAATCGTTCTCCTAAAGTTTCAATGGAAACCGAATGCATTTGGTCGGTTTTCCGTATGTACTTAAAATGTTGTCCATTTTAAACAAAAGAGAGCCACATAGAGTGATTATGGCCACAACGTGCCTCCGATTAAGGCGGGGTTGACTTGTACATGTCACATATGACCCATGGATCGTTTTTATAAAGTATTGACACAATCCGAATGCGTTTGGTCCGTTTTCCGTATGCCAGTTGATGTTTTTCACTTAAAATGACGTCCTTTTGAAACAAAAGACAGACACTTTGAGTAATGGCGGCCACACCGCACCTTGGATTGAAGCGAGGTTTACACGTACACGTCACATATAAACTATGGATCGTTTTTCTAAAGTATCGACACAATCTGAATGTGTTTGGTTGGTTTTCCGTATGCCAATTGATGTTTTTCAATTAAAATGACGTCCTTTTAAAAAAAATGGTAGGCACTTTGATTGGTTCCAGCCACACCGTGTCTCAGATTGATGTGGGGTTTATTCTTACACGTCACATATGACCCATGAATCATTCTCCTAATGTTTCAATAGAAACTGAATGTGTTTGGTCGGTTTTCCATATGTACATAAAATGTTGTCCATTTTAAACAAAAGAGAGCAACTTAGAGTGATTCCGGCCCCACCGTGCCTCAGATTAAGTCAGGGTTGACTCGTACACGTCACATATGACCCATGTATCGTTGTGATAAAGTATCGACACAATCCAAATGTGTTTGGTTGCTTTTCCGTATGCTAGTTGATATTTTTCAATTAAAATGAAGTCCTTTTGAAACAAAAGACAAACACTTTGAGTGGTGGCGGCCACACCGCACCTCAGATTAAGTCGGGGTTGACTCTTACACGTCACATATGACCCATGGATATTTGTGCTAATTTATTGACACAATCCGAATGCATTTGGTCTGTTTTCCGTATTCCAGTTGATGTTTTTCACTTAAAATGACGTCCTTTTGAAACAAAAGACAGACACATTGAGTGGTGGTGGCCATACCGCACCTCGGATTGAGGCGAGGTTGACACATACACATTACATATGACCCATGGATCATTTTTCTAATGTATCGACACAATCCTAAAGCGTTTGGTCAGTTTTCCGTATGCCAGTTGATGTTTTTCAATTAAAATGACGTCATTTTGAAACAAAATACAGACACTATGAGTGGTACTGAAAACACCACATCTCAGATTGAGGCGGGTTTGATTTGTACACGTCACTTATTACCCATTAATCATTCTTCTAAAGTTTCAATGGAAACCGAATGCTTTTGGTTGGTTTTCCTTATGTACATAAAATGTTGTCCATTTTAAACAAAAGAGAGACACTTAGAGTGATTCTGGCAACATCGTTCCTCCAATTTAGGAAAGGTTGACTCGTACGCATTACATATGACCCATGGATCATTGTGCTAAAGTATCGACACAATCCGAATGCGTTTGGTCAGTTTTCCGTATGCCAGTTGATGTTTTTCACATAAAATAACATCCTTTTGAATCAAAAGATAGACACTTTGAGTTGTGGCGGCCACACCACACCTCGGATTGAGGTGGGGTTGACTCGTACACATCACATACGACACATGGATCATTGTTCTAAAGTATCGACACAATCCGAATGCGTTTGGTCAGTTTTCCGTATGTCAGTTGATGTTTTTCAATTAAAATGACATCCTTCTGAAACAAAAGGCAGACCCTTTGTGTGGTTCCGGCCACACTGTGCCTCAGATTGAGGTGAGGTTGACTTGTACACGTCACATATGACCCATGGATCATTTTTCTAAAGTATTGACACAATCCGAATGTGTTTGCCAGTTTTCTGTATGCATGTTGATGTTTTCAATAAAAATGACATTCTTTTGAAACAAAAGGCAGACACTTTGAGTGGTGGTAGCCACACCACACCTCGGATTGAGGCGGGGTTGACTCGTACACCTCACATATTACCCATGGATCGTTGTGCTAATGTATTGACACAATCCGAATGTGTTTGTTCATTTTTTCGTATGTACTTAAAATGTTGTCCATTTTAAATAAAAAAGAGCCACTTAGAGTGATTCTCCCCACACCGTGCCTCAGATTAAGGTGGAGTTTACTCATACACGTCACATATGACCCATGGATCATTGTTATAATGTATATACACAATCCAAATTTGTTTAGTCGGTTTTCCGTATGCCAGTTGATGTTTTTCAATTAAAATGACGTCCTTTTGAAACAAAAGGCAGATAGTTTGAGTGGTGACAGCCACACCACACCTCGGATTGAGGCGGGGTTGACTCATACACGTCACATATGACCCATGAATCGTTTTACTAATGTATCGACACAATAAGAATGTGTTTGTTCAGTTTTTCGTATGCCAGTTGATGTTTTTCAATTAAAATGACGTCCTTTTGAAACAGAAGACAGACCCTTTGAGTGGTTCCAACAAAACCACGTCTCAGATTGAGGCAGGGTTGATTCATACATGTCACATATGACCCATGAATCATTATCCTAAAGCATCAACACAATCCAAATGAGTTTGGTTAGTTTTTCGTATGTCAGTTATTGTTTTCACATAAAAAAATGTCCCATTTTAAACAAAAGAGAGACACTATGAATGGATTCAGCCACACCGAGCCTCGGATTGAGGCAGGGGTTGACTCTTAAATGTCACATATGGCTGATGGATCGTTGTGATAACGTATCGACACAATCAGAATCCGTTTGGTCGGTTTTCCGTATGCTAGTTGTTGTTTTTCACTTAAAATGAAGTCCATTTTCCGTATGCTAGTTCATTTCTGTTTCAGACATAAGACTTTAATGTGAACATATTTCTTTCAGTAGGATACATCCAATGAAAAGAAACAGGTCCCCCAAGAAGTATTTCAGTGGGGAATATGGGTAGTCAGATGTAGCATGCATGTGAAACATTATGGAGGAAATATTTTCTCCAACTCACACAAAATTAATGGGGCATCTATCAACATTTTTTGCAAGAAAGACTTGGAAAACTTCATAGCACAAAGATATCCAAACAAATTGGAACAACCTAATAACATCCACACATAACTTATTGGACAAAATATGATGGATTTTTTATTGTAAGCAACTCATGAAGTAGAACGTGATAATCACGAGCCTTCAAAGATTTTAGCTTCCACTCTCTTCTGTTGACTCGTTTAGATATGTTGCTTGAATAACCATCAGGAAAGATAATAGTCTCTAATACATCCATAAATTTTTTTTTTCGTAGGTATCATCACATAAGAATCACATGGAAGTTGCCATTTGTTTTCACTGATACGCACAGGATGCAATTCTAGTATGATGCCCCAATCCACCATGTCATGTCGAGATCGTAAATCATCTTTTGTCTTCCCCTTGACATTTAGAAGAATCGAAAGCAACATTTTGCATATATTCTTTTCAATATTCCTTACGTCTAAGAAATGACGTAACAAATTGGTTGACCAATAAGGAAAATAAAAAAGATACTCCTCTTCCTCCAATTGTAACAGGTTTCAGTGGAAACATTCTTTCTCTTTCCAGATTTCATTTGACCCTTCCTGAATGAAAAACTGAAATCTTTTAATTCATTAAGCACATCAGTTCTAGACATATGCTGAGGTGGATCATCGGTCTCTATGGTATTATCAAATCTTCGATGATTTATTCTATATGGATGATCCTTTGGAAAGAATCGTCGATGTCCCATAAAACTGAAACTACAGTGATGTTTCAGTATTCTGAATCGTGTATTCTTCATACAAACTCGACATGAATGTTTTCCCTTCTTGCGCCATCTAGACATCATTGCATAAGACAGAAAATAATTGATCATCCACATAAGCACAAAAAGCATCTGAAATATGTCTTTCGAACATGAATAGTATGTGCGCACACCCACATCCCAAAGAAGTTTCAACTCTTTTATTAAAGGATGCATGTATACATCAATATCAATGTTGGGATCAAAAGGACCAGATATGAGTACACTCATGAAAGTGAAGGGTTTTTTCATACACAACCATGGGGGAAGACTATAAATGTGTATAAAAACTGGCCATGTGTTGTGCGAAGTAAGCATCTGTCCAAACAGATTAAAACTGTTTCATGAAAGACCCAGCCTCACATTACGCACGTCAGCTGCAAATCAGGTTGTCTAGAATCAAATCTCTTCCATGCAAATCCATCTGCAGATGAACCAACTCGATCAGTAGTTTTATTTCTCTCGGTATCATGCCATATCATTTTATTGATATGTCATCAGACATAAAAATATTCTGGAGTCTGGCGATCAATGGAAACTGCCACATTACTTTTTGTGGAACACGGGTTGGTGTTTCATCAGATTTTGACTTCCAGCGAGATGTGCCACATTTTATACAATCATTTCGTTCAGCGGTTTCCTCCTAGAATAAACTGCAATCTTTCAGGCAATCATGAATTTTGTTTCTTGAAAATCCAAGTTCCTCAACTAACTTCATGTCCATATAGTGGTTTGAGGGAATATCTGCATCATCTGGAAGTAAATCCTTTAAGAGGGTACAAATGTAATCGATTGCTGTATTAGAAATCCTATACATAGTTTTCCCATGAAACAATCGGATTAAAAATTCTAGCATTTTCATTTTATCGCATTGTCGATATACTGGAGTCGTGGCATCATCATTCGATTTTTTCACCCTATCAATATCATCATTTTTACTAGATGCATCAGCTATCCTCATATAAAAAGTCTTCTTGAGTCGAAATCCTTTCTTTTTCATGATGAAGAATAAACAGAAACCAATCATCTAACAAATTCTTCATTCCAGCCCTTTCATTTTGATCATCACCAATTTGAGATTTAATTTTCTCCCCATTGTGATACCAACCAAGTAATTTGCTTGAAAACCATTTTTGGTTATGTGGTAGATGACTTCTTCATGGCTCAAACTATGTCTACCAACACAATTGGAACATGGGCAGGGTATGCGACCACTATCTGAAGCATTGTGAAATGAAAAATCTATAAATCGCTCCAAATTGTTTTGAAAATCGCTTGAGATCCGATCGGTTTCATACATCCAACTCTTGTCCATTTCTGTAAAAAGAATTTATATAAGTCATTTTGTCATAAAAAATTCATAGGATTGAAATTTAATAGAAAATACATTTATGTAAATGATAAAGGAATGAGTTTCTAGTTGATGGATTGAACTATTAAAACAATGTAACGATATACTAATTAATTCAGCTATGTGTGACTAGATTTGAGGTGAGATGTGTTTTGTAATTTTTTTTTATTTTATCACATACCAAGAAAGACACCATAGACCTGACAAAAACATTGTTCAAGATATTACAAAGTGAAGGCTTTTCATGAAAGATGCAGAATGTGTAAAAAGTGTTTTTTCAATTAGTTATTGATTCTAAAAAATGGAAATATTGTGAAATGTTTGTACATTTCATAAC